>JAYKAV010000178.1:1285562-1318577 GCA_035582835.1 Phoebastria nigripes | reverse complement strand
TTTTTTTTTTCTAGCCAAAGGTAGAAACCTCATTTTGTTTCTAAGTAGCTGCTAATGATTGTGCAACTGAATGGAATGGCCAAGCATTCTCGACTGATTATCAGGGGGTCCTCGCTTTCCCCGACGGGTTATATTCTCCTGAGGACCTGCGCAGTCTTCAGAGAATGGAGGTATTTGGAAATGGGTGTCTGGCAGCAGCATTTTGTCTGGAATTTGGTGAGCAATAATTCTAGGAGATGGATAAATTTATTTCAATTTTTTTTTGCATATCCATAATACTTCTCTATGGTATGTGCTGATGGAAATTCTGTATTAGTAACTGCTGTTGAAAGGATACAGTGACTTCTCTCCAAAGTGGGTACTTAAAACTTTCCCAATTTGTAAGACTGTTTTCCTCAGGTTTTGTGAACAAATACGCCATGCTTAAATTCTCAGTAGCAGTCGTGCAAGCATATTGTGCTTCAGTGTGATGAATTAATAAATTCCACGATGCAATGTATTCAACAGGCTTTTACCTCAGCTCCTTTATCATTTAAGGAATCGGCTGAGAAGCTTCCCTAGCATTTTGAAAAAAGTTGGCCTGCTGCATTTACAAGTACACCAGTATGGTGATAGATGTTTTTATTTTTTAAGAAAAGAGTGAAAAGTCTACGTTGTGGTGACATTAGTAGGGCTTTTCTGTATTACATTCAGATATAAACTGCTCTGTGTTAACAGCTCTCGGTAGATATTCCATGTGATGGGTAACATAATATTTAAGAACTTCAGAAAGCTCTTGACCCTTTGAAGCCATTCTCATCAAGTCCTTAAATGCGTGTTGCATAATTTTAAATCTCCACTAGTTCTCCAGAGTGCATTAAGATTAAGCAGGTGATTGCAGAATGATTCTGTCCAGGCGATGCCTTTAAGGGTCATCCTTATAATCTAGTTGGGTGTCTGACTTCACTCTTACCGTAGCGCAGGTAGATAGTAACAGCGAGTTCAGATGAAGTGGAGAGCTGCTACGCTGGGAGCGTCCGGCTCTGCCGGCACCCGCCTGTTGTGCATTAACTCTCAGCATTGGCTTTTCACTTCCCTGAATAACTGCAGTCAAAGTACAGAGTTCTGGCTGAATGAGTGGATCTCTCCTTACAGTAGAAAGCACCAAGATCATGATAAATCAAAAGGGGCGCATCTTAAGGCTGAATTTTCTGTACATCTGGTATTATTCTGCCTGAATAATCATCAAACTCTGCGTTTCTCTCTTGTTGAAGCAGGACCGGTTGTTCCTGTGACTTTGATTGCACAGCAGCCTCATTTTATGGCTCTCTAAATTTTTAAGCAATAATTTTGGACTTCAGTTCATGGCTTATAATAAATAGTAACTACCAAGATTCATCTGGTTAAAGTTTCTGTACAGGTGGAAGAGGAGGAGAAATGGTTATCATGTGTACAACGAAACCGTATCGTGGTTAGATGTCCTGAGGACCAGTGTAGTGATTGGGTTTTTAGGGCTTGTGAGTTAGCAATGTGTTCTGTGGGTGTTATTTATTGTGCTGAAATAATCTGTAGCGATTGCTGCAGCTTGGGGGGGGACACGTTGCATTATTTCGTACTCTTTGGTTGTGCAGCTCAACACTTGACAAGTCTCGTTCCGTAAGACGTGCTACGTTGCTCCACTAAGTGTTAAACACGCTTGTAGCTGGCCGTGTGGTCAGTAGCATTTATACCAGAAGGCAATGGATGTGTAGGGCTGGGACAAACCTAATAGTTTCCGTGGTTATTCTTGTTTTATTATGCTTTGTTTTGGCAGGACCGTGCTGTTTTGGAAATGTACTCAGGTGTTGGGATGTAGAGGGGTAAGCATGAGGTGGTTGAAATGGTGATAGGAAGTGACTACAGAGGCTGAGTGGTGATGAGCCGCCTGCGAAGGCTGGGAACAGCCTTGGGCATTTCTTCTGGGATGACGTTCACCRGGGCACTGCGCTTGGGGTAGTGAGCCTGCCCTGTGTGGTGGGGCAGCGAGTCTTGAAGTGTTGAATTTTGTAAGTCCTTTATAATACAAACTGCTTCRTATAACTACCTGTATCTATCTCTTTGAGAGGACAGAATTTAAAATTACTATTCTGAGTCTAGTTTGGACTAGATAGAAATGGGTGTTTCAATGTGTTTCTACTACTTGCTGTTCGGTATCTGTTCCCCAGGTGTGAATCACAGGGGTGCATGGCTGGAAGGGACTTCATGAAGCTACGTGGTCCATCACCTTTGCTGAAGTAGCATCGCCTATATAAAACAACTCCTTCCAGACTTGTCTAATCTGTTCTTAAACCTCTGTAGTGGCTTTGGAAACTATTTGAGAGCTTATTTGAGTGCATTGGTAGCTCTCTGGTTATTCCTAATATGTAATCAGTATTTGTCTTGTTGCAAATTAGGCCAGTGAGCATGAAAACAGTTGATCACGGTTTTCTTTATTTTGACTAATAATGCATAGGAAGGCTTATTTCAAGCTTTRTGTGTCTCCCTATTTTTTTCAATACTGTGTGAACCGAGTACTTAAACTTTTTCTTATTAACCATGTTTTCAAAACCTCTTATCACTGCTCTCCTCTGAACTCCTCTTTGTATACGTTCTTCTTGAACTGTGGCGCCTTGAGATGAACATGTAATTCCAGCTGAATTTGATTACTATACCATTCCTTATCGGTATGGTGTTGAGTGAGAAACAAGACTAAAATTATCTTGCTTGCAGTATGCCGTGGTAGATACCATTGAGACTGTTCTGCCCTGCTGTGACAATGACTGCCTGGCTTTGTGGTCCGCAGTACCCATTCCTCTTCTTACTCTGTTCCCTTGTCTTGAATTTGTGCCACACGTGTCTTTCCAGTTTAATAGTATTTCATGTAACTAACCTGCACTTCAACTGCTGTGCTTTTTAAATCAGGCTAATAAATTTGTTCCCCAAAAAGGTTTTGCCCAACTTCATGGTCTGGTCGTTTGGTTTTTTTGTGGGGGGTGGAAAAAGAAGTGTTGGAGGGGGTCATGTTGCAGTAAGTCTTCTATGTTTCATATACAGCTGAGGGGTAGGCACTACAGGTACAATTCTTGTCATATTATACAAAATGTTTAGTGAATGTTGAAGTTGACAGACAATTATTCCTCTCTGTAGTAACAAGAATGTCTTCCAATTATTGGCTAATAAATATGAATGGAGAAAAGTGTTAATACTGTTGACTGTTTTCTATTTGCCTTAAAGACCTCTTCCTGTAGAGCAGGAAGACTTCCCTCAATGTGCCACTGCTGTTCTGTGAACTGGTTATGTTCTGGGTGTGCGTCTTATCTCCATAATCTGTATTTTACTACCTCTTGTATCTTCTTACCTTCTAAATGACTTCACCGATGGATACTCCTTTCATTGGGTGGTTTCCCCTGCCTTGCCAAGTGTGGGGTGTTTTCCTGCTATGTCAAGGGCCTCTGCCAGGGTTAGACGTCTCCTTTGGAGTGGACCATGTAGAGAAGGCATTGATGGCACTTACCGACTGCGGTGGATTCATGTCTCGAGGCTGTTTGCCGGGGCAAAAACTGTGTTTTCTGCTGGCAAACTCTTCTTAATCTCTTGGCTGTTCTAGTCTCTCTACACCTTACTTACATGCGTACATACTGCCAAAAGGTAACAGAGGGCTAAACTGTTGTCTCGCTCAAGTGAAATATTTCAGGTCTGCTGATTTCTTCGCAATGCGGTATTTTGTTGGAATCTGACCTTACGCTTGTTTGATGATCCTGGCTTTGTAAAGTATATATGGGAAGGTATCTGGATGATGTTACTCTACCATTAAATAAAGCCTAAGTACAAATAATATACGTGCAAATCATTTTGACTCTTTAAACTAGACCTGGAAATTTTAAATCCAGAGGTAAGGATAAGTGCTTGCTGTGCCTAGCCACCTTTTTGWTTGTTCTTGGTAGTCAAGGAGCATTTCTTCTACCTGTTGTTTTGCAGCACAGATTTCTGATCAGTTTTCAAAGCATGGACTCCAAATGAATTTCTCTGTCATAGAAGATAACTCTCAGTGGATGACTTTCAACCCAAATCATTGATTCCTTCATGTTTAAAGATCGGCTTTACTAAATACTATTAGAAAACTCACCTCCACCTTTAAGAATATCTTTTGTGTACTGGTGAATATTTGAACTCCGCTTAGCAAACTGACTTTCAAACATTTTCAATAATTATGAACAAAGTAGCGCATGGTCATCTTTTTGGTATGTCATTTCTGTGAATAGTATCTCATGTACCCTATCTTTAGACAACATCATGTCGCATTGGGGGTAGGGGAAACTGTTAATAGATCAGTTGCAAGGGAACTGAACTAAATACCAGCAGGTTGTAACCTGAATTCTAACTTTGTGTGTTTGGTCTGTATCTTTGAAAAAATGACATTAGAGTTTACTGTTCATGATATGTATTGTTAGTGTCTGGTATCTAAAGCATCCTATATGAAGTGCTAAATACTACTGTATTTCCATTGCCACATTTAAATAAAGCCTACTATGAATAGCAACTTTTCTCTTCTTACTTCTTATTCCATGTTTCAGATTATTATGCAATGAAGTAGCTTTTATACAAATGCAGTGCTGGGGACAAGATCTGATACTGATCAGAGACCCCAGTCCGGGGTAGGAATCGGTGCCTAGATGCAGGTAATCACTACACTGCTT
Source organism: Phoebastria nigripes (assembly GCA_035582835.1). NCBI lineage: Eukaryota > Metazoa > Chordata > Aves > Procellariiformes > Diomedeidae > Phoebastria > Phoebastria nigripes. The sequence continues at coordinate 1,313,883 of JAYKAV010000178.1, read as the reverse complement.
TGGAGAAAATAAATGCGAGCGGAGGACATCGCTCGTGGTGCTGTTGCTGTACCTCCTTTTGAAGCAGTTCTGCCTTCCTGGCAATTTCAGCAATATTGACCTTGAACCCAGGATTTTCTTGAACATTATCCTGCRCTACCTAAGGATCTACACGGCCCATAGATATATGACAGTTTTTATAACTACCCAATAAAATGCTGCTGTCCTTAGGAGCAGGGGGAAGACAATAAAAAATTATATAAATGCTCCTGTGAACTTCTGTATAGACCATACTGCATTTCTTACATTAATTGCCAACAGAAAGCACCAACTTGGCAATAGAGATCTGGATTTATATCTGTAGGAAATACAGAAAGATCTGTTTAGTCTTCCACGGTGGGTCCGCTTCTCTGCTTGCTTTTGTAAAATTGCTTTGATACTACAGGTGGGAAAATGTTACAAAAGTACTTTCTTTGAAACTTGCAAAATATTGAGTATTTATAGCATAATCTGAGGAACTAAGTTGAAGTATGATGACAAATACATTCTCTCAAAGCCAGTGTCTTCTGATATATCTGTATAGTCTGTTCCAAAATGCTTATAACGGAGTCAGATTATTGATTATTATAACCTGTGATTTCAGGAGGATAATAACGTTACACTTCGTTTTTAGAAAAGTGTCAGTGATTAGGGACTCTAGACATGCTAGGCCAAGTTTAAATACCCTTTAGACACTTTTAAAGGTACTAATGTGACCCATATGGATGATGATGATGATACTGTGTCAAAAGACGCCTTTTAGTGCTGTTATGTGACCTTTATGCAAGTGATTAAAAAGAACCTTTCTAGCCAGAATCCAGTAGAATAGGAATCTGCATTAGCAGTTTCACTGCAATTTTTTTTGTAATTGTGCACCTAGCTCGCAGGTWTTCACGTTACAAGGAAATACCTACTCCTTCTCCTACTCCAGGCCTGTATAACTAAGTGTGTCAGCAACACCATCCTTGCTAACTCAGATCTGGTTTGCCATCTATTATGGTCTAGTCATGCATGCAAAGATCTTTAGAAACATCCCTATGAAACATTTTAAAAAAAAAAAAAAAAAAATTGCTTTATTCAAACGACTGCAATTGAATGTTTCTGTAATGTTTGTTTCTTAGGCAGCAGTGCAGTGAGACACAGGTTGTCTGTGTGTCGAGGCAGTCCCGAGGAAGAAAGAAAGGTGTTACACTGGTGCTCGTTTTGTGTTTTGTATCTGGACTGCTCTGTAGATGAAGGAAGAAAATCAAAGCATAACGTTTGAGTGTCCTAGTCCAACACAAAACGCGTCCCAGCAGGTTGGTAGTCCTAGCTCTTCCGCACCCCCAGCGCGTGGGAACGGTGATACCAGCTCACGTGTGGATGTGGAGTTTGCTGCTATTTTCAAATCTGCCTGGGAAGGAGCAGTAGAATTGGAGGTGGCAGGGAACAGCTGTACATTAAACTTTCCAAACCCGAACACACTTTTTATCCTTTTAAACTGCTGTGTGACACTTACCCTGAAGTTAGTTACTGAATTGTTCTTGATTTATAAAAGCTAAAATAGGATTAAGATGGCAGTTAAAAAAAGGCAATTAAGCTGCTTGATCTTTTCCAGAGAGTTCAGAAGCCCATGCTTTTGTCTGAGGCAGTAGTAAAAACATTTAGTGCTTAACTTGGAAAAGATCGGAGATACCAGTAGTAAGCTCCAGAGTATGGCTGAATGACTTAAGGAGACTTGCATAGAATAAATAAGATTTGTTTTCTGTGACTGTCATTAGGGTTGGCTGGAAAGGATTATCGTAGACGACTCAAAGCAGATGTTCTCCAGTAAACTTCCGAGTGAATTAGTCTGTGTGCCAGTCAATCTTCACAACATGGGAATAGCATGGGATAATTTGAAATGCCGTATAAATTATTCTTAGCCTCCTAAATGCGAGGTCCTGGGGTTACTTCATGGAGGTGCTTGTAGTGGGTGGTAGTAATGGGTTGCAGTGTAAGTAGACAAAGGCAAATAGAAACTAAAACGATGTGCAAGTTCCTGAGATGCTGACTTACGCAATTGTACTCTTAACCAGTGTCTGAAGAGAACAAGGTTGCCAAACTCCCTTGTCCCACTCTGCTTTATGTTACTTTGCCTATCTGCTGTGTAGCCAATAAGCATTTTTAATAGCAGCTTGCACTAATAAATTATCATTTCTGGTGCTGCTCAAAGTAGGATGATGTCCTGGTAGGTTTTGTAACTTCAGTCTCATGTCAGTTATGTGACAATATATTAATTTTATTAAGCTAGTAACAGACGGTTTAAGGTAAAGATACTGGTGTGCAATACTGATGTGCTGCTGTTATTGAAATAGGTGTCTTCAYGTTGAATAGATGATACTTGAGGCGTTTTGGGGAGTTGTTTTCATCAGATCTTGTTTTCATCATAGTGTTTAACTATACCACAAGACATTTCATAGTCTGTGTTATTTTGAAATAGGTGAATGTGATTTTTATTATAAGCTTCTTTTTATGGCAGTTTGGGTGAAGCATTCCAAGAAAACTACTGGGGAAGGGTGGAGAAGTTGTTGAGCCTGCCTGAACTTTTTTTTTTTAAGAACCACGCTCCCCTGCAGGTCAAAAAGAAGGGAAAATGAGAGGAGCTTCTTGCAGTTGATCTCGAGTGTGAGCCTTCGTGCTCCTCGCAGCAATTGCTTCAGTGCGACAGCATGTTTTCTATTGGTTACGAATGTGTGAAGAATCTGAAATGGGTGTTTTGTGTTTTACCAGAAGTTGAGCGATCAGCACAGACTCGGCCGTGTAAGGCTGCTTTTGCTGTCTTAATTGGCACCATGTGTCCCTCAAAGGAGGGAATGAAGTAACAGTCTATCAGTCTTGGTGTAGACCTGGTCTCCGGTAGGTGATTTAGCATTCGGGGGCATCCATATATGCGTATTTGGGTATATTGAAACAAAGGCAAAGCTGTTACTGGAAATTCCCTGACCAATTTCATCTTTCTGTAGGTGTGTGTATACATGAGCGTATCACTTTCCCCATCTTGACCTTTTGATAGACTAATGATCCTTTTTTGCCATCAGTTTGTCATTTAGATAATGAACATTTGGGGATTACCAGTAACTGCAAAAAGAAATGTACCAATCATTGGTGTGTGCAATACACAGAGCCTTTTTGCACCATGGTAATTCATAGTCTAAAGTATGTGTTGGGAAGGAGAGTATCATGTTTTGCAAGTCTAAAAATGTTTGTCTGGAAACTCCCAGAATTGAGCATTAGCTATTCTAAGTGCTCTGGTTCTAGAAACTGAAAAAAAAACCCCTGGTGTTATGTATTATTTAAACTGTGGTGCTAAATCATCCTTCCTAGGCACTGAGGGCAGCGCAAGGATCAAAACATGGAAGAAAGTCAGTGCACTGAAGTGAAATAGTAAGAACTAAAATATGTCAAAATACGTGCTATTGCTGCTTTAAAGCTGAAATGGAGTTCTACCAGACCTGACCGGATGGTAGGGCTTTAAATATCTGCAGAGGCATCGTAGTTCAGTGAAGAGCAGACTATGACAAATTAATTCATCTTTGGTCTGAAGTTGGTTTTAYAACCTGTAAGAGTTATAATCATTCAAAGCCTATATAGACTTTAAAAATAAGTTTGATAGAACTAAATCTAAAAATCGGGCAAAGCGTTTAATTGCTGACAGCTTTATCCAAGTATCTCCAACATTAAGCAATCCTGCTGTGATGGAAAAAACATTGTCTATGCACAAGATTTTCTGAAAGGAAGAGACTTCAGCTCCTGATTCTCCCSTTGTATCTTAATAGAAGGGTAGAATTGGCTTGAAAAAGCTAATTCTTACAAATTTGCAGTCTTTTTAAAATGAAGAATCTTGCAGCGGAGCGTGTGGCTGGGAGGGTAGGACTACCTGCTTTTGCTCCTGATAAGACTTTACGATAACGTGGGATCCCTGCAGAGGTTCTTGCTGTGAGATTTTTCTCAGATGCAGTTCACGTCCAGTTGAGTCACAAATGAAATTAAGCAATAAATGAGACTGTGATTCAAGTTTTCCTTTGCTTATCTCTTAAATCTATCTGCAAAGGTGAATTAGAACTTCCAGGTTTTGGTGCTCTTAACATCAGGTAATGGAAATATGGATCTCTGTGTAGTCTGGGGTTTCTCATAGAAATTATTAAAATCACACTTGTGTTTAACAGCTACAGATTGTGGTAACTGCTTTTGTGTGGAGCTTACCCGTGCATACAGAAACGTTGCAGTGAAGCCCATCAGAAAATCTGATACACGCTTTGTTAATGTATTGTGAATTTCTGCAGTTACTCCTCACCATCTTACATATCGGGAAATACAATTCTAGAACGATTGTGGAGTTTTTAAGGTGGCGGTTCAGGAGCCGTGGCTGTATCCCACGCCTGGTCCGTCTGGTGCTGGGCGATGGTCTGAGGACACCTACTGGGCACAGCGTCTGCTTCATCTCTGCTTTCAGACTTGCAGGAGTTCACACCTGGGTTTTTCGACTCTTGGTGTGTAGCTACAGGAAGCATCAATATTTTGAACAAAATTGTAGAACGGTGACTTGTGTAAACCTAAAGCAGTGCCTACAGGAATAAACGCAAGATTTCTGATTTGACTCGTTGCTCTCCTCCTTCCACTTGGCAGTTATGTTTCCAGTTAGGCAGCAGGACAATTAACTAATACCTTGGCTAGGGGTCTCAGAAATTTGCTAGTAAGTCACACTGGTTTTATTGCTAATGTTTCCTTTAGTTTTACMTAAAAGTATGTTTGTTACAGCTCCCGCAGTTTCCAACTAGGTCAGTGAAGTGTCCTTGTCCCTGTTCTTTGAACAATCAGCTCCCTAAAGCCAGACAGTGTGATAGTAATTTTGTGATTAATGCTTCCAGCAATTATAAAGTGGAAGGTCTTAAATTACATTTGATAACTAAGACCTGTACATGAAACATGAAGTGACTTTGTCTGTCTTGTTGCAGATCCATAACATGGTGGCAGTGCTGGAAGTGATCTCCAGCCTGGAGAAATATCCCATTACCAAAGAGGCACTTGAGGTATGTCACCCTCTAAACATTACTTGATTTTTGTGTGTATAAAAGGACTTTCTCTGCCTACCTCATTTCCATAAGAGCTTTTCTTGAAACAATAGATTGGTTGCAAAGGATTCACAATTAAGATATTCTTTTGTCCCTCTCATGCTGCTTTTGACATCTCAGTGCATACACAGTGATTCTTTCTGGATTCAGATCAGTAGTCTGTGCAGCACAGTTCCTGTTTGTGTAGGGCACTAAATTAATCATTGCTTGCTACTGATTAATTCTGTTGCATTCAGCAACATCGCTCTGCTTGCTAAAGTACTGGTCACCTTTTTAGATATTAGGTGACCAAGCACTGAAGAATCTGAAATAGGAATATAGTTACGCTGTGTCTATAAAATTAATCTTAAATTCAGTTAAGCAGGTTTCAATGCCTGATCTAGTTGGTGCGATTAGGTGTATTAAAAGCTGAAGTATCCGGTGGGATAGCAGCTGCAGCCTCACTGGCCACTCTTAGAAACAGAGCCTAAAGAAGTTTTTATGACTAAATTATAAAACTTTTTTCAATCTTTGTATTGAAATTATTGGTATTACTTGCTTTTAACTATTGCTTAACTGTAACTCCAGCTGTATTTCAACATACGTATCACAACGTGTTGCATATTCCTCTCACAGTCCGGTCCATGTTTTCCTTTGAAGTGCTTTTCTTAAGTAATCTGACTTGTGGAACAATTCTTTGTTTTCAAATGTGCTTTGGGAAAAATCAAACACTTCCTTCGGCTTATGAAACCACTTTGGGACACCCTAGGAATGCTTGTTTAAATCGGTCTTTCATACCCTTTCAAGATACTGGGGAGTGAAGGGAGAGGAGAGATGGAGGAAGAAGGTAGGACATAAGCTGCACCCTGGCTAGTCAGGTTTGTGAAATGGAGATTTTTATTGTCAACGTATTACTGTAACGGGCGAAGATTCCGGAATTTTTTTCTCTTGCCTCTTTCTGCCGATCTTACACTTCCATTGTGATAAACACGCACCTCTTCTGCCTTGGGTGCTGCATTTCCCCTCGAATCTGAGCTTGCACCTTTATTCTCAAGATTCTCGCTGATTAAAGAATTCCTCTCTGATGTTTTTCACAGCTAATGGCTCTGGTGCTTTAGCCAGGGAATAAAGACAGGGTGACTTGAAACCTACAGTAGGTTTCATGTTGCGTGGCAGAGCACTGGACCAACTGGACTAATCCTTTCCAAAAAGATTAATTCAACACTTAAATCGTTAGTGGTTTTTAACTAGATGTTTCTTAGGGTAAGCATTACAAAGCAGAAATTTACCTTAACAATTTTGTTTAGAATGATACATGTTTGTAAAACAACTTTTCTTTCTTTATAGGAAACGAGACTTGGGAGGCTTATCAATGAGGTGAGGAAGAAGACATCCAATGAGGAACTTGCCAAACGTGCCAAGAAATTGTTGCGGAATTGGCAAAAGTTGATAGAACCTGTAACCCAGAATGAAGCAGTGCCAAGAGGGTTGCCGAATCCACCTGGATCAGCAAATGGTGGTGCTCACAACTGCAAACCAGAAGCGCAACTTCCTGCTGTGGCTGGATCAAAGCCAATCAGCGAATTGAAAAGCAGGAATGATATACAGAAACTAAATTCTCCAAAAACAGAGAAATTGGGAAATCGGAAAAGGAAAGGTGAACACAGGGATGGGCATCAGGGCCCTCCTCCCCCAAAAGTCTCCAAAGCTAGTCATGAAGTATTACAAAACTCTTCACCCCCTCCAACAAATGGAATTGGAGGTAGTCCTGAAAATTTTCCTAGTCCTGTAGATGTAAATCTACATGCAGGGCCTGAAAGCAGCAGGACAGAACTCAGTGAAAACGATAAACACAATAAGATCCCAGTAAATGCTGTAAAACCTCACACCAGTTCTCCAGGACTTGTAAAACCTTCAAGCACTTCCTCGTTATTAAAGACTGCAGTGCTTCAGCAGCATGATAAATCGGAAGAAACCACGGGACCGCACCAACCTAAGAGTCCTCGCTGTTCCTCGTTTAGCCCTAGAAATGTTAGGCATGATACTTTTGCTCGGCAGCATACTACGTACTCACCAAAGGATTCAATGCCTAGTCCATCTCAAAGGTCTCAGTTCTTAGATACTGCACAGGTGCCATCACCGCCACCATCCTTGATGCAACCATCAACACCTCCAATGCCAGCAAAAAGACTGGAGTTCTCTCAGCAATCAGTAACTGAGGTATCTCAGCACTGGCAGGAGCAGCAGGTACCTTCTGAAAGCCAGCACAGGCATACAGCAGGGACACTTCAACAGCACACATCTCCCAGCTGCAAAACCAGCTCCCACCCTGGGGAATCTCTCACGCCACACATGGGCTTTTCACAGGACGCTTCAAAAATGGACAGTGATGATGCTGCTTCAGGTTCCGATAGTAAAAAGAAGAAAAGGTACCGACCCAGAGACTATACAGTCAACTTGGATGGGCACGTGACAGAAGGGGGTGTGAAACCTGTGAGATTAAAAGAGAGAAAACTCACTTTTGATCCCATGACAGGACAGATAAAACCTTTAACACAGAAAGATCCTTTGCAGGTAGAAATCCCTGCGCTTACTGAACAGCACAGGACAGAAACGGAAAAGCAGGAGCAAAAACCCAACCTGCAAAGCCCTTTTGAACAAACGAACTGGAAAGAATTGTCCAGAAATGAAATCATTCAGTCATATTTAAACAGACAGAGTAGCTTGCTGTCTTCATCAGGAGTACAGACTCCAGGAGCTCACTACTTCATGTCTGAATATTTAAAGCAGGAGGAAAGCACTAGAAAAGAGGCTAGAAAGACTCATGTTCTAGCTCCTAACAGCAAACCTACAGACTTGCCTGGGGTCACAAGAGAGGTCACAAGTGATGACCTCAACAGAATACGTGAACATAACTGGCCAGGCGTGAACGGTTGTTATGACACACAGGGTAACTGGTATGATTGGACACAGTGCATATCTTTAGATCCACATGGGGATGATGGTAGATTGAACATCCTGCCTTACGTCTGCCTAGACTGAGTACAGTTTTGCTAAAAATGCTTTTACATCTGCAGTTAGCAAAAATGGCAGACACTATGCCACTTAAAGATGGAGAAAGCCTCCTGTCCTGGACAAACAGGCCCAACGAGCAGAGGGTGTGAGGGAGCTGGTTCTTTACAGCTCTTTCCTTTAAATTCTCCTTTTGTGAAATGCTGCTACCAGTTTACTAACAATTGCAAAGGAAGGCATACGAAGGTTGATAAATCGAGTTCAAAACTCTATAGCGAGCCAGCTATAAAAAAGTGTTAGTCCCCAAGAAGTGAAGAGGATTTCCAGCACTTTCTGAATGCCGGAATCTTATTACAGGCAGGTACAGAGAAAATTGTGGAAGTTACCTTAACAAAATATGCATCTATTTATTTGACTTGATTTGGGTTTTTATTTGGCAGTGAGATATTCGAGAGACAATGTGCAAAAACTGTAGTTTTATTTGTATCACATCTCTGAACATGATTGCGTTTTTTAAAGTCATGTGGTACGGAGATTGGGTTTTAAACAGCAGGTGTTGCACTGCAGGCTGGGAGACCAGCTTCAGCTCAACATTCCATAGGCATCCACATATTTTAGTCTGGTTTCAGTTTAAATCCAGTCTCTGAGAAATGCTGCAAAAACTAGATGTTTAACGATATTTTTGATCCCACCACCACCAGCCAAATATTTTTCCTCCTTTTCCCTTCCTGCAAACTTCTAGGAAAAAAAAAAAAAAAAAAAAAGAAAAATCACCTTTTCTAGAATCTAAATGTAATGAGGGTGCTACAAGTTTGTAACTGTACTGTGAGAGGGAAAAAGGAAGCCTGTTTGTATGCTGGAAATATACTTGTTACCATTCCTTTAGATATTGTTTGCCTTATGGATATCCATCATAAACGCAATTTGCAAAAACAAAGAGCCTTAGTGAATGTACAGTAACTAGACTTCTGTGTTCTTGGGATGCAGAAGGGAGCAACTTTGCTATTTGGTCCTTTAAGTGGACACATTGTGATATAAATGTGGAAATAAAAAAAATTTGCACAAAACAGTTTGTGAATTATTTGTACTTAACTCATTTTTTTTTAAAGTTTGCTCAATTCAGACCAGCTAAGTGATTGTCGACACTGAGAATCCGTCGGAGCAGTGTGGTGAAGCTGAACCCCGTCCGACACTGTCGAAAGCAGCTGGCTGTTAGGGATATACAAGATGTCTTCCAAGTACGTTGGTGGTATTCAGTTGCACAGGTCGGATTATTTTTTAACTCTGGTTGCATCCAGGGTCTGGAGACTGATAACCTGATTGCTGTTAATGTACCTCAACGTCTAAAAAGATCATAGTTCATCTTTTTTTTTCCTCAGTAACTTTGTAATATATTATTCCTAATTGTTAAAATGCTTTCTAAAGCAGCCTGGTTCAGTATAGAAAGCTAAGAGTTTCTATTAACTGTAATTGCTTTAACATTTGGGACTAGTTGTTTTCTGCAGTCCCCAGTGCTGGGCTTCTGTCCAGGGGAAGAGGGGAGGGGACACTATACCAAAAATATTTCTAGGTTTAGCGATGTTAACTCTGTTAACCCGTTTGTGTTGGATCTCGCGTCTATGGAGAAGAGCCTTGGCAAGAGTTCGCCTGCCTTTTGAGAGCAGAGTCAAGCTCTTACATGACTTTAAAAGGGTGTTCCTCGCCAGGCATACATTAAGTTGGTTCATTCCCTGGAATACAACTGATAAGGTTTGGTTTATTTTTAAGTCGTTCTTGTTCAAACCTACTGCTTTTGTGATCTGACTGGTATTGAAATGTGTGGGTGTCTCGGAAATCTTACCTGATGTCTGTTTGCTTCCATTTCTGAAATCTGAGGTCTGAGAGTGAAACCAGAAAAAGTGGTTACCAAAAAATGTTTCCAAGTATATTTTCAGTTTACTTCCATTTTGTCCTTCTGCAGCTGATGAGGTCAAGCAGTGTGTTTTAGAGTTGGGGAAGGCTGCTATCTTGCAGTTCAGAAAGGTAGATTTGATGGTAGAGGGCTAAAAAGCTGGTCATTTTGGAAAATGCTTGGGTTTTGTTTATGTAAAAAATATTGTGCATCTTATTTCCCCCTGCCCCTTCTCCCTCTTTCCCTGAATGGTCTTATTTAGGAACAGGGTCCGTGCTCTTTTGAGGCCTTTTGAATATAGGGCAAATTTCAGGAAATGGCAAAGTATTACATTACACTTTATAAAGCCCATCTTTTTCTCCACTGCTTACATTTCTGATGCAATCGATGGCCCTTGTGGACCACACTCGGTGAGGTGATGCCCTAAGTTCATCACTGCTTTCAAATTACATCCAGCTCTCGGCAGCAAACTGACAGTGCCGATGCTCGCTTTGCTTGAGGGAGCGTCAGGTATTGGAGCCAGCCCTTTCCCTAGTGGTACCAAATCGCTAGAGAAATTCACTCACAATGCAAGCTTTAAATCTTGTTCCATACCGAGTTTGTTTCTGCTGTAAGGGTCAACTCACTTGGATGTCATCCAGGGTGAGACGAGGCTTGACAATCTTTATTTCAGCATGCGAGTATAACCAGTTCTGTGAGCTCCGACAAATGTGAATAAGTTTACAAGGTGATTTTTTTTTTTGTCAATTTTGTAAAGAAGTTCAAATGAAGTTTACCGTGTGCGTATCTGCTGTGTACTCTCATTTTTGCATGAACTCAGTTTCTCTACTACTGGTTTCTCCTAACTGCCTTACAACATTTATTCTTCTAATCCTAAAATCTTAAATTAATATACTGCCATCCCTGTCTTGTCAATGGATGACATGAAACGGCTCATCTGCAAATCTTTTGGGAATCGCCATTACCTGAAGTGCATGTTTTTATAGGTACATTAATGATGTAGAGGTGTCTTTTGACAGACTGCATGGATGAAGTAGGCTCTAGAACCCCCTCCTGCTTGACAGGTACTCCCCCATCTTTTAATAGAGCCAGCATTACGTATTCCTTGAGCTAGTTTTAAAGGTCAGCAACAATTGTCTCGCTGCCTTTGAGTACGTGACCTTTGCTCAGTCGCCGCGCCGACTTGCCGCTCTGCTTTCCTGAGGCAGTCTGCAGCGGCTGCGCTGCCCTTAAGGCCTGCCTTCCGCTTAGGAGCACGCTCCTGCTGTAAAACCAGATCAGAAAAGCGATTTTTGTGCGTTCCTTGTACACCACGCTCTCCCCTGGGTTATTTTAACCTGTCGGGCTGCCCCTGAGCCTAGGCTAAAGCACCCTCAGTCAGCAGCGCTGTGGAGGGCTCCTGTCTGAGGAAGGAACAGGCTTGAACCCACGGGAGATGAGGCTCTGGGCCGTCACCTTAACTTCCGCGCTAGAGGCGGGATTGCTGCCGGCAGCGCTGGGCCGAGAGCCTTCCCCGGCTCCCGTAGCCTGCGCGCCGCTGGACCGAGCTCGCCCGCAGGCTCTCGGTCCTACCGAGCAGCCGCAGGAAAGCGCCGCCGGGGCTCGGCGGTGCGCGGGGGGAGCCCGGAGGGGGCGCAGGGCTGGGAGCGCTGCGGGCCCGGAGGAACGGTGAGTGCGGGGCGGGCGGGCGGCAGCGGCCCCTCAGCGGCGGCTTCCCGCCAGGGCGGAGGGAGCGGCCGCGGCGGAAGTGACGCGCGGGAAGGGCCCGGCGGCTCCTGCCGGCACCCGTAGCCTCTGAGGCGGCGGCGGGCCCCCGCGCCGGCCCCGCCCCAGGAAGCGACGCGTTGGCGGCGGTGACGTTTCACCGGCGGCCGGGCGGCGCAGGGAGCCATGGCGGCCCCGCTGGCGGCGGCGGGCGGCGGCGGGGCGACGGCAGCGGCGGGAAGGGGGGGGCGCGGGCCGGCGCTGCGCGAGGGGGCGCGGGTGTCGGCGCTGTGCCTGGCCTGGTACGGGCTGAGCGCCGGCGGGAACGTGGTGAACAAGCTGCTGCTCGGCGGCTTCCCGCGGCCCGTCACCGTCTCGCTCTTCCACATCCTGGGGCTGTGCGGGCTCCTGCCGCCGCTGCTGCGCGCCTGGCGGGTGCCGCCCGCCGGCCCGGCCCAGCTGCCGCCCCGCGCCTACCCCCGCTACATCCTGCCGCTCGCCTTCGGCAAGTACTTCGCCTCCGTCTCCGCGCACGTCTCGCTCTGGAGGGTCCCGGTCTCCTACGCGCACACAGGTGAGGCCCGGTGTATGAGCGGGGGCGGGGKGTGTGTGTGTGTGTGCCCGGTGGGGTGTCCCGGGACCCGGTGTGTGCTCGTGTGGGTGCCCGGTGGGATGTCCCAGCGCCGGTTGTGCTCGTATGGGGGCCCGGTGCAGTGACCTGAAGCCCAGTGTGTGCTCGTACGGGTGCCCGGCGTGATGCCCTGGAGCCCAGCGTTTCCTCACACTGGTGCCCAGTGGGGTGTTCTGGTCCCCAGCGCATGCTTGTACCGGTGCCTGGTGCAGTGACCTGAAGCCCGGCATGAGCTCACATGGGTTCCCGGTGCGGTGCTCTGTGCCCCTACGGGAGCCCGGTGCGGTGTCCCAGAGCACCAAGAACCAGCCCGTGTTTGTACGCGTGCCCAGCACGGTGACAAGGAGGGATGACCCAGCGTGGGCTGAGGTTATGGCGTTGGTGGGACCGGACCTGAGCCCCTCCTCCATCCCCAGTGCTCACCCTCTGCTGACGGTGGTTAACGGAGTTGGCCCAAGCTTCGCATCCCCACCGACATTTTCTTTCCGTTCTCAGTAAAAGCGACGATGCCAATATGGGTGGTTCTTCTTTCGCGGATCATAATGAAGGAAAAGCAGACGACGAAGGTGCGGACAGGTTTGCTGAGGTTTCTTCTCTTGGAGGTGTTCGTGGTGTGCTCTGCTGGCTGGGATCAGGGAAGCTCAGGCTTTGGTTAGCTGGGTGAATTTTGTGATTGAAATTAGATTATGCAGATTTTACAAGTGCCTTTTCCTTTTATTGTGAATGTAAAGAAAACACGTCTAAACATTGAGCAAGGCGATGCTCTCTGATATGCTGGAGTTGTTATAGTGTGTATTGTAGTCAATTTCCTCAAACTACAATAGAATAAAAGTTGATCGCTGGTTCTGTTGCTTTATCCTTCCTTCTCCTTTCTTCCTCAAATCAGCGGTATGTATAAACTCAGTTGAAATGAGAATTCTTAGAAGATGTAAGCTATTCCTCTCTATTCCTCTTTCAGGTGTACTTGTCTCTGATCCCCATAATAACTGGTGTCCTGTTGGCCACTGTCACAGAACTTTCCTTTGACATGTGGGGACTCATCAGTGCGCTTGCTGCTACTCTGTGTTTTTCACTTCAGAACATCTTCTCAAAGAAGGTAATAGTTTTGCTGTTCCTAACGTTGGTCAGTAGCATCATCCTTTAGCAGGATAGTGTGTGTTTTCCAGTACGTGTATATTTTTTTCTTTTTTTTTTTTTAAGTTGACTTTATAGTCAGAAGAGCCCAAAGCAATGGTTGGCTATTTTGTATGCCTGTTCTCTACAGCTCTTCCTACCTGTCGAAGTTGTTACACTGAAAATTGGGCAGAGCTCAGAGTTCATCCTGAGCCTTTTCTTTACTCCTTGGCATGGATTTTTTTTTTCTGCTGACAGTTCGATAGTGCTTAAATTTAACCGTTCATTTGAAAGCTTTTAATGTATCTTGCTGTATCAAATCCTTCTCTTTCAGTGTCAACCCTAGGCACTCCTTGGAATCTTAGAAACAAAGTTAAAACATATGTCTTGAATCTGTTTAGTTACAAAATGATTTCTGGTTTGTAGAGCATTTTAAATGTATTACTGTCTTGTTAACACGAAGAGTCACCACTCAAGAAACCATTGTTTTTCAAATGGACATCTGTTTTTCCTTTGGTCATCCTTATAGGAAATTCATACTATAACAGTATTTACTTATTTTCATAATTTATCTGTCATCTAAAGTTGTTACTGTTACGTGGCTCCTGAATCTCCGCTGATAACGTGGGCAGTAGCTGAAGAAAGGCTGTTTAATGATGTTTTTTGTCAGGTGTTAAGAGATTCCCGAATACATCATCTTCGGTTGTTGAACATACTTGGGTGCCATGCTGTGTTCTTCATGATCCCAACGTGGGTTTTGGTAGACCTTTCTTCCTTCTTAGTAGAGAATGACTTGGTAAGTGTTGTATTTGGGAAATTGTTCGCTATTAAGAAAGAAAAGAGGGAAAAAAACCAGCCCCAACAAACAAACACCACCACCCATACCAAAAAAGTGCACTTAAGTGTTTCCGTGTAGTTCCTCATCAGCATGGAAGGAACTGTTGTGAAATACCTGCAAATTGTTTCACAAAACAATATAAAAAAACAAGCATAGCGTTTACTGTGAGAATTCATTGTCAGGGTTAGGAGAGGTAGCTTATGTGACAGTGTAAATCTCAGGAATTAGTAGCTGGAGACAGGAACAGATGCACCCAGAATGCGTGTTACAAGTATGTAGAGAGATGTTTTCTCAGAGTTGGGAGTTGCATAACGTAACACGCCTGGGTGCCTCTTTAGAGTTAAGCTGCAGATGTTCTTCCTATCAAAGGCAGGTAAGAAGTGACTCAGGCTGTATTTGTGTTTTGTCTCTTATCTGAAACCTGAGATAATTTTTTTTTTTTTTTTTTTGTAATGTTTGTCTTTATAACAGAGCACAATGTCTCATTGGTCCTGGACCTTGATGCTGCTTATAATCAGCGGATTCTGTAATTTTGCCCAGAATGTCATTGCCTTCAGTATTCTTAACCTGATCAGCCCACTGAGTTACTCCGTCGCGAATGCCACAAAAAGAATCATGGTCATCACAGTGTCCCTTATAATGCTTCGCAATCCGGTTACGAGCACCAATGTCCTTGGAATGATGACAGCTATCTTAGGGGTCTTCTTATATAACAAGGTAAGGGGTTTATTTGTTTGTTTATTTATTCAGGAAACTCACTTGAAACAGTCCAGTAGCTTTGAATGATTTTCTGTACAACAAGTTAACAGCTAGYAGAACAAAAATGTAGATTGCATGGCATAAAACTTCATTGCAGAGGAGGTACGTGTATCACCTAAGCGAAGTACTCGGGTGCTTGGGCCAGGCCAGCTGTTATGCCTCTAAAAAACTTAAATTTTGATCTTAATATTTTCTTGAAAAATGAAGGTTGGGAAGTAACGCACTCAAATCTCTTGAGCAAAAGAGCGGCTTACTGATTTGGCATATGAGAGGAATGAGGTTTTTATTAGGAGTCACTAATATTTTAAGACTCTAACAGGCACAGATAGTAGTGTAATTGTAAAACCGTATGTTTTTTTCTAGGTATATGAATGTGTTAGGTGATATCTAAGAAAAACATTCTTTCTTTCTTTCCTAGACAAAATATGATGCAAACCAAGAAGCAAAGAAGCAGCTACTTCCAGTTACAACTGGAGACCTTGTGAATTTGGACCGGCATCGAAACACTCCTGAAAAGTCTCAGAACGGACTTACGGCATTTGCACAACATGGAGACTATCAGTATGGTCGAACCAATATCTTAACAGACCACTTCCAGTATAATCGGCAAAACTATCCAACTACCTACAACTTAAATCGTTTTGATATATAGAATCCTGGCAAACAGGTATAGACTGCGATATCAAAGTGTCCCCAACATTATCAGAAACTTTTAGTACATCCATGAATGTAAAGCCATTTTATTGTACAGTTTTTGCAGAAGGGAAGATGCATGTGTAGTGAAAGCGGTACAGACCTTCAGCTTCTGCTAAGCAGACTTTTAAACGTGAAACAGCTAGATCTGACACTGGAACTAAGTGCACAGTGTAGCTCTTGTACAGAGATTCTGGTGAAATGCACGTACAAAACTTCAGAGTAAAATACCTGCTGTCACTGCTCCTTTTCAGAGTCTGTCAACTGATTATTCTTTTGGCAGCTAAATTCTGGCCAGTATTTTGTCTCCACGCTGGTAACGTCCCTTTCATTTGTTCTCTGATATGTTTTAACGATACTTAGGTGAACCTTTCAGAAAGAAGTGAAACTAAGGCGTACTTCTGGTTGTCAGGATTTGTCTGTTTGAGGAGGATTGACTTGTGTATATCAGTTGCAGATAGATAGACCTGAATTCATCTCGAGCAACTGCGGAACTTCACGTGGGTATTAATTACTTTTGTGCCTATGCCTTCAGTTTTTGATGACAAACCAGAAGTGTTTTCTGAAAGAGCAGACAGTAGAAAGATTGATCTCTTCAAGAAGAGTACTTCAGGCATAGAGAAACAGAATTCTCTAAAATCACTGTTGCCCCAGTCACTGTAGATAACAAACAAACAGAGCTTAAGATCATAATTGTTTTCTGAATAATGTAGTCCTGTAACTTCAGACATTGCTCTTCCTTGGCAATACAGAAAACACCTTCACAAATAAAGTGTTGGGAATAATATGATTTTTTTTTTTGACTTGTTTCACACCTCTTCTTACAAAACGCTTTTGTTGCTTTAGAAATTGAAAGGTTTAAGGTGTTTTCTTCTCAGTTTTATGCATAAATTATGCTCTCTTACATGATTCATATATTGTGAATACATTAATTTGAATAATCATCATTCTTAATTGTTTCTTAAGTCTATCTTTTTAGCCCCTAATTATTTTTTTTTTAAGTTTCTTAATTACTGCTGTTGGAGTTGCTGTGTGCATTCAGCCTGACTTCCACTTTCTGCTGAAAGAAGTTAAATTTTGTATCCTGCTCTGTTCCTGCAACTCCCCTAGCTCGAATAGTAAATTGTTAAGAAAAAATTATTTGAATCAGCAGTAAATAGATAATTTATGGTTAAGAAGAACTGATTCAGTTAGTATAAATGAACRTACTTAATTCTAGACAAGTTGATTGTTGTGCATCAGATACTGCATTTGTGCATGAAAGGAAGGAAACCAATTGAACTTGGGTTTCACTGAATGAGATTGTTATTGTTATTACTTTAGCAAAAGAAGATTTTAGGGGCCTTCTTTCCTTAACAGAAAAGCTGTTGTACAGTGAGATTTTGGATAGCATAAGTATTATGTTTTTACTACAGAGGTATTAGATACCAGTGACAAAATTTAGGGTGTGGTACAGAACACTCCCTCCACTTATTTATTGCTTTAAAAATGACCATTTCTGTCATGTGAGATGATGATTTGGCTCCTTTCTGGATAATAAAGAATTTATTTTTAAGTGCAAAGTCAACCTGATCTTATGCTTTTGGCTGACTGTGGAGGTAGTTATGTAGACTGCCTTCCACCATACAGTCCAAAAGAGGAAATGGTCCTTCTGAAACTTCAGAGATGGGTTAAATATGCTGCTAATGTTTGTGAGCAGAACTTCCTTGACTTGGCTGGAGTTGAATCTGTTCATGCTAGCTTAGAACTTGGGCTTTTACTTTAGAAAATCTAAATAAATTATTCCCTAACCCAGGTTAACAAGAACGAGATAATGAGGAAAAGCATTCTTTCAGATGAAATTTCTTTTGCCTGTTCCAGTATTAATTTACATATAATTATTTCTTTTTAATACGGGAAAGTGCAAAATGTGTATTTCTAAGGCTCCCTTCCCAATATTTAAGTGCTTCTACATACATGTAAAAAGGATTGTGTGGACTCTGGATTTGGATTAGGTTCTGGCTCTACAAAAGACTGATTTGAGGATGAGATATTTAGGCTGAGATTTTTAAGAGTGGCTGAAGTTCTCCAACCTCTTTCAAAGGGAGCTAGCTGTAAACTGTTAGACTCYTGCAAACGCTTAATTGTGTTCTTTGTGCCTCATTTTCCCATTTGGAAAATGGAGATGATTCTTCCCTACTTCATAGCGGGGTGAAATACTGGGAAAAAAGTAGCAGTGGGGCCCCCAGGGATGTACAGGCGTACAATGAGTTCATCTGTACGTCTTCTGGTATGTCTACCGCTGTACCATCTTCATACAACTTGAACTGTTACTTGGATTAAAGCTCCGTGTACTTTATTCACAGATCAGAGGCTTTATTAAATATATTTAGATGGTTTCCTTTTAAAGAACATAACCAGGTCTTTTTTGCAACTGTTTTCAGAGAAAGCTTGCACTGCACACTTACGGTGGCAGGTCTTTAGCTCAGCTTTTTCTGTCAAGAGTACGGTAGCAGGTGAGGGCTTTCTGTTGAAAATACCTTGTCCCAGATTGCAGTCTGGGCTCGTGGCCTCACTGTGTCTCTGAAACAAAACTATTGTACTTGCAGAGCAAAAAGGGACTGACCCAAAACAAGGATATCGTCCGTTTAGGGCCCGGAGAGTGAATCTCTTCCCTGGAGACTGCCTGACAGTGTTCCTGCTCTTCTAGTTCAGGTCTGTGGTCAACAGGGATAATTTTGTATGGTAGAACATATAATTAAAACGGTTAAGTGAATCGGTTACAAGAGGTGGTTTTGCTGAGTACCTGAATCCGAGTCCTTAAGCAATATTGCCCACATTCAGGTAAAGGAAGTTTCTGATACTGTTGTAATATAAATTTTAATCTTGGACCGCTGTGAGATTTTGTTTGGCAAGGTGAAACATTTGTTTTAACATGGTTTGTAAATTAATGACATAKTTAAMTATGTACATAGGTCTGTAGAAAGTATGGAAACACTGGAATAAAAAGGGCATATCTAGACCATCGTGTATAATGACCCTGTTATTAAATCAAAGTGAAGGGGGTTGGCTTGGGTTTTTTCCTTGCAGGAAGCTTTGGGAGTGCCATACATCAGTAGTAATGGCCACTTGTGAGAAGTCAGATTAATGTTTTGCTGTATGGGTGTGATACCTCACCGGATGGTTACGTAGACTGAAACTACGATGATTTGGATGCCATAACTAGTGTTAGGACACTAGTCGCTGGTATCCTTAGAGATGTTTTGATTTCCGTTGTGCATTTCTAACATACATGTAAATACATCACAAAATTGGGAAATTCTTCCCAAAACAGTCCTGGATAGTTCTAGAAATACCAGTGTGAAAGAAACCAATCTCTCCCCACTACGTRTGGGTTTTCTGTTGATAGCTCTGTAAGAGTATTTGGTGCTCTTTGAAGATCTCTTGAAAATATCTCCCTTGCAGATTCAATTTTAGTACCCAGTAGTGATTAGAGCATCTTTATCATCTGGTAAAATGCTTGTATTTTTTAAATACCTGAATGCTAAATAAAATTGAGGCAATACTTAGGCTTTGTAGGTGTACAGTGATTTGTAAAAATAGTGTCGGTAATTTGGGGTCAACTCACGATGATTCCTGAAGCTCAAGACCTTTTCTTTCTAACGTGTGTTCAAACCCACATTTTTCTGATGTAGCATTTCGCAGCAGAAGAAACTTCTGCCATGTAGCTATTTGTGAAAAAAGGTGCAATATAAATAAAGGGAAAGTTTTGTTTTTCTAAGGCTTCCATTTCTGAACCATGTTGTAAGCTGTTAAAAATAATTCCGCAATGTCTTTGTGGTGATGGTACAGGCTGGTAAAACAAATTTGTTACTCCTGAGATCACAGGCGTATGATACAATCACGTTATGTAGATATGCAAGTGCAAATATGCAGGTGGCAGTCACCACCCATCTTTTTTTTTTGTTGGTTTTTTTATGCTGGTACTCTATAAATTGATGTGAATATGGGTGGTTTTACCAAAAAAACCTTGCACTCCTTACTGTATGAAATCTGGCACGTAAGCAAATGAAGACTTTTGTATTGTTTTCCTGTTCTTATCTCAACTCTGTCGTTCTGTGAAGTTCTGGATGTCACTCAGCCGGATTGCCTGCGATGCACCCCTCCAGCCTGTCGATACTGCTGCTGAAGCTGGGATCCCGTATGGGATGACGGGAAGAAACCACCCTGGTGACTTCCAGGTACTGGGACTCTCCTGTCTAAAATAAGTCAGGGGTGCGGATGGTTTTTGGCGGACACCTCTGTCAGGTAACTGTAGCTTTTGGGGCACTTTGTGGATAAACCATTGCTGCGTCCTGGGGAACGTGGCAGCCTGGACGGTGACTGCGTGGGCTCCAACGTGCAAAGCAGTAACGTTTGTGTTGGGATGGAAGGCGGCAGCAGGAATTTTGAAAAGTTTCTTCTTTTTAAGTATGAGCTAAGATTTGAACTTAATCTGGTCTTCTGGGATCTGTGTTAATTTCTAGGACTGCAGAGTGATGTAGAATCATGATCAGAGTCTGTATTTGATTTTTTGGTGTTCATTTGTTATTTGGATACATGGAAACATCCCTCTTTCTGAGTTTTTATATTCTGTAGATAATACAGTGGGGTCTTCATGGTATGTCTTGTTAAGAATAAAAAGTTCTGCCTTTTTGTGAGGATGTCTGCGAGTGTTATCTGTGTGACTGGAAATCCTGTAAAGTGTAATTTAATGCCCGAAACTTAAGATGGTGATTACTGCTCCAGATGAGCGTTAGGATACTGAGGTTTGCTTTTGGCCTCTTGCGGTTCCCAGATGATCACTTCCACTTGTAGATTCAGTTTTCCTAAAATTTTAAGACACCAAAATTATTTGGGCCCCGCTTTGAGTTTTGATGTCTAGTTCTCATATAAATGGTCTTCAAGTGTGGTGGGTTTTTGTGGGGTTTTTTGAATCGTCTAAGTAGAGGGAGTTGAGCAATTTCTGCCATGCCTTGTACCTCTTGACTAGGGTGCGAAGCTGATCAGATCAGTACCTTGCTTTTGAAGGAATGTTTCCCTGAGTCCAGCAGGTATGTAAATCTGGTGTATTTTTAATCCCATTTTGAAAGATAATGGAGTATGAGGTGCAAAAGGGAAGGTAAGGTAAGAACCAGAAGCGATTTGAACATTTAACTGCATAAAGAAATGAAGTCACTTAAGGAAAGCAACAGTGCTTAAGTATTACTTAAAATGTCCCTGCATAGCATCTGTGCTTTCTTTCCTTAACAATCGTGTTTTAAGTTCAATTCTGTTGACGCTCTGTTCTCAGCATCCTATACATCTATGTTCCTTTTCACACCACGCCAGTGGTCTGTGTAGCTTGAGTGCCGCTGCAACAGATTGTCCCCTAAGATGACACAGATGTTAAATGACATGCTTTCTTTTAATGCTCTCTATTCACTTCTGGCAACTGAACTGCAGCTTGGATGTGGTGTTTTAGAAGTAGAGGAACCACGCGCTTCTCGAATTGCAGTGATCCGGCAGCTCTGCAGGTACTCGGGGAGCTGAGTGAGGGAGGACGAGGTCTCACACACAGCAGCCCAGCAGCAGCTTCTCCTTCAGGGCCCGGCGAAGGCGATGTGCGCGCAACACCCGCCTGCACCAGCGGCGCGGGGGAAGGGCGAGTTACGAGCCGCCATGGCTGACAACGCTGACAGAGCGGCCTGAGGCCCTGCCCCGCGGGCCCTCACACGGCCTGGCCTGGGCCTACCCCCGGGCTCGGGGCTGGCCCCTGCCCCCCGCAGGCCCTTGCTGGACTCGGTCCCGGTCCCTGCTCCCCGCCGGCCGCCGGGCCCCGCCGCGGCCGGGCCCGGGTCTCCCCTCAGGGCGCCTCGTCCCGCCCGCTGCGCGCGGGAGGGTGGAGGAGAAACGGCCGCACGTGCCCTGCGCCGCGCGCCGTCTCCATAGCGACGGGGCCGTAAAGCGCGGCTGCGCGTGCCGCCTGGCGTCTCGCGGCACTTCCGGCCGGTGCGGCCTAGCGGCGGCGGCGCCCCGTTGTCCCGCAGCCATGGAGATGCCGCTGCCGCCCGACGGTGAGCGCGGCCCGGGCGGGGGTGGGAAGGGAGGGGAGGGCGCGGGGGGGGAGCGGGGCGGCGGCGGCGGGGCCGGCGGGGGCTGACGGCGCTGCTTCCCCGCAGACCAGGAGCTGCGGAATGTCATCGACAAGCTGGCGCAGTTCGTGGCGCGGAACGGGCCCGAGTTCGAGAAGATGACGATGGAGAAGCAGAAGGAGAACCCCAAATTCTCCTTCCTCTTCGGGGGCGACTTCTACGGCTACTACAAGTACAAGCTGGCCCTGGAGCAGCAGCAGCGTGAGTGGGGCCCGCGGCTTGTGCAGGGCCGGCGGCGCGGGGCCGGCACAGGGCCGCGGCGGGCTCTGCTCCCCTCCCCCGCGGCCGCTGGTTCCCGGTTCCCGGCCCCCGCTCGGCCCCGGCTGGCGGAGCCACTTTTCTCCCTCCTGGCCTCGCTCTGACCCGCCAGGACTGGTTTGCAGCCTCTTCCTGTCCTCTAAGCTCCAGGTAGTTGGCCGAGCCCCGCCCGCGGCTCTTCACGCCCCCCCGTTCGTGGGTTTGGAGGTAGGCTGGGCTGCACGGCGGGTACCGGCAGCGCGCTGAGACGGAGTTCAACACCTGGAGGGCCCTCAAGAATAGGGTGGTCCAGAGCAGCAGCTCCGGGGGCTGGTCTTGTGTTGGAGTCATTCCTCTCGAAATGCGCAAGGAGTTGCTGACGCTCCTCTCTTGTACCATCCGCTCTTGACTGCACAGTTTTCACTTTGTGCTAAGCAATTATGTAAAGAGTGAGGGTCTGTTTTGGAACCAGCACGGTTTTCACGTGTGGGCTGGTGGTAGCAGATTTCTTTGAGGCTTACTTTAAAAGTTTACTTTGTCTGATAGTGTTGTGCAAGCAAAGTCAAGATATCGAGGCTACCGCACAGATCCAGCCACTGCCACAACCGTCTCTCCCACCGGCTGCACCTATCCCAGCTCCTCAGGGCACTCCTTCCGTGGAGGAACTTATCCAGCAGAGTCAGTGGAACCTGCAGCAGCAGGAGCAGCATCTCCTTGCTATGAGACAGGTTGGTGTAAGATAAGCACTCAACTGGTTTATCCTCGACTGCCAGTGGCTGTAAAAGTTAGGAGTGAAGGGGAAGAGGAAGGTTTGCTTCTGACTGGTGGTGGCAGCGTCGCATGTTGGTGAGGAGAGGGAGTATTACTTAGCTTATTTCTGTTCTGTGGCAACTGCCGTCATCTCCTTAGAACAGATGCATCTGATGTGCTAGCAAGACTGGTCTGTGATTAAAACAGTTTATTTACTATATGAAAAACCCTGTTGGTTTGCAGAGTGGAATAAATTGTGACTGCTTTAATCTTTGTTTAATGCTGCAGGTTGCTGGGTACTGCAAGACATTCCAGCTTGTAGTATTCTAAGGTGGATTCTGATTAGGGGTGGAAGGGAGCTGCGTACTTTGAACTAGTTGGGTTTTGCGGGTGACGTTTTGCTGTTAAAGCTACTGGGAACCAAACTGGAGAGTTCCTGGAGGAAGGCAGTATGCCTAGATTATGGTCTATACGTTTAGGAGCTTCCTGCAATTACTTTTTTTTTTCCCCCACGATGGAGAGATTTTTAGAGGTGGAAATGAACTGGACTTTTCCTGAAGAATGAGGAGAGTCTTTTCTGCTCAAAAACAAATAACTGAAACATTTATATGTGGTCACGTTGCTTGTAAAAGGTCTTGGTCTTCGAGATAGCTACTTATGGTTAAGAAGAYGGGGATACAGTAGCTTAGTTCTTCAGAAGAACATTGGATGTAATATAATTCTTTTTGTATTAYTGTTTTTTCTTCTTTTTTTCAGGAACAAGTCACATCAGCGGTAGCCCTTGCAATTGAGCAACAAATGCAGAAAGTTTTGGAGGAAACCCAGTTAGATATGAACGAATTTGACAACTTGTTGCAGCCAATAATYGACACTTGTACAAAAGATGCAATCTCAGTAAGTGATCTAAATCTGAACAGTTATTTGGTGGTGKTGTGGATTAAGTATAATTTGAATTTGGAGACTGCACAGGAAACAGCAGCTTTATTGTTTTGTTGTATGGTAGGTGAGATGATAAAGCTTCCCGTCTCGCAGTTATTTCAGAGTTCTAGGAAGTCCAGATGATGTGAACACATTAGACTGACTTAAAATATTTTAAATTTGCTTTTCTAAGGCTGGCAAGAACTGGATGTTTAGTAATGCAAAATCTCCTGCACACTGTGAGCTGATGGCTGGGCACCTGCGAAATCGTATAACGGCAGAAGGCGCTCACTTTGAGCTTCGGTTACATCTAATCTACTTAATCAATGATGTATTGCATCACTGGTAAGAATTAAATTGTGGGTTTCAGTTTGATGTTTTGATTAATTTGGTGAAGTCTCTCTCCGCTAGATACATTGTTAATTTGACTAGTGACTTTTTATTTTGAATGTGTTCATTATTTTTAGCAGCTGTCTTAAGATGTCCATAGCTGGCACAAAGATCTAGTGCTTTAATAATCAAACTTGGCTTTTACCATTTTTGGATTTTTCCTCCAGACAAGACTTTACGGTAAAAATGTAAAGGAGGGAACTCTCTATTTTACGAATCCACTACTTTTAGTATAGCAGAAGCTGGGATGAATTGAATATTACAGTGCTCTTAGTGTTATAGYGAAAGGCAGTAACTCTTCTCTTCCCATTCCTTTTTTGAAGCCAGCGGAAGCAAGCACGAGATCTTCTGGCTGCTTTACAGAAGGTGGTTGTGCCTATTTATTGTACCAGTTTTCTAGCAGTGGAGGAGGATAAGCAACAGAAAATTGCCAGAGTAAGTATCTGGTTTTGGTTTAACGGTATGCTTTGCTTTGTTAGGTTAGTGCTAGGCAAATTCACAAATATGAGGATGGAAGAGGACCACTGAGGTTTTCTAGTCTAATTGTCTTCATAAAGTCTTATCACAGAATGTGCTTTAGTTCATGTTTAAACTAGGACTTTAAAAGTACCTAGGCTTTATTTAAAAGTTATCACATTGATGAATGCATCTGAATCTTTGGTGGTTCAAAGACAAGGGACGAAATCCTAAGTCTTTTGACAAAGCTAGAGACATAAAAGTGCTGTGCCTCAATTTTTGTTTTATTGTTCATCATCTCTAAAAACCTTTCACTCTTGAATTTATGCAGCTTCTTCAACTATGGGAGAAAAATGGGTACTTTGATGAGTCAATTATTCAGCAGTTACAGAGCCCGGCTCTTGGACTTGGCCAGTACCAGGTTAGCCACAAAAGAAAAGTAACGGTTTTCTTACTTATGTAAATATTTTGAAAACAAATTTAGGAAATTTTTTTCTTTCTTGAAAGGTAAATATTAATTCCCCCCACCTCCCCCTTGAAGTTGTTTACAAAGGATTATGAAAATAATCTAAAACATAACCTTGTTATTTCAAACATTCAATAATCCGGCTGCTGATACGATCCCGGAAAGTCTATTTGCATTTGTAACTACTACAGTCATGGACATATTTGACAGTGTGTTCTCTTTTTATGGAAATGAATGTTTGGTAAAAAGGAAACTAAAGAAACCATAGCTTTAAATTGTATACACTAAGCGTAAAAATTGTTGTGGTAGCAGGAAATATTCATTTTTAGCATTAATAATGAATGCTGTTGATTTTAGCTGTATTTGAAAGCTAGGCATTAATATAGACAGTGGATTTTAACCTGCAGAGAATATTTTGGAAGTCTTCGCAGAGCTTCATAGTGTGGCTGGGCTCTTCTGTTCTTCTGCCAGCCAGTTGTCCTGCATTCTCATGCATTTCTTGGGAGGGGGTGGAGAGCAGTATAGGAGATTCTGAATGAGCAGATAGGATAACTGTTTTAGGTGTGGCGTTAACTTGTCCTTCTTAATTTATCTCACTTTATCAGGCAAATTTGATCACTGAATATGCAACGGTAGTACAGCCTGTACAAGTAGCCTTCCAACAGCAGATACAGAACCTGAAAACTCAACATGAAGAGTTTGTAAACAGTTTAACGCAGCAGCAGCAGCAGCAAATACAAATACCACCACTAGAGAACGAGGTGAAATCAACACCCCCACCTCAAGCCCCCACAGCAGCACCAGCCTCGGCTCCACCGTCTGCTCCTGTTACACAAGCAGGTACTAACCTGTTCTGGGGACCTGTGCAGAAATYGGTGGGTGGCAACAGTGTGAGATTTTTTTTGCTCCTTTTTTAGCAGTGAGCTGCTGTGCTGGTTTGGTTCAGGCAAAAGCCTGAAACTGTTTGGAGGCTTGCAGCTGGTGCAGTCTGATGCTTCGATATAAAAAGAACCAAAGAGACAAATGTTAAATGGATCAGAAATCCTTTCTCCCACTAATAGATTCCTGCAGAATGTTTACACATCCAACAAAATTCAGATGGAGCCTGTTGTAGGTGTGCTGGTGTTTCATTAACTACATGTGACCTGGATGCTTACAATAGTCTCCAATTTGTTTCAGATGATGGTAAATC
Source organism: Phoebastria nigripes (assembly GCA_035582835.1). Classification (NCBI taxonomy): domain Eukaryota; kingdom Metazoa; phylum Chordata; class Aves; order Procellariiformes; family Diomedeidae; genus Phoebastria; species Phoebastria nigripes. The sequence continues at coordinate 1,287,591 of JAYKAV010000178.1, read as the reverse complement.
TCAGCTGCCTCTATCTGGTTCTACAGAGTATGACACAACAGGGTCTGGAGTGCAGGATCCTGCCTCTGGTGGACCACGTGGCCCTGGATCTCATGATCAGATTCCTCCAAATAAACCACCCTGGTTTGACCAACCTCACCCTGTTGCACCATGGGGTCAACAACAGGTAAGAAACATAGTTCTGAAACAAGACGTAGAGGGAGGTGGAGGTTCAGAGTGACCATCTTGGTTGTGGAAGTGTGGTGAAAAGCTGTGAAAGTTACAAATCACGATTCAAATGCCAAGCTTTCTCATTCTGAGCCCAGTTAAAGGCAAAGTATAAATTGTATTTCAGTTTGTCAATCATCACACTTTCCCTACGAACAAGCAGAACAAGAAGTACTGTCTTGAGTACAGAGCTGTTTGGTTCAGTAACAGTTTGGTCTTTTCCTGTCTTCTCTCTGAGGCTGCAGTTGTTCAGACCTTGTGTTTGGAAAGTTCTTTCACTTGTGTGTGTTGCCTACAGGCTATATTTACTTCAAAAAGGTAGATTGTTTTTATGGCGTTGTTTATTTTTGTAGCCTAATGACCAGGCTTCTTTTCTTCACCGCTAGGGACCACCTCATTGTCCTCCGTGGAATAACAACCATGAAGGAATGTGGAACGAACAGAGAGATCAAGGCTGGAACAATCAGCGAGAGACACCTTGGAACAACCAGCCCGATCCTTCTTGGAACAACCAGTTTGAAGCACCGTGGAACAACCAGCATGAACAACCTCCATGGGGTGGGGGTCAAAGGGAACCTCCATTTCGAATGCAGCGGCCACCTCACTTCAGAGGCCCATTTCCTCCACATCAGCAACATCCCCAATTCAACCAGCCCCCGCATCCGCATAATTTCAACCGCTTTCCACCTCGCTTCATGCAGGATGATTTTCCACCTCGCCATCCCTTTGAAAGGCCTCCTTATCCTCATCGTTTTGATTACCCCCAGGGGGATTTTCCTCAAGGTAAAGTGTGTACCAGGCCAGGTTTTCTTATGTTGCGATGCTGATTGCCATTACAAAATTATTTAGTGTTTTGGGGTGACAGCTTATTCTTGGTGGACTGTTGTGGTTTTCCTGAGAAATGTTGAGTTTGGGGGTTTGGGAAGCTACTGCTAACAACTCAGTAGGAAACACATGTGGAGTTGGATGCTTCCTTGCTTTTTGAGTCTTCCTTCCTTAACGGATGCAGATAACCAGAAATTGTAATCCAAACTGAAGTCAGCATCTCTACAGGCATCCCTTTTGTGACTATTTGACTTTAAAAATAGCCTTTAAAAAAAGTCACTTCTCAAAGGTGAGAAGCAGCATTTGCTTGTAAATTCAATCTCCTGCACATCAGGCCATAGATGAGGGCTCTTCAGCTGTGCCCTCATCTCTTAGATGGAGGAAGTTAGAGGAAGCCAGGCTGGAAGCATTTGTTGTTGTGCATACATTCATCCATGCCCTTCTTTTCTTCTCTTTATTTTTACGGAAAAGCTCTCTAATTATCTGCCTTAACGTTGTGTGGCTTGGTAGTGTCTGGTGTAATGATCCTTACCTCCAGTTCTCCCTTCTTGTTTGGTTTGCTCTCTTGCTGGAACACGGGGATGTCTGAGAGTGCAGTCAGCGCACTGCTCACCTGGCCTTTGTGGCTCAGATCTGGCTGCGGGCTCCCTCGTGAAGTCTTGGTATAGTTCTGCCCCAATGTAGTTTCTATTTCACATGCAGAAGTTAAGATTATTCTGGAATGATCCTTATCAATGTAAAGTCTAAAGATCACTGTGGTTCTGTATGACAAGCCACTTAAAACAGCAATTATGTTGCTATGTAGGAGTTGCTATTTAAAACTTAAACGATTCTCAATTCCCCAAGTCCAAAAACCACTGAAAACCAATGAATTAGAGCTTATATATTTAGGACTCTGATTAACTTCTCCAGAAGAGATTGTTCCTTTTTTCTTTTTTTTTTTTTTTTTTTTTTTTTTTTTTTTTTTTTTTTTTTTTTTTTTTTTTTTTTTTTTTTT
>JAYKAV010000178.1:1246612-1285546 GCA_035582835.1 Phoebastria nigripes | reverse complement strand
TTGTGGGGTTTTTCGGGGTTTTTTGTTTTGTTTTTTTTTTTCTTTCTTCTTCCCTTTGGGTTTGTTGTTTGGTTTTTTTAAGAGTTCTGGTAGTGAGTAGGGAGAACGGATTTTCTTGTCCTGGGGGAATTAAGGTTTTAAGCTCAGAAAAGATGCTCTGTTTTGGATTGTAGTGGTGATCCCAAACATCTGTTGTTTCATGTAAAGTTGTTGGAGGAGGGGATCTCCTAAAACAGATGGCTAAAATTAGGAAAGTGGTGAAGCAATGACAACACAGACTGTGTTCAAGTTCTGATGAAGATGAGTCAAATAGTACTGGCTGAAGATTGGGCAGTGGCTGTAATGGCTTTTCCTGGAAAAACTGTTGGTTCTGCTGCAGAAGATGTTGACTTTCAGTCTTGCATTTTTCTCTATATAGTGCAGTGAGTTCAGCAGGGTGTCCTGGCATTCATGGCAAACGGTTCGTCCATCAGTGATTGGATGTATGTCATTCACTTCTCTATTTTAACAGGATATTATCTCTACCTCTTCTCGAAACGCCTCTTTAAACAAAGTATTTTCTTGTCACCTACTCATGTGAGTTAATTCCTGCCATTTTTTTTTTTTTTATTATGTGATGGTTTGGCATAGAGACAGAACTAATTACAGGTCCGTGCTAAGCCGTGATTGTGTTTTTAGGCTTCAGAAATAATCTCATCAGTAGCTGCCCTGCTGCATCTGAAACCTTTTGTTCTTGAGCATATCTTTCTTGTGGTACTTCTTGACCACAGTATGTCCCAAAGCAAGCAGTGGCTTAGGGTTAAAGTATCCTGTTGTCTTGAGAGTGGTTGCTATGGCCAGGGAGGGAGATGCACTGCAAGATATTCATGAATGTGGACCTGTAGCCAGCCTCTAGTTCTTCAGTTCTGTTGCTTTTCTTGATCTGCAAGGTTCTGGGTGCCAAGGTTGTTTTTTAGGATAAATGCACTAATTGAAGTACATCTCTCTGATTGCTTTCCTTTCTCTGTAGCTAAATAAAATGTTTTAACCTTCCCACTCTGCAGAAATTGGACCTCCTCATCATCACCCTGGTCACAGATTGCCTCATCCTGGAATCAGCGAGCATCCTCCCTGGGGAGGGCCACAGCACCCTGATTTTGGGCCTCCCCCGCATGGATTTAACGGGCAGCCTCCTCACATGCGGCGACAAGGCCCCCCTCACATGAACCACGATGATCCTAGTCTGGTGCCAAATGTTCCCTACTTTGATCTTCCTGCTGGACTGATGGCTCCACTTGTAAAAGTAAGTGCTTGCAATGGGCCCTGACGAGTAGGATTAAAAGATCAAAATCCTGTGGTCAATATTAGGGACAGTTTAACACGGACATTTATAATTTCAAATCTTTCCATCCAGCAGCCATCAGCCAAAGTTGCTGTAGGGTATACRTGGGCAGGAGTGGGGGGAGAAGGTAGTGAAAATGGTAAAATTTTCAAGTGGTGTGTCCCAGTGAAAGCCATTTGAGCTCATATACGTGAAAGAGTAATTTACTGTTGAAAATCTTACCCCCGTTTTTAGAAAATAGAAATCCCCATCGATTTTCAGATGGCTAGAGGGACCTTGCAGTTCTGATGTGGCCGCTGTGTACTAGTTTTTGGTATTGAGAGTTCTTTCTTACAAAGATGTTTTGCAACAATAATGTTACATTATACAAACAAAGAATGACAGAGAACAGGAAATGTATCTGTATCGGCATCTTCGGGGATATATACGTTTATGCATTCTGTGTTTGAGATGAACAAATAGGTCTCTTCCATCTCTAACTTTGTGTTGCTCTCAGCATACACCAGCTTTTGCCAGGCTTCCATCCAGCCACTGTTATCACAAAGGTGGATAGATGAGATCTGCATGTTATCTACCTGGCGATCCAGTTAATGCTGCAACCTGTGTAGTGCTGGCTTTTCTCATAGAACTCAAAATGGTAGCGATAGCACGAGGAAGCATTGGGTCATCTGCACAATCCTTATTTCTGGACCATTTTTTATCCAGTAGTGAAATGTGAGGTCCCTACACAGTTAAATCTATATTTCTCTCTTCAGGTAGCCACCCCATGACACATGACACGAATGTAATTTGTTTTGTTTCCGGCAGCTTGAAGATCATGAGTATAAACCTTTAGATCCTAAAGATATACGTCTTCCACCCCCAATGCCCCCCAGTGAGAGACTACTGGCTGCGGTTGAGGCATTTTATAGTCCACCATCTCATGACAGGCCTAGAAACAGGTAAGAGTAGGTATAGCTAACGATATGGTAAGGAAAATGCCCTAAGAAGCTGTCTCAAACCACGAAGTGCCTCTCTCTTCCTTCGCCTGTGTCTTGGTTCTTCTAATGCTGAAATGAGTGCTCTTGCTGTATTTTAAACTGCACACGCTGTTTGATCTTACACTGAGATTTGTGAGACCTTTTTGCCCAGGCCCTTTGTTCCCTACAAAATCTAGCGGAAATCCTGAACGTCTCCGTTTATCAAAGTAGAATTTTACAGATGTCGGTTCTATATGTGGTTGATTTATTGCAGTGAAGGCTGGGAGCAGAATGGACTGTATGAATTCTTCAGAGCTAAAATGAGAGCGAGGCGGAGGAAAGGTCAGGAGAAGAGAAATAGGTGAGAGATCCTGTCTGCTGCCTTCTGATGCATGCTGTTCGTTTGGAAGGTGCTAGGAATACCTTGGGCTAAATGCAGAGGGAAAGTCTGTTCAGCAGCATGCTGATGGAATAACTGAGTTTCAACTTGCTGGAATTTCTGTCTGATCTGCAGAAAATAGTTTTTGCCACACTCAAGATTGTCTGCAGAAACACAGTGCTTGTGTGTAATTTGAATTTGATCAGAAGTATATTTGCATTTGTCATGCTTCTCCCAGGAGTTTCACTGGCGTTTCTCTGCTTTTATCTGTGCAGTGGGCCTTCTCGGTCTCGCAGTCGGTCTAAAAGCCGAGGTCGCTCATCCTCCCGGTCCAATTCACGATCTTCAAAATCATCTGGCTCTTATTCGAGGTCACGATCTCGCTCTTGCTCTCGATCACGATCCTATTCACGCTCTCAGTCCAGGTAGAGTGCAATGGGCTGAATCTTGGGAACTGGGGGGGGGGGTGGAAAAAACCAACCCTCAGGGCTGAATGAGGAACCCTGGATGTTGCTCTGGTAACTTGTGCATCTGATCCCATGTGCTCTCCCTTTCCAGAAGCCGGAGCAGGTCCCGCTCTTCTCATAGCCGCTCGCGATCGCGGTCACGATCAAGATCGAAATCGTACTCCCCAGGAAGGCGGCGCCGGTCCCGGTCTCGCAGCCCCACTCCTCCGTAAGCTTCTGTTTGTTTTACTTCTCTTTTTACCTGGGTGGTTTGGCAAAGTACCGACAAGGGTGCTTTTCTCATAAGCTGGGTACATTAAGCATTTCAACAAATAGTAGAAGAGAAGATGGAAAGCAGATTTAGAAACGATTTATATGCTGTATGCGCTTATAGAGAGAATATTACTCCGTTGTGGTGGCTTTTCATTATAACAAAACACTGTGCAACTATGAAGGCCTCGTATGCCTTCCTAGGAAGCAGGAGGAATCCTCCGAGTACTCTCTGTGTTAGGAAGACTGTGGTGCTTGATTTCCCTTGTACTGAGAAGCAGGTAGTGTGTTTCTGGCACCTTTATAACTCCATAATCTGTAGCTTTATAAAAGAACAGCTTAGTAGAGTGGATGGGGCTATATTGGATGTTAATGTTTAACAGAATATAAATGACCTTGCTTTGTGTCAGAACAGGATCACTTGTTCTTAATTTGTTCTTTTTATTCTCTTAGTTCTTCTGCTGGTTTGGGCTCCAGTTCTGGGCCTCCTATACCAGAATCAAGACTTGGAGAAGAAAATAAAGGCCATCAAATGCTGGTGAAAATGGGTAAGATGCTGTTCTGGGATCTTACACAAGCCAGGAAACAAAATCAGGCACCCAGCTCTTGGATCCAATTAATTAATGCATGTTCATAAGTAACTATCCCTTGGTATTGCAAGCATAGGGATATTCAGAGATAGAAGTATGTAGAACTTGGAGCAGTGGTGGTAGTTGCCTTTCTGGGAAGGGTGTGGAAGACAGGGACGTGAGTTTGGCATCAAAGAGAACTTGCCTCCCCAAGGTATTTCATCTCCMTGTGGTTCCATCAGCAGGGTTGACTGGGCAGACTGGGCTTACGCTGTCTTTCCCCTTGCCCTCTTAAAGGTTTTTAGGGATAGTGCTGATGTTTGTCAGCTCCCAGAATCTCTGCATATTAATGCTTCTGAAATAAATGGGACAGTTCATGTGTTGTTTCAGGCTGTCTGTTCCCATCCTGCTATATCAAATTGACGCTTTCTTTGGTTGTTTCCAAAATGTCCATGTTTGTCTGTCTTCAGAACTCTAGCAATAAAAAAGCAGTGACAGGATTGCAATGTTGTGTCCTTTCTGCAGGATGGAGTGGATCTGGTGGATTGGGAGCCAAGGAACAAGGAATTCAGGATCCAATTAAAGGAGGGGATATCCGAGACAAATGGGATCAATATAAAGGAGTGGGAGTTGCATTAGATGACCCTTATGAAAACTACCGAAGAAATAAAAGTTACTCATTTATCGCACGCATGAAGGCCAGAGATGAATGTAAGTGAATGTTTTGAAGTAATTTAAAAAACCATGCAGACTTGATAGCAATTTTGTCCTATTTACTGTAGACTGTAAACCCACATCAAAAGATTAGTAACTCTTAATTCTTTCTAATATAATGGATCCAATAAAACAGGTAAGTAGACATATACCCTGATTAACCCAGCATCTTTTCCTTTTTAGGAGTTGTGTTGTATTCTAGTTTCTGAAACGTTAATTAATTAGCCTGTTCTGTGTAAGCCACTTCTGGCTGCAATACCAAGGCCTGCATCTTTTGACCGTTACCCTTCAAAAACTAGGCGCAATCACAAAGGTAGCRGAGGGAGCCGTGCCACAGGAGGGATGGTTGCCAGAGCAGGAAGGTCCTTGTGGTTGGAATGACATTAGACCACGCTTAGTGTTTGGCCCTGCCCAACTCCGAGTTTCCTACAGTTAGCGCCGTGTTCTGCCAAAGCCAGAACTGGTAATGAATTCACTGTAGTGCAGGAAGGGTTCAGAAAAAGTGGAGGTGCTTCTTAAGAGATGAAGACAATTACCCCAACGATRGGTTTTTGCAGAGAGTCTGTGTTACCTAAAACAACTGCGCTTGCCAATGGCTAAAAGGAAAAAAATTGGCATGCTAAATGAAAAGTCACTTCTGCGTATGGCTGCAGTAGATCTGTGTGATAAAATGGGTTCAAATAAAGCCCAGAAGGAAAAACTCCTTATTAATAGAGGCCTCGTTCCATGAAGCATTTCAGACAGCTTTAGGTAACTGCAGAATGTGTAAGAACTCTTTTCCCTATTGTTTCAGTGAAGCGTGAAACGCAAGACCCTCCACCACCCGAATAAGACTCTCTGAAGAAAGATGTCTTGCATCTTCTACAAAACATTAAACTTGTATAAATCCGGATTAAAGTCTGGAGGAAGTGACAAATGAATTACTTTTAAAACTATGGTGAAAAATGGAAAGCTATGACATGTACTTCAACGCTTGTCGTTTAGTGTTTTAAAAAGGCCAGTCGTAACTATGACATGTCTAGCAAGTTTAAGAATTTCCATTTATTTTGCAAAATTTTTTAATTAGTTACCCATTTTCTACTCGAATTAAACCCCAGTCAAGCTATCCCTGGTGCAGGATTGTGATTCATTCATTCCTGTGGAATACAGACGTTATCTGATACGGTTATGTGTTCTCTAGTTCCATAATGTATGTTTATTTCTCTCAAAAGGTTAATTCTATTTGAAGTGGAGGGGTGCTGCCTTGGGATCAAGTCAGACTGATGCTGAGCAGTGTATCCTAATGTCTAAATGGGGAATGAAGCATCTAGTTCCAGTGCAGGTGACCTATGAGCACTGTGCAAGCTTGTTAGAACCTACCATACAACTTAACGCCCCTACACACCAGCTGCTGCAGTCACAACTCTGGTCAGAACACGAGGGTTAACTGTTCTAGCTTTTCAAGCGCTCTAAGGGATGTTCGATGCTTTGTAATGGAAGACATTCTTTAAGCTTTTTATATTTTTGTATATACCCTTTAATAAAAGCTAATTAGTTGAATAGAAGAGAATCGGTTTTCTCTGCTCTGCAAGTTTCTAACAATGAAACGTTCTTGGAAACTTCCTTTAATCTAAATGAGACAAGAAACCTTTTGTAACTGTTTCCAGAGACCACCAGCTGAAGATGTTAGGCCCTTACACTGCACTTCACTCCAGAGGTCTTGCGTGGTGGTAACCTCTTCCAGAGTCGTTTGTTTGTATAGCAGAAACCCTCTTAAAACCATTCAKTCAATATGGTGAAATATCAGTTTGTTCTAGATCTACTGTAGTTGTGGAACTGTAACTGTCTGTGAATCAGCATACAACACCTGTATGTTATCAACTTGTGAATTTTATTGTTTTGCCTTCCAATAAACACTTTTTTTTTTTTAATAAAATGGTGGCTYGTATTTTGGAGTAAATAGCTTCCAGTGCGTTGGCTATAAGCCTTCCTTGTATTGAATTTATCCTAACTTTGCGTGTGTTTGGTTTTGTAGTAATCCGACAAGGCTAATTATATATAAACACTGTTTAAATATGGCACTGAAGTCAGGATATAGTATTTTTCTACTGTGATCATATTCCTCGGGCGCTGTAGTACAGACTTTCACTTCTACCATGATGACAGATGTGATCACAGATCACACCATCTACGTGATAAACACGCACGCTGTGATGACTTACCACGCTGCCTTTAGAGAAGTGTTTTCTTGGCTTCTTTTTTGCTGAACACTGACACAGTCTGGCTGAAGGTTCCTGCCTATCCCTGTATCACATACATTAGTAAAAATGCAGATATAGGAAAATAAATTATGTATAATAAGATACATAGCAGTTAGTACACATCCTTCCACTACATAGTTTATAACTTATCTGTGCAATGCGGAAGGGTTTCTTATTCCAGCTTGAGATCTGTAAATGTAAATTTTACTTAAAATTCAAAGAGTCAAAGCAGTTTTTCCTCCTGTGCTTTCTGAATTTCTTCACGTGCTTGCTCAATTGTTAGAGGTGGGGATTTGTGATTCTTGATGTACTGCAAAAAAAAGTTAATATACAAATTTCTTTATTATGTAGATAAATACTTTCTAGTATTTAATAAATAATAAATGTTCATGTCAAGATACCTGCACTTTTCTGTACTAGCAACAGAAACCGATACTTCTGTTGCAGCATTAGGAAGATCCTTGCTCGTCCGAGGACAGCTAAACACTACAGCAGAAAGCTTATTCTTTCAAAACCACGGCCTCCAGTAAGACACTAGTCTTTTTTTTACTGTATAAACCGCTGAATTGTTATTAATATGGGCACAAGCATTATCGTATTCTTCTTCTATGAAGTAATTTATTCAATGATAAGATGAACTTTATCTGATTGATGAATAATGCGCAAAGAAAATCGGTTTGCGATTAGAAGTGTTTGGAAAGGAATATACACTTACTCTATCTAGGCTGCTATCTAGTCTATCATAAATACCTCTTTAGCCTCTTCCAGGGTATGGTAGTGGAACTTCTCGTTCTCTAACGACTCCACCAGGGAGAGGTGAAGGTGGTGAATGTTCTCTACAAACTGCTGAGTCAACGCCAAGTGCTGTTTCAACATGGCATTTAAAACAAGAACTGACGGGCTGTATGCCGTCAAGGCTGCAAGAAATGAAGAGTATATACTTTAGTGATACATTACAGTCAGATAGTAAGGGCTAAACAATCCAAGCAGGGGTTAGATACATAAAATACAGTACAACAGAATAGAAACAGTTTTTTTCAGTACCTTCTACTGCATCCATGCTGATGACATGACTGGCAATAGGTACTGGATCAATGTAGCTGTTTCCTACAGGTGGGTCAAGTGCTGCAGAGGTGTTTGCTGTGTACAGGATGAAATTAGAATTAACTGGGTTTGGAGGGTGGAAAGGTTTAGCGCTACAACTCGGTTTATCTTCGGCAGTCTCTTGGGACATCGGCTGCCATAGAACCGCTGTAGAGCCCAACAGGGAATTCTGTCAGCCAAAAAAATGCTAAAATAGTTCTATGACCGCCACAGTTTCTTCACTCTTACGTTCACGTCACATGCCATTGCGGAAGGCATCTTTTCTAACCCTAGACAGAGTAAAAATAAAGGCTTTTGTACTCAAAGGAAGCTACGGTTTTCAAGCACAGCCAAGTTTCTATTTTCTCCTCCTTGAGTGTGGCAAGAAGCGGCTCTTGCCACTTTTTCCTTTAAGTAAAGAGAGGTAGGAAAGGAGCTACCCCTCAGAAGCAGTCAAAGGTCACGTCTGTCTTTTGTAAATGGGGCCATAGTGCTTTCCCAAGAAATAAATACAAGGCAAAAAAGAACTCTACAATGGGTGACCACTTTAGTAACAATACAATAGTATTGTTTGCAATAGTAAAGATACAATAAAAATGTTGAATTCCATTTGAGAATATTACTCGGGCTATTGCAAGCTCTGTCGCTAACACTAGCTCATCCATCCAGAGTTCCTATTGGGTTTTTTCTTTTATTAAAAAACAGTTCTAAGTTCTTTTTCTGTTGTCCAATCCCATCTTTTCTACAGAYAACAGATTAAAGTGTTGGGTTTTAGAAAGTTTTTAATTTCACGTTCGCTAGGGGAAGCTAGTACTGAAACTAAGAACTCTATCAAGGCTGACTAGGCTAGCATATAAAATACAAAAATGTAAAAATTGCCTAAATAGGGCAATACCTCGTGAACTTACTCTTTGACCAGCAATAGGTGAATGGAGGATCTACTGTCTGAACCGCAGTTTCTTTGACGGTTACTCTGTGTACCTGGTCATGCCGGTCTCTGGTAAATAAAGGTGATGATGCTGAAGACGGGTGTTTTCCAGAATACATGCAGCTCTCAGAATGTTCCTCTGACATTTTCGATACAGACTCCATGTCTGTTGTAGTCAGAGACCTTTCAAAGTCTTCAGAATATTCTGAATTAACAGTTCTCTCATCATCATCAAGATAATCCTGCTTGTGTCTAGGGAAATCTGCAGAAACTCCACTTAAATGCTCAGAGATTTCAGCTTCGGTCACAGTTTTTTCAATATCCCCTTCAGAAACATCATTCACACCAGTTACTGCACTTGTCATTTTAAGAGAAGCTTGGTCCTTTTCCACCAGGAATGTATCTTTTTTTGGATTTCTGTTTGATTCTTGAGGAATTTGAATGTCTGTCCCCTGTAAAACAAAACGGCTGTACGTTAGGAGAATCAACAGCATATAAGCTAGAATATGCCTCCGTTATTCTTCATCTGTTCTGCTGCATATCACTGAGGGTTAGCTACTACTTTATTTGGAAATAAAAATGTTGCTCTTCTGTGTCACCTTGCAAACCGTGCAGTGCTGTTGAATTTAGTAAGGAAACACAGACACTAAAAAAAGAATTCGGTCAGGTTTCATAGACTGTAAAATCCTGATCTAACCCTTACAGCTAGTGAGACATGCCCACCTCAGACAGCCTACAAGTAGAAGTATTTATTTTAGAATATCCACCCTCCACCAAACAAAGGCAGAATGGAAATATGTGCTAGTAGGGAATTTCTACTTACTTTCTGCTTTAATTCTGCTGTCTCACTGGTGATATTTGGTGCCAAATCATCAAGGCTCAGGATATTCAGTCTGAAGTCTGCAATCAAATGACAAATCGTCATGAGAATCTGCATGAAAATTACGGTACACTTTCCCCTAAGCGAGAAAAGTGAGGAAAAATAAATCAGTACTACATTCCTAGTTTAAAGTGTAATACTAAAAAGTAATAGCAGTCAATCACTCTCAACTTTTAACTTAGCAGCAGCTCTTTCTAAAGTTTTCTCCTTTGCCTGTCGGTGGATCTGCTAACCCAAGTCCAAGAGATTCTTGATGCCCCTCATTTACACTTGTTCTCACTCAGACCCATTAGTACATTGTTCCACTGATATATGAAAACTATTCTAAATATTGTAATTGTTTTGACATCATAATTAAGTGTCACCCAAGGAAGCATCATTAAACTGAACCCATTAAATCAAAAGCCAAGAAAAATACAAATATATTACACTAGAAAAAAGAAACAGATCAACATAATTCCTTTGATAAAGCCTCGGTTTATGTAAAATCACACTACAATTCATGCCAAGTCTACTGAGACAATATTTTAGAACACTTACCATTTGAGCTGCTGCTAATTGAATCTTCTGCATCAGCTGCTTTTGAAAACAATTCATCTAATGATTTTATTTCACTTCTGTCACTTTCAAGTGATATTTGGCTTTGCTTGGTGTTGCCTGTTCTAGGCAGAGTAATCTTTACAGTATTGTCTTTCATGGAAGAAGACAGCGATTGAGATCTCATATTATGTCGTACTGACAGGTTTCTGCTGGCTGGTGAAGGTGTTGGTGAATTAACTCTACCAAAAACATTTTTCTCTGAGTCTTGGCTATGAAAAGATGATGTTTTAGATACCTCCGTCGGTGAAATTTCCTTATGAGGAGGAGGAGGCATTCCTGACGAAACTGGAGTCTTACTCTTTTGAAGAACATGAAAAAGAGATTTATGTGTTACTTCACTTATTATGTGTAGATCACTAAAAAGGAAAACAAATTGTAATGGGTAAAACCCAGTAATTTTAAAATGTGAACTGAAGTTAAATCATATTAYGATCAAGCCACAAATGCAAAATTAAAATTTAGTTTCTGGTGTTATCTAAATAAAAAGTGACTTACCAATTTAAAACAATTTCATGAAAGTGTAAATAAAAACACATAATCCAGCAAAGTCTGTATTTACCTTTCCACCCCGTTTAGAATCACTTGCAACAACCCTCCGATTCTCGTTTCCACTGGAAAACTCCAAAGAGCTCTCCATCAGTTGTCTCATTTCCTCTTCATCGCTATCAAAACCAAGCTGCTGTTTAACCACAACATTCTTTTTAGGGCTTTGGATGCTTTCCTCTTCCTTAGAACAGGCATTACTGAGGGTCATCTTTCCACTGGCGGTAGCGTAATTCTTCAGATATTTCTTGCCCCTTGCACTGTGTTCATGACTGGAAGCAGATGAGAAGGACTCTTCATCCAAAGGCTTCTGRCCCAAATCAGTGGTTTGCAATTCCAGCTGCTTTTTTCGATTCATGATTTTGCTTTCTAATTGTGCCACTTTCCTCAGAGCTGAGCTCGACCGTGTGTGGGAAGCGCTACCCGGAGTGCTCTTAGTTACGTGTCTGCTCACTGTCTGCACAGCGCTTCCCGRTGTCTGGCACCATTGGCTTCCACGTACGTTTTCGTTGCGCACCTTTAGGAATCTGCTGTGGCAGAACGGAGCTCTTCCAGCTTTCTCCAACTCTGTGTCAACCACAGAGAGGTCACTACAGGAGCGAGGAAGGACGCTGCGCCCGGCTGTGATGGTTCTCCTGCGGGGATCATCGCTGTGTCCCTGCCGAGAAGAGGATGCAAAGAGCCCTCAGAGGCGGAGGCAGGCGGCCCGGTTCAGCTCCCAGCTCCCCGGACTGGGCAGACGCTCCCGCTCCCCACGGCCCTGCCCTCGGCCACCTCCTCCCACTCTCCGGTGCGGGCCCTCCCCACACGCGGCTGAAACACCGGCCCGGGGCCCGCGGCTGCCCAAGTACAGACCGAGCGCGGTTGGCGCTGAGGCGGGGCGGCGGCCGGGACGAGAACTGGCGCCTCACCTGCCCCCCGCCCGCCGGCGCCCTCTGCGCCCGAGCGACCGCAGCCATGCGGGACGGAGCGCTCTGAGGCGGCGGCGGCTCCCCCAGGCCGGGGCCGGAGCGGTCGGCGCCGCACCGTACCCCCGAGACCGTGACTCCCCAACATCCCGCCCCCTCATTGGCTCCGCGCAGAGCCCCCCCCTCGCGCACCGGCACKCCTTGGGCGTAACCAGCCAATCCCAAGAAGGCATACTGCCGCCGGCCCGTTGAGAGCGCTGACTACAAGCCCCAGCATGCATTTCGCCGCGCGAGCACGTGGCAGCCCGCTCCTCCCTCGGGGGCGCTAAGCCAATCTGATCCCGTATCATAATAAGTTGGGAACGCGCAGCCAATCAGGACCCGCTGTGGAAAGGGCGGGGCCCCGAAGGCGCGAGGCTGAGTCGGAGGCGCGAGGACGCGAGCCTGTTGTCGTGTGAGGGCGGTGGCGGCCATGGCGGCCGTGGCTGCGGCTGGGCCGAGAGGGCGCGGTGGGAGAGCCCCGGCCGTCGTCGCGCTGAGGCTGGCCCTGCTCCTCGGGGCCGCGCTGGGCTCTGCCCGGGCCGCGGTGTATTTCCAGGAGCAGTTTCTGGACGGAGGTTGGGCGAGGGCAGGGGGCTAGAGGGGGCGGTGGGGCAGCTGCCGGTAACGGCTGTCAGCGTGTGAGGTGGTGGGGAGGGAGCCGTGCTCACTATACCGTCCTCATTGACCCCGCTCTTGTGTTGGCGCTGGCCTCGCGGGACAGCCAACTGGCAGAAGAGGTGGATGAATTCTGAGTACAAGGCAGACCTTGGGAAGTTTAAACTCACTGCAGGGAAGTTTTACGGAGATCCAGTGCGAGATAAAGGTATGTGGGTTTCATTAAAAATACGCTATCAAACCATCTCGAGAGTTGGGGATTTGCCTTTATAGACGTGCCGTGCATGGCAATAAAAGTATTTTTTCTTTTCAAATGGAGAAAAATGTAAGTTTGCATATTCTGCTAATATCTTTACAGGTCTACAAACTAGTGAAAATTCTAAATTTTATGCTATCTCCTCACGGTTTAAACCATTTAGTAACAAAGGGAAGACTCTGGTCATTCAGTATACTGTGAAACATGAGCAGAAGATAGATTGTGGTGGGGGATATGTTAAGATTTTTTCCTCAGACTTGGATCAGAAGAACCTAAGTGGAGATTCACATTATTACATCATGTTTGGTGAGTTTATAGTTATTTCTTCATTAATAAAATACTGTCACTGCTGTTGTGCAATTCTTTAAAGGTGGTTGTGGAAATGGTAGAAAAAACATTAAAAAAAAAAATACGGATGTGATTACAGATATTAAAAAAATAACTGTGAGGAGTTAGCCCTTCACACACTTGAGAGATCTCTAAATATGTATTAACAAAATACATATTTATGCAAACATTCTGAGCTGATTTGAAGGACATAACTGAAAATGATTAGAGTGAGCTTAGAATAAAAATAGTTGTTCAGCAGGATTTTTTTTTTTTTAAGACCTTTAACTGAAACAACATACTGTAGGCCACTATCTGCCCTTATATACTTGTATGTAGTTTCCAGTGACTTAATGAAATTTGTACATTTGTATGTCAAAGTGAAATTTGTCATTATGTATCTAATATAATGATATAGTTATTCAGCTTGTGCCATAGATAATTTTTATTTTGCCTGGATTTTTGCTTTCTGGCTTAGTTTTCTGGGTATAGTTCTGTAACAGAACTAAACCCCAAACTACACAAAATCTAATTCTAAGGTAGATTTAGAGACTTTGAGTAGAAGCCACGTCACCCATTAAAAATGGAATGGAATACATCAAAATATGTGGAATGGGAGAGATGTCTAGCAGTATTAGAAGGAAAGGGTAAACAATCCGTATTTTTCTGCAAAGTAGTTAAGGATGCAAAGCATATACTCTTCTTTGTAGGGCCAGATATTTGTGGATCTGAGACAAAGAAAGTCCATGTTATTTTAAATTACAAGAATAAACCCCATCCCATCAAGAAACCGATCAGATGCAAGGTAAATACACGTTTCAACAATACATAAACTTTAAAATAAACAAGTCACAGGGATATTAGGAAGAAAAAAAAAAACCCAAAACCAAAAAAATAAAAACCCAAACAATTATTCCAAACATGTAACACCTTTGAGAAGTTCTACTTTTCATCATATGTTAAGTCATGTTAATTTTGGGACTTCAGATATTTCTTAGTTCATGATATGTTTGCAATTTAATGATTGCATTCATAATATCTGATACTGATACAGGATGAAACAAGGTTGCAAGGGTGCTGTATGTTATTAAGAAATGTATGTCATTGTGTTTCTTAATTGTAACTTTAATTCCACATTTCCTAGTGAGAGCACGCTTTCTTGTGATATAAATGTAAGATCCTGGCTATATTTTCAATATTTTTGCTTTTAACCTATGTAGTAAGCCTTTTTATGTGCCTTTGCTGTAGCTATTTGGGATATAAATAACTTGTGTTTGATATTAACTAAAATCATTACTTTATCTGATAATATTTTCAATCTTGTGACACTTCCTCTTGCCAATCAGATATAGACTGTGTTTTCTTACAACCATTCAGTTTTGTTCAGAGACCCGGATGGGAAGACTGGAAAATATATGGGAAAAATGGTCATTAATTTTATTTTCCCCCTCTAGGAGACTTTGGGGATTATTTTTTCTTACTACCGCTTATGAAAAACCCATTAGAAATTAGTATTATAATTCTGGTGTGAGGCAGTTCCTAAGAGCTATATTTAAGGTTCTTAGAAAATTTTACTTGCTTTCTTTAAAACCCAGGTTGACGGATATACACATCTATATACTTTGATTATAAGGCCAGATCAGACTTATGAAGTAAAAATTGATAATGAAATGGTTGCATCCGGCAACTTAGAAGATGATTTAGATTTTTTGCCACCGAGGAAAATTAATGATCCAACAGTGAGGAAACCCACTGACTGGGATGATCGAATCCAAATTGATGATCCAAATGACATCAAACCTGAGGTAGTTTGCTCTCCTTATTCTGCATTACTGGATTATTTCATTTCTGCTGAATACACATTCGATATAATTGAACTCTGCACTAGTTCTGCTTTCTTAATCTTCCTGTGTCTTTTTAAAGGATTGGGATGAACCTGAATACATCATGGACACTAGTGCTGAGAAACCTGAAGATTGGGATGATGCTGCAAATGGAGAATGGCATTATCCTATGGTCAAGAATCCTCTATACAGAGTATAAATAATTTTGTAATCCTAGCTATGGATAATGCTTTAAGCAAATTTTCTTTGCCTGACTGTATTCAGAACATGTGGTTTATCCTAGGGGGAATGGAAACCAAGGCAGATTGATAACCCAAATTATAGAGGAGTGTGGCCTCATCCACAGACTGACAATCCAAATTACTCGCCAGACTTCAGTATCTACAGCTATGAAAATATTAGCATCATTGGACTAGATATCTGGCAGGTGAGATGCCTTTACTGGAAAATAAAGAACTTTTCTCTCACTGAGTATACAGCAACCTGTTTACCCTTTGCATATAAACATTATCTATTGTTTTAGGATCTTAGGGACCTATGTCTTTAACTTGCTCTTACTCAAATATGTGTACAAAATTGAAAAATCTGTAAGACTCACTGATCTGCTGTTGTAGTTATCGTTTGGATGATAATCATCTACAGATAAGTGAGGGGCCTAAACGAATTTGTTAAGTGTTGTAAAGTATGACGTGAGGTGCGTAACTGAGGCTTCAAGCAGCTCAGTTACTCCTGACTTACCCAAAGATTAATGAGGAGAAAACTGCCCTCCGGGGTGCCTCTGAGATCTTCCGCTATCTCGGGTTTCTTGACTAGCCAGTGATGAGACTTAAAACTTCTCAGAAGAGCAGTGAAGTGGCTAAAGTTAAAACAAGTTCTTTAGATTCTTGAAAACAGTTGTCCAAAAAGAGAATTCTTCATCAAATACTGCAAAAATCYATGGGGTTCTTAACATGATTACTGTATATTGAATAAATGGGAAAACATATTTAAAAAAAAGATTAAAACTCTTAAGAAAACAAGGAGGCATCCTCGGTTTTTTCCCTATTCCTTCAAAGGTGAGAGCTGGCACAATTTTTGACAACTTCTTGATAACAGATGATGAGGTTTATGCAGAAGACTTCGGAGATGAAACATGGGGAGAAACAAAGGTAACATGAAATTCTTGTGTCTGTTTTGGTTCTTTATTACCACATTTTAAAAATCCCCTGTCTAACCTGATCAAGAACCTATTGGTGCATAAAAATGAAATCTTAATGTTAGGGTCCTGAAAAGGAAATGAACATAAAGCAGACTGAGGAAGAGCAGGAGAGAGAAAGGGTTACAGAAGAAAAAGACTTTAAGCAACGGTTTAAGAAAAAGCTAGAGAGAAAAAAAGAATCTGGAAAGGATAGAGCAGTGAGGAACACTATCGAGAAGGAAGAGCTTTAATTGTTATTTGGAAGCAGTTCACTTTTTTTTTTTGCTTAAGTCTCTGTATAGAGATTTTGATAGTTTGTTAACAGCTTGTTGGAATCTGCAGCGATACAGTTGTATTAAAACAGGATTTTTTTAAAAATCCAACATTAAATTTTGTGACCAGTTTCAGTTATTTTTAATAAAAATACCATTACATAGTTAAATTCTCTATAGAAAGGTTATTTTTTTACTAACTGTATCTTAACACTGCTAAAATATATTAAAAACACCTGTAATAAAGCACTAGGTTTTGCAACTGTTTTACACTTTCATGGTTTAATATTAAATGTAAAATTCATGCTCATTTTTGTTGAGGAAAGATCATAATAAGCTTTTTATGATATTTCATTAAAGGGTTTGGCATGTCAAATGTGTGAAGCATGTTTCACAACATACTTCAAACTAAGGAAGAGATAAGCTTTGCTAAGCTTCTGTAGTAATTGTGCACCTGTCAGAGTTTCACGGATTACTGCAGCTGTACAGCTGCTGCAAATGCACCGTGGCTGCTCTTGGCTGTTCTGCCATGGCTTATCTGCTGATGGAACGTTCTAGCTCTCTGTCGCAGTGTGGGACCTGAGTGACAGTAGTCTGTCCATCCACAAATCTGTCTTTAGAAGTTTAAATGTATTCAGACAATTTTTTCCCCTTCAAAAATCTGAAATGAATACATCGCGTATCTGGAAGCTGTCTTAAAATAACTTTTTAATTTTTTTTCTAATAGGGTGGGGCGGGAATTTGAAACAATGAACGGTGTGCCTATTTTTCTGTCTGACCTGTCCTGTAACTCACTCTTGTAACTTGTTCAGTGACTTCCTTCATCCCTTCTCGGGTCCTTCTGTTCTTCTGCATATTCTTCCCCGCCCCCCCAAGAACTAATGCTGTAAGTTTAGCAAAAACTGAAGCCAGACTCCAGAGCCAATGGTTTTGCATTTAGCTCTAGGCTACCCYGACACTGGCTGAGAAGAGTTTTGTGTGGTAAGGAGATAGGGAGTGGGAGGATCTGTGGAAGCCCCGAATTCAGCCGGGCCAGTTTCTAGCCTGTGGAGCAACTGAGGTCAAGTTCTTTCACTTCTGCTTGTCTGAGCACTGTCCCCTGTAAAACAATTCCAATGACGCTGTGGGGTGAAGAACTTTGAAAGCTATTGAAATACACTGTAATGACAGTTGCCCTTTACCTTTTTTCCTCAACAAATTCCTCTTGATTTAGCTTTCGTGTGGCCACAATGATCTAGCCTCGTTCAGGCTGCTGTTCAGTATTTACACGTTGCAGTCAGGGATTTGTTAACTTTGTTGTATTTGATTCTGAATATTTGGTTGTAGACCRGAGGAAGCTTAATTTGGTGAGGTCTGTTTTGACAAGGTTTAGTGTCATGAAGTAAAATAACTAGGTTTGTCCAGGAGAAAGTTGGATGCAGGTCATCCAGCTAAAAGGTCGATCAGTACCTTGACTCAGTTACCTGGAAGAATATTCCACAGGGCAGCTGCAGTCTTCCCTAGACCTACTTTGTCCATAACGTAGGTAGGTCACCGCCAGCTTCGCCTGAGGCAGAGCCGTGTCTGGGAGCAGAGGGACTGCGGGAAGCAGGGGCTGAGCTGCCGCAGGACGGGACAGCGGGAGGAGCCCCAGCTCGTCGGGGTGGGGAACGGCTGCTGCGGACAGATAAGCCGCGGCCGCTTTGTTCCCGGGTCAAACGCGTCTCCCGAACTGCCCGACGAACTCCCAGGCGGCGGCGGCCCAGCAGGCCCCGGCCACCGCCCGCCGAGGCCAGGCCCCGCGGTGCCAGGCGCGGCCGGGCGGCCTCCCGCCGCCGCTCGCCCCGCCTTCCCCCCGCCCCGGCCGCTGCCCGAATCAGTGGGAGGAAGATGGCGGCGCTCATCCCCCTCAGCCAGCAGGTAACCGGCCCGGCCCGGCCCSCCGGCGGCCGGACCCAGCCGTGGCGGGGGGGCAGCTGGGGGCGGCTGAGGGGAGACGCGGCCCTCTGGCCCCAGCCGTTGAGCACCGATCGGGGAAGGGGGAGCGGGCCCTCCCCGGTGCGGGTCCCTCTCCCGCGGGCGGGTGCATCCGGGGCCGGGTCGGCGCGGGGGCATAGGCCGTGCCTCTCCCCGTGGCCGGGGGGTGGCTCGGCCCGTGGGGGGAGAGGGTCGGTGCGCGGCGGGGAGCAGGCCCCGGGCGGGGGCGAGGGGGGCGAGCAGCCCCCGCCGTCGGGCCGGGGCTGAGCCTCCCCCACCGTCGGGCCGGGGCTGAGCCTCCCAGGGGCAGGCGCTGGCGCTCTCCTCTCATAGAGGCCCCGGAGTTGCCCCCCTGGGGAAGGGGCAGGGCAGCACCGAGGCTTTCTGAATGCTTCCCCCCCCCGAGCTGCAGCTCCYGGGTTTGAGCTGCGGGGATTAATGCGGTCCGGTGGTCTTGAGGTCCAGGGCTGGGCTGCAGGAGGGATGGGGCTCGCTCTCTGCTCGGGACTCTGACTTCGGTCACGTCACCCTGTTTTCCTATTTGTAACACGGGGCTAATGCCGCCTTTAGCTGTTGGGGTGTCATGACTGTGCTTAATATTTGGGAGGTGCATGAGTAGCGTAGCCATAGGCGCGGGTACACCAGTAAAGGACTCGGTGCGTAGGAATGAAAAGGAGGTTTTCACTCATCAGCAGGAGAAGGAGGCTTCTGCAGGGGAGTGGAAGACCCTGAACCTTGGAGCTTGTCTCACACAAGGAGGGTGGTATGCCTCTGGGAGAGGCTGTGTTTCGAGMTCCGGTTTAATGTTTCAGATCCTTGGGTAGATTTTTGTTGTTATTGTTGTTACAAGTTTTTCGATTAATTTCTCACCCAAATAATTTAAACCTGAACAGTGTGATCACTGTTTATTCCTTCCCATACTACTGTGAAGATAGTTAGTTTGCTTATTTCCTTTAAAACAAAAGAAAAGCAACAGCACTACTTCCCCCCGCCCCCCCCAATGCCTTGAAATTTAAAACTATTTTCTACACTGTGGCTGGGCCAGTCAGGAATTCAGAACAACTGCTATTGATAGTTCAGATAATTTAAATGTATCTATTTCCTTTTAATAGCAGACTTTGATTTGTGATACTCTGAAAATTTACCTTTCAATGGAGTTACGGGATGCTTGGGTAATATGTGATTTGCTGTGCATCTTATTAAGAGAGCGCACTGCTTTTTAGCTTCTGAATAGCAGTAGGAGTCCTGATTAACATCTGTTTAATTAAATGAACATGTTCAGAAACATCTGAAAACATCCATGCTCATACAAACTGTTACCAAAGTTTTCAAGTGAAGTAATGTGGTGCAAAATATATATGTAAAATAAACTCTGCACTTGAAAGAGTTTATTGTTGTGGAACTTCTATAGTACATTGGTAAAAATGTATCAAATATTTATTATACTAGAAATCCTGCTTCTTTGTTGTTTAAATTCTAATTGGTATTTGACAGACTGGCATCAATGGTATTTTCTTCTGTATAACGTAATATATTATCTTGAGGGAAAAAGGGCCACGTTCTGTGAACATATCAGTTATTTTGACATACTATTTTCCAACTAATTCATTGGAAGCATTCTAGTTTTAAAACTTTTTTTTCTATATTGAACTGTCAAGAGTACTCTAGCTGTAATCAGGGCAGTAAACAGAATTTCCCTGGAAATTAATAAACTTCCTCTTTTAATAGCCTCAATTTCATGATTACTACAGAGATACGTGCTAGTTACAATAAATGCCGGAAAGGGTATTAAAAGGAATAGGGGAGGTTACATGTGCTGTAATGTTGAAGCATGTTCACTCAGAAAGATATAAAATAAGAATATTGATATCAACGTATTAGGAGCTATAAACAATATGGGTAATTCAAGCGTGTGAAAGTGTTTAATCATATTTGTTCTCATAAATGAATTTTATTGTGGTTCTATTGTTCTGTCCTATGGAAGTTAGGTCTTTATGATGTTGTTATGAAAGAGAATTTACATGTCTAACTTACAGTATGCAAACTGTTTAACAGGTTTTAGCTGTCTTCGTTTCAACTGGCTATGCATAAAAACAGTTGAAGAGCAAGCATGTAAAATCAGTTCTTGGAGTTAAACAACAACTGAAACTGGATTTGATTTGTCTTTGATAACTTTATTTTCTTGAATATTTGATCACCTTATCAGTGGTCCTTCCACTGTGCCAGGCATGTTCAACCTACAGCCTCTGGAGGTTACGGAGAGTTATGTTAGAGATACTGGGACAGCACAGATCATTTTGTAGCTCAGTCTTCTGAGACAACTCAGGATATGGCAAGTAGAGTAAGGGCAAAGGTGATCTTTCTGGGGTAGCAGCAGCCTTCTTTTGGCTCTCATCTTTGTGGGACACCTTGTTTTTTCCCTTTCACAGTACCTATTTTCATCCATCATGTGATGTGACAAGCGCGGCTGAAAGAAAATTGTGAAACAAGAGGACAACAAGGAGAATAATTCACCTGATCCAGAGTTCTTTGTGGCCCTGAGACGATCTCAGGAAAGAGGGCTGCTAGGAACTGGCTTTATTAATAGTTCTGGTGGCAGCAGCTTACTCCTGCCTTTTTCCCCAGACCTGTTTTAAGGGACATGAAGACGTATCCATGTGCGCGTACTGCGTACCACAAATGCAGTGTACCAGATCTGCTGTGAGAGTGCAAGTTCAAGACCTGAAATTCAAATTTGTACAGGAAATCAACTTGAGAGATCAAACAACAAGGCACCAGGGTTCTGAAGTGTCTGTTTGGGAGACAGTGTAAAGTGTTGGTCATAGATGACGTTTTGGGGAATATGAGTAGGCATAGAAACCAGGGGGTTGTTAAATCGTAAGTCAAACTGAACTGCTGTATAGCAGGTTATATCCTTTGACCACTCATCAACTGCAAACTCTTCAAAATGTTTTTCTCTGATTGCCAGTATTGATGCTGTCTTGTGTAGATTCTTCATTTTCATTTGATGCAGGTGTCATCAAATTACAGAATCATCTTGAATGATAGTGATGTAGTCACATGTGGTGACGGGTAGATAGGCAGCTATGCTATTTTTATCACCTGAGCCCATTTTGTCTGGTCTGCTTCATCACAGAGATGCAGCCATTTAGGTAAATCGGTCAGAGAGGATTAATCTTTGTAAAATTCTGCAAGTAGAGAGTCAAGTGATGAAGTGCTTTCCAGCAGCACTTGGATGAATATATTGCTGTAGAAGAAACTTCACAGCATTTAAGCATATCACGCTGGATTCCTGCCACCTCTGTCAGGTAAGTCAGCTGTATGTCGTGGCTGACAATATCAAATGAGGTTGACAGGAATGTCTGGTGATGGGATGAGATCATTCAATACTGCTGCTGGAGCGGTTTGCTCTGTATCTTGGTATGAATCCAGTCTCTGCATGCTCTAGGATACTCGCCAAATTAGTTAGAGGAGCTTGTAGTTGGTCTTTGGCTAGCTTCTCTGAGCCTTCTGATAAACGAGAGGTGTGTAGTTGGGTGATAGTTGGCTAAAACACACTAGATTTTATTCAGAGTTGGACAATTTCCTACTTCCACCTTTCTCTGAATGATGTGTTTCCTACTTTGGACAGGAACACAGTGCTTATCTATGCTGATCGTTTACAAGCCAGCGAAAAGATGAGTTGGATTTATGAGTTATGGTCGCAGCTTTCTTCTGAACTCCTGGCCAGCTTCTGGAAGAGCAAGAGCTTCTAGAGTGTACTGGTGGAGAATGCAGTGGCTTATTTTGTTGATGGATATAAGTGAAGAACATTTAAGATGTTTGGGAAGCTCTTCTGAAAATGCATAATCTTTCTAGCCAAGTAGAACAATTGATCTTGAAAGAGCTCAGTGTTCACTTGCTTTTGACTAATGGGGTTTAGTTATTTTGGATATCTCCTTACATTAAGATTTGGCACGTTTATTGTAAACTTACAGGAAGATTCTCTTTGTAAATTAAATTTGGTGCTCTTCRTAGGCCTTTTCTTCCACCATATTTCTGTCGCCCTTCCCCTCAGTGTAGGCAGAACATCTGGAAATCCATGTGGATGACAAGGAAGAAGGTAGCATTTGGGAGGTGACATACCAGTGATCAGAGTTAGTGCAAAATAATCATTCATCAGATGTCTGACTTGAGTCCTGTAGGTGGAGAGCAGTTGTCCCAAGCAGGCTTTGGGATGTTTCGACATCTCTGCGTCTCAGTCATTAAACTGTGTTTATTGGGTTATTTTGTTGCTTGTTTTTTAAGGCCTTTGAGTGCTCTAAGGGGTGACTTGAGACTGGATTGTAACGTTTTTGCTCTTGGCATTGAGGCTGGAGACCGGTGTAGAGGTATAAGCTGCACATGGCTGGAACTTGTGTGGCAATTGTAGGAAGCAACTGAGAAGATGGGTGTCGGGGCTTTTGCCTGTTTTGGCAGTTCAGTTCCCATTTGCTTGGAATGTCAGCAAGAGGGAAGAGCAATCTGCTTGTTTAGTATTCCGAAAAGGCAGGGCCTACCTTTGTGTCTGCTGCTTTTGTTTAACACAGTGATAACACCAAGTTGAAATCCTCAAACAACGTTGTCAGGGAATTGTGACATTTGTTAAGTAACTATTCATTCTATTTTTTTTTTTTTTTCACTCTGTTTCAGTTTAAGATCCTAGTCCTGAAAATGCATAAACACAGGCATGTTTTGATACCAGGGCTCTTCGTCTGTGTATGTGCATATAATTGTCTGCTGAAAATATTCCGTAAATATATATACAATGCAGGAGGTGGTCAAGTCAGCGTTATGTTGAAAACTCTGCCTTTGGTATCAGTAGTTCTCAAACTGGGATCTGAAATACCTTGGCCAATAGTTCAAAGCTGTTCTACAAAACCTTATTACCATATAGTGTTGTTAATTAAAAGTGTGAGTATAAGTATGAATGCTGGTGAATAAGAAGTTTTAAGAGGTGACAGTAGTCTGTTGGCTGCAAGTTTTGGGGGATCTCTGTTATCCTTACTTAGATTTCAAGTATCCAGTTTGGAACACAGCAAACTAACATACCGTTTTATGTTTTTGATAGAAGTAATACACAAAGTACTATATGCTTTTTTTTCTGTCAATTCCTAAAGGTGGGCTATCTGTGATTGCAGTTCTTTCATTGTTTTCTTAACATCTCTCTTGTTTTTCAGTTTTCTACTGGGAATCCATTATACGAAACTTATTACAAACAGGTAGGTTCTTAAAAAAAATTTTAAAATAAAGTGCAGTTTCCTCTTCCCCAAGATTTCCTTCTCTTTTCTTTCCCCATTGCAGTGCTGAACTTCTGTAAATTCTCTCTGCTGAGCGGTAATGCATGCTTGAATAACTCCTTTTGACCTAAAGACAAGAGGCGTTTCATTTCTTACCTCTGCTTTCATGATAGACATGCTTCAATTGAATGTGAATTTTTATCTTTCAGGTAGATCCAACATATACGGGGAGAGTTGGGGCAAGTGAAGCTGCGCTGTTTCTTAAAAAATCCGGTCTCTCTGATATTATCCTTGGAAAAGTAAGTTGAAGGAATTAGCTGATGCAGTAATTATCTGTACGCTTGCTTAAGTGCAGCTAATGTTGAGCAGAAGGGGTTTGTAAAAAGGAATTTGGTGGAATGCAAATCAGATCCTTTGAACACTAGGTTAACCACAGATTGGTAATAGCTCCAAGGTATTGTTCTGAGTTTCATAGGAATCTAAAAGGGAAAATTGTCTTTCGTGTAACATTTTTGTTGTTAACTTGAGAATTAAATAACATTGTATGTTATAACTTGAAAGCTGCAACAAACAGTTCAAGAAGGCATACAATATGAACTGTTGAGCTGAGTTAAGTTTTATTTTAAAATCACAATGGCTTTTATTTTGTATCTCCACAGATATGGGATTTGGCTGACCCGGAGGGCAAAGGATACTTGGATAAACAGGTGAATGAAATGTGCCTGTAGACGTCTTACGTTACCTTCCACAGATTAGCCTTGTTTCAAGAAAACCCTGATATCCATAGTAGTTATCCTTAGCTTTTTTTTTTTTTTTTTTAAGTTTTCCTTTACAATGTGAGGGTTTTTTCCTAGCACTGCTCACATTCAAGTTATATTACTCAGTGAGGCTGCTGGAGAAGTTTGGATCTAACTTTCTTTCCCTCTTTTTTGTTTTGTAAATAATCAGTGTGTGTGATATATAGATACATAGTCATTGAGTTTTTCACAAATACAAACTATGAGTTTAAGATTTATTTTAGAAGTCTTTCTTGCATGAAAAAATATAACTAACGTTTCTAAAATGGCTTGGAGTATCAAATACTAAGTTAGTTGTAGATATGGAGAAATTTTTGAGAAAAATTGTTGAAATTTTACTTAATTATGGGAGAGTTCTTCTTAAAAACTAGCTTTGAAGTTTTCTGCTCTTTGTTCCATGTTATTGCAAAGTTTTTCCTGAATCGTCTTTAAAAGCAGTGGGGTAGTTGTCACTATGCAGTTAACTGAATGGGTCTAGATGTCTGTTGTTTCCATACTTTTCTCAGTTGCACATGTACAGTGTTAGTAAAAATCATAAATGGGTTATTGGAGACTGATTTAGACTGGTTGCTTTTTTTAATAGAAAACACTATTGTTTGTAGGGTTTCTATGTCGCGTTGCGCCTTGTAGCATGTGCACAGAATGGCCATGATGTTAACCTGAGCAGTCTGAACTTGACTGTGCCACCTCCTAAATTTGTAAGTAATATATACCTAAATGTATGTATGTATTATATGTGAACTAAGGCTTCAGTTGGAACGCTGGAATAATCTTCTGTTTCATAAATGTCATGGTTCTGAGACTTCAGGCTGCTGTCAAACTGTTCCTTAAGACAACTGCAGTCATGGCTGCCATAGTCCTGTCTTCCCGAGGAATAGGTACCAGCCTCTTCCTGGACTGCAAAACTGATGCAAGTTTAACTACAGTCAGCTTGTTCAGGAAGCTGATGTGGCTAAACTCTAAATTTATGAAAAAAGAAAAGAAAAAAAAGGATTATTTTTGGGCTAGGTTAACAGGAGTGTGTAGTAAAGGGCGCGACTGCAGCTTTGCCTGCAGTACCTGCTGTGGAACCTCCTTTAGCTTGTCTTAGTTCTGTGTTTGGGTACCTAATGCACTTTATGTCCTTATCGAAGTACTGTAATAGCAAAAATCGTATCACTGTGGTTTTTTTTTTTTGGTACTTGTGCAGCCTTTTTTCTTTTTTTCGGTGTAGTTAAGCTTCATGTCTATAACCATCTCTTAAAGCAATTAGTAAGGATTAGAGATGGAAGTGTGTGTGTGTGGTTTTTTATGTATATATATATATAAAAAAAAAATAAATAAAAAATTCTTTAATTTTAGCATGACACTAGCAGTCCTTTGCTGATCACACCACCTTCAACAGAGACTCACTGGGCTGTTAGGGTAAGTGTAAAAGACAACACATTCCATCCATTCTTTAAAAGTAAATATTTTCCTTGTCTGTAATTTTCCCAGTGAGAGAATTTTGTATCAAATACATTTCCCATTTCAAAGGTCCTCCCTTTCTGTTGACAGACTTGTGCACAATAGAGAATATTGAGCTGTAGTTTTATATTTGAAATAAGTATTAAACAAGCCTTTGACAGCCCCTGGTGTGGTGTTTTTAAGACACAATGAATTTTAATCTTCTGCCTGGATTTCTTCCAGAATCCTAATAGTAGGCACTTTCATGTTTGTATAAAGGAACCCCACTGAGAACAGCAAAGCATTTCACCAAATCCATCCTGAAGCATTAATTTAAAGCTTGAGTTCATATGTTTTAATTAGTATTCAGTGATACACACAATATATATAATTGGAAAAAAGTAACTTTTGATACATACATGGGAATATTTGTATTTAGTTAATTTTCAAATGCAAACATTTTCCAAAAGGTAGAAATTTAATAAAATAACTTCTGATGGGTTTTTTTTTGGTTGGTTGGTTGGTTTTTTTTTTGTACTTGCATGTTGCACTTTAAAGTGGGAAGCAAACTATTTGGGAAGAATAGTTTTTAGTTCTACAGAGTCTGTCAAAGTTTGTTTAAAATCTGGTCAGCAGTGTTTTAATCAGAATGCATTGTCCTTTTAGAACAGTACAGAAACACATCTTGTATGCTGCATGTTAAAATCTCTTAGCTATCATAACCTTAGCTTTGAAATTAAGCTCCTAAATCTAGCTCCATGGGGTTTACATTTAAATACAGCATGGTGGCACCTGCAAGAAAGCTTGGAAATTTAGAATGAATACGTTTACTGACCAGTCTTAATTTCTTGCAAGATCTCATTTTCAACACTCACACAGGCACACTTTTTTACTTATTCAGGCTATTTCTTACCAACTAGGTGGAAGAAAAAGCAAAATTTGATGGTATTTTTGAAAGCCTTTTGCCAGTAAATGGTTTACTTTCAGGAGACAAAGTAAAACCAGTACTGATGAATTCAAAGCTACCTCTTGATATCCTAGGAAGGGTAAGTATGCTGTTTAGATTTAGCTATTCTCTATTTAGCTTCTCGTAGTTGCAGTGTTAAATATTTAAATGTAACTTATCAACATAGATCAGGTTTTGGCTGAGATTTTACATCAAGTGCATGCTATATAGCAAGAACATTAAGTAGGYTCTGAAGTCTTCCACTTAGAAATAAGAATAATAGTAGTAATTTGGGCCCTAGAGTAGATTGGCTTCATTATCTCGGTATTCATTTTAAGAGCTGAGAATTTTGATTTTGGTTGTTTAAAAACAAGAAAAAGCTCTCCTAAACCATAATAGCTTTTATAACATTATATTCCACTGTTTTGTCATTTTTCCAAATACAAGTTATTAGACTTACCATTAAATCTATCCACTGTTTGTACAAGAGAACACTTTAAAACATCCTAGTTTATTGTAGCTGTCAAATTGTCAAGTATTTTTTTTCATGTATATCTATAAATACTTCTGAGATCTGAGTTTAGTGCATCCATTGCAAATTTGCAAGAGAAGCAAACCTTAAAGTATTTTTCTACTTCCATTTAAAATATGTATTCTTTGATGTTTTGCATGTTGATATGACTGAGAATGAATACATTCTATTTAAGAGCTGTATCTGTGTTATATACTTTAATCTCTTCAGGAAGAACTGCTTCTTTCTCTCTATTATCTACAAAAATCTAAGTATGACTTGTTGTAATTCTGTGCTTGAATAATGTGACGTACTCAGACTTGAAAGGCTTTGTATTTTATCTTGTCATTGTCACAATAGAAATGCAGGAAGCTTTTTCCTGTTCCAGAAAAGTTTGCGGACAAGATAGGGGACTGAGGAAATGGGCAAAGGAGATAAATCAACTAGCTTGAATTTGTACAGGGGTCCAGTGATAAAGCTGGGAGTAGAGTTCAGATGATTGAGCCTCAGTCTTACCATTCTGTCCACTCTACTATACTGTCTCCAAGTTATATTGATGATTAAACAGTGTTAGCTGATGGCTGAGTATTAGAGTACACAAAGTTTTGTATCCTTCTAAATCTCCTGCAAGTTTCGTTGACTGTACTTGACCTAATAATGAACTAAAGTTGATAGATGCTTAAATTCTCTCCTATGGAAAATTCTGGGGGGTGGACATATTCTTTTGACTAAAAATGAAAACTAGAAATTTAGGAATGGCATACAAATTAGAAATGTGTTGACTTTTCTAAAATATTTTAACTTTCTTATAAGACAAATTTGGACAATTTCCTAGCCCACACCCTGTGGACAATTCTGAAAGCCACCTCTAGATGTTTTTAGTCAGCTTGATGACTCCTTAATTGCAACATAAAAAGATGAAAAACTTGCCTGTGTTGCATCCAGAATTTGTTAGAGCCAGTGTTGATTCATGTTGCCAGAAAACTCTAATCTAGTCTGTTTCATCTGAGACTGTTTAGCTAGGTCTAATATAACTAATGTGATCTTCACAAAATCTATTAGGAGTCTTTAGAGAGCATGCTTAATATGATGACAATTAACATCAAAAGCACAAAATGTAACTTGTTCTCTAAATCATTGTTTTTATCATAATTGCTGTAGGTCTGGGATCTCAGTGATATTGATAAAGATGGTCACCTGGACAAGGATGAATTTGCTGTGGTAGGTTGCTTTAAATTCACAATTCACAGTGTGTCTCCTAGAGCAAATTGCGCAGTTTTTTCTCAAGAGCTTTGCAGCTTTCTCTGCTACAGTCGACTGTTCTAACTAAATTGTTCACATGGAGCTATTAAATGATCTTTCTCAAATCATCTACTTGATGCCTGCGTCATCAAGACTAAACTTTTTGGAATTACATTCAAAATGATCTGCTCTGGTTTACATCTCTAATCTTACTGTCTTTTGTTTTACTAATATATAAATGACTGATACTGGAAAATCTTGCTTTTTTTTCTAATTGTTAACGTTATCTGACCTTTTTGCCTTTGCAGGCAATGCATTTGGTTTATAGAGCTCTTGAGAAAGAGCCAGTTCCTTCACTATTACCCCCTTCTCTCATACCACCTTCTAAAAGAAAGAAGACGCCTGTCTTTCCTGGTGCAGTTCCTGTTCTCCCTGCAAGTCCTCCGCCAAAAGATAGCCTCCGTTCTACCCCATCTCATGGTAGTGTCAACAGTCTGAACAGCACAGGGAGTTTGTCTCCCAAGCACAGCATCAAACAAGCACAGGTACAAATCTTTTCCCCACGCCCCCCTCCTTTTTTTTTTTTTTCTTTTTTTGCTTTTTTCCCCTCCTTTTTCTTCTCTTTTTCCTTTTTTCCCCTCCTTTTTTTTGTATCGGTAAACTGCGGGAAAAAATAAAACTGCATTTTGATTTCTGCCTCATGTGAGCACTTTTCTGAAAATGYGTTTGTTGGTGGGCAATTTGGGTGGAGGGAACAAAATGAAAATGGTAAGACTTGGAAGAACGGAAGAAGAGCAGGTGAATTGCAGTCAGAGTGACCACGAGGTAGCAAATCTTATGGGGAATTTTCACTTTCCATAGAAGGAGAAACCATAGAAAGGTTTTATTCATGTATCTGCTTTAGTACCAAAGAAATCATTAATCTACCTTCTAAAGCTCCTGTGTTATTAGCCTGAGGACTTAGTATGCCTAGTTGGGTCCATATTTCCAACGAATGAATGTTTTTCAACCGATGAATAGTTGTTTATCAGTATCTATAATTCAGATTAAAAGTATTAAGCTAAAACATTCATGGGAAGAGGGGGAATACCTATTTACCAATCAGATTTGATTGTGTAAGATGTTCAGCATATCTGACTCTGAATAATGTCATATATACTCAGTGTGTTGACAAAGACTGTTTATCTTCTTTTGAAATAAAAAACTTTGTTTTACAGCCATCTGTGAATTGGGTAGTACCAACGTCTGAAAAAGTGCGATACGATGAAATTTTCTTAAAAACAGACACAGACATGGATGGTTTTGTGAGTGGCCAAGAAGTAAAGGACATTTTTATGCATTCAGGTCTGTCTCAGAATCTCCTAGCACATATATGGTAAGGATTCCCTAGTGTTGTATTTTTGTAACTTGCTGATCTGGGAAGTCAGATTATCCAGCCAGAATTGTGATCCTAACACTAAAAAAAAAAAAAAAAACACCAACAAAAAAACCCAACCTCTTTTACTTGTCCTGTTGCCATACTACAGTATGTGGGCTATATGGAAAAACAAGGGAGAAATAAATACTTGCTTTGCTTTTCTGGGAGGGGGGTATAGGTCAGTGTGTGAATTGTGATTGTTCTTCGAAGTTCTAGTGCTCTAAATATTTTCTCAGAGTAACGCTGTTCTATTCAGTTAAATATGTCTAATAAAATACTCCTCTGTTTATGGAACTCTTTCACTAGAATAAGCAATCTGTGACGAGGCTGAATCAAAAGAAAATTACATGTATATGTGTATTTCAAGCTTCTTGGTAGAGGAGAAATAAGCTTTTTCTTGTTTATAAGTATGATCTATTTTTTACCAGGGCTTTGGCAGACACAAGGCAGATGGGAAAGCTAAGCAAAGATCAGTTTGCACTAGCAATGTATCTCATTCAACAGAAGGTCAGTAAAGGGATTGATCCTCCACAAGTCTTGTCCCCAGATATGATCCCTCCCACAGAGAGGAACACTCCCATACAGGTAAGTCATGGATTATTTGTGGATAATACTGAGCTTATGTGCTTTGAAAGTAATGGGCTTTGAGTATTAATTTTGTAACTTTTTTTTTTTTTTAATACTATGGTAAAAAATTGCCAATTTTTTTTTCTTATCTCCTCTTACAAAATTCTTTAACATTTGAAAATACACATAGATTTTTAACAACAGAAGACAGTATGTAAAGAAGAATGCAGTAGAATATTCCATAAACAAAGGAATAATAATGCTGAGAAAAAGCCTAGCATGAAAAATACTCCTTTGTCATAGAGAAGGGGTTTTTTTTAACTTCAGGGAACTGTTACAAGCAACTGTTAAAAGCTGGTTTAGTAGTCTGTCCCTGACTGTGATCAGTACCAAATTCCACCCATGAACATGTAAAATTTTTTTAATGGCTAAATGAAGAGTGATGACTTCCTAGTTTCTGGGAATTGGTTGTTGATTCATCCCTTGTAGCATGACAGTCCGTAGTCCTATATCCATCACTGTTAATACCATTTTACTGGAGCATCTAATCTTTTACTGAATGCTGCTTTGTTCCTGTCCTCAATATAGTGTGTTAGTGTATTTCTGAAACTTAAATTAATAAATACTTCTTTCATATCAATACATTCATCTTTTCTATAAATTATATAGTATTTTCCTTTACTTTTTTTTACTTTCCCTAACCAGAAGGCTTTTGAGCCTCTAAATATATTTTCCTTGTTGCTGTTGTTCTGGTCCTTTTAAGGTTTTTCCTATATCCTTTTTCTGTAGACTCTGTCAGGTTACTTGACCCCTGTAGGAACTGAGATCTCAGCACTAACAGAAATGCGTCGTGTGAGTAATTGTAACGTCCAAAAGAATGCAAATTTGTTTATGTACGCTACTTGTAACTTAAAAAAGTTTTCATTTCTACACCTTCTCCTGTCTCTTTGCTCTTGTGTTCTGTGACACTTGCTCTTGGCATGATGATAATGTCACAGTAGTGTGAAGTTACCAGTATTGGCTGTTGACCCGGTGATACTGCTTCCTTCAACAATTTGAGATGCATTGGTCTGTTGAAGTTCTTTGGCAGGCAACTCAGGGTTGACATGTTAGTGACTCATGTACTAGTTCTCTGAAGCTATGGGCAATAAATATACCTTGGTGCGAGAGCTTTAAGCTTCCCATTATTTTCAGTTCATTGGATTGTTTTTTCATCTACTGTGGTTTTAGCTGAATGTCACATGAAATAAACTGTGTATTACTGTGAACATAGCAGATTAGTTTTCAGTTCATGTGGAACAATGAACTGTGTTATCCTAAACAATGCAGCAGCTCATTTTAACTTATTTCATAATCAGATTGGGTAACACCTTATTATGATCCTGTACAGCATACAGTACAGGTCTCTCAGCAAATCTGTATCTAGTCTGAAAATATAAAATTGATATTAGAAGCTTTTGATTTGCTAGCTTGAAGAATTAGTCTGGATTGTTGTTGTTGTTTATGATTACTTAATGGCATATTAACAAAAGAAATGCTCATCCAAAAATGAGGACTTAATTAACTTATTTAAACTGGCTATTCACCTATTATTTCTGCAGAAAATGTCACATTTGACTATGCTATCTGTTTGTGGTTTGTTGGTTGGGTTGTTGGGGTTTTTTTTTATATTGAATAAAGCCAAACTTTCTGTGGTTATCACAGCAATCTCAAACTGAGCGAAGTAAGCAAACTGTACTTCTTTTTAAAATGCTATTTAAAAATGGTAGGTCTCCTGATTTGTCATACTAGCAGTGAGTTCAGTGTTGCAGTTTTTGCTCAGTTGCAGTGATTTTTTTCAAAGAACTAGTAATCCTTTTTATAATAATGACAAATTTTGTACAAATGCTAAGATCTTTTCTTAAGAACTTCTAATGACAATTTTCTTGCCTAAAAGGCGAGGGAYACCCTCTGCATCTTCCGTGATCTACACCTGAATGGCTGTAGAAATGACCTGCACTGCAGGAAATTGGGTATAATTGCAGAAATTGGCATTAATTTGTGGCAGGGCTCAAGAAGACTGGAATTACAATCTGATTTCATTAAGTTCCCTGGAAGCTTTGCTATTGACTGTAGGAGAGCTGGGTTTTTAGTTTTTGAATTTTAATTCTACCATTGCCTGCAGTTTATTCGTTGACATTGTGCATGTCCTTTAACTACTGTGTATTTCAACTATCCCATCTGTTAAATGGGCATAGAGAAAATTCTCCTGTCTCACAGGTAGAATTGTGTGGCATGCTCAGTGGTTGTTGCATAATAATTTGATGTCTCCCATAGAATTTTGCAAATGCATATAATAAGGATTGTGTCCCACCTTTGTCCTCAGCCTTTGTAAAGGAAGATCTTCTGTCACAACTTGGCATTTTAATAGACTATTTCATTCTTAACAGGATAGTTCAAGTTCCGTTGGATCCGGAGAATTTACAGGGGTGAAGGAACTGGATGATATTAGTCAAGAAATTGCACAGCTGCAGAGGTAATAGTTGTGGACTATTAACAAAATCTTGGAGTAGGAGAACCAATTAAGTATATAGTACTGATGTGTCCATTACTTTTTTGTTTCCTTTTAGTCAGTTTATCGTTACTTGTCACTGAAGTTGGTGGCAAATCTCCCACTGATACCCTATGGTTAGCCAATTATGTAAAGCCAGCCTGGATTCTACCAGGTGACTTCAGAAGACTGATTATGGAACAGATAGTATTTTTTGAAGAATAATTGATATGTGTACACCTTTACTCCTTTAAAGAATATATCAGAATATGGGCTGGCATTTTTGGCTGTGTGGTGTTTCCAGAATAATATTTAGTTGATTTTTGCGTGTGCACGTGTGTGTGTTGTATTATTTAACTAATCATGAATACATGTGCTTGTTTATCTTGCAGAGAAAAATATTCGCTAGAGCAGGACATTAGGGAAAAGGAAGAATCAATCAGACAGAAAACCAATGAAGTTCAGGTAAAAACTCTGTTTATCATTATTAGTTTTCATTTTAATCTAAAATAATATACGGGGAATTAAGCATTCTTTCTTCTATCTTTCCGTATGTTGCTTCTGGGCAAGTCTTTCCTCGTTTCATGGCATTTTCGTCTAACTTACAGAGAGATCTTTATTTTCCTGTTCTCCATCAGAAGTGTTTTCTTCTGATGCTGGTTAACAGAAACAGAAGATGATACGTGAACAGTTTGAAATGTCTTTTTTTGTTAGTGCTTGACTAATGCTGTAATTTAGGAAATCATTGTTCAAAGAGTATTGTTTTTGATAATTAGGATAGTTCAATTACATGTGCTCTGTGTCACAGTCTCTTTCCATCTTGTGGGCACTGATTTGTTTCCTGATGTCTCATACAAATTCCTGCAGAAACAAAACGTACACAAGCAGGGAATAGCCTATATGACAGAAAATCTTTTGGAGT
Organism: Phoebastria nigripes; assembly: GCA_035582835.1. Taxonomy (NCBI): domain Eukaryota; kingdom Metazoa; phylum Chordata; class Aves; order Procellariiformes; family Diomedeidae; genus Phoebastria; species Phoebastria nigripes. The sequence goes on along the minus strand of JAYKAV010000178.1, from coordinate 1,251,602 downwards.
TTGCTAGCCTGTTTGTCTGTGGTTGATCATTCCTATAAGCCAACAGCTAAATGTAAGTTACAAACTGTGGAATTTTCCTCAGGAACTRCAAAATGATTTAGATAGGGAGACGAGTAACTTGCAAGAGCTAGAGGCTCAGAAACAAGATGCCCAAGACCGCCTGGATGAAATGGACCAGCAGAAAGCCAAACTGAAAGATATGCTGAATGATGTAAGGCAGAAATGCCAGGAAGAAACACAGGTGGTGAGTGTACGTTAATTCTGGATATGCTCAGGAGTATTGTGTCTTTTGTTGAAGGAAATTCTATTTATTTAATGAATAAGCTTGCTTTGTTTATTCATTTTTACCATAAATAGCAATTTCCACACAAATACAGAGGTCCAAGAAAGGATTTTGCTAACCTAAATACCTTTCACTCTGGTCATAAATGGGGGTTGAACCAGATGATCTCCAGGGGTCCCTTTCTACATAAATTGTTATTGTTCTGTGAATATATGAAACATTTATTCAACCTAATAGGGTAGTTGAGAAGCATTGGTCCTACCCATGAGACAGTCCATGGGCAGTGGTGCGTATTTTGATCACTGTTAGCCTCGTCAGTATTCTGAGTTAAAAGTGGGTTTTTAGGGGGATACACTGCCAATTGTATCTAGCATGTTATCTTAATGTAGAAACTTAGTGTAAAAGGTCATGTAACAAAGTGTACAAGGAGAGATATATGCAACTGTGTAATTTTAACTCTTACCAGAGTTAAAAAATCAACTTTATAATACTTGATAAACGTTTGAATGGAAAAGGAGCCAAGTTCTGAAAACTGCAAGGTAACCATCTAAGAAACACCTTTTAATTACCTTTTATAATTAGTGTGGTATTTCTGTCATTTAGAATATTAATATTTCTTGGTTTTATTGAATGTCCTATGTGCTTTTATCAAGGATTTTGTGTAACATAATAAGAAGCCTGCAGTTCTTCATATTAAGTTCTTGTTATCTTCCTTAGCAGTTGATAGGTTGCTTTACAACTTTCTATTCTTTATTATAAATTCATAATTTATTAAGTTACATTTATTTCAAATTTCACTCTGATTTTTGTAACGTTTTGTTTCAGATTTCATCACTAAAAATGCAGATTCAATCTCAGGAATCAGATTTAAAATTACAGGAAGATGACCTTAATAGAGCAAAAGCAGAGCTGAATCGCCTCCAGCAAGAAGAGACTCAGCTAGAGCAGAGTATCCAGGCTGGAAAAGTGCAGCTTGAAACAATAATCAAATCTTTAAAATCAACACAGGAAGAAATAAACCAGGTATTCACTGTAGTTTATACAACTTCTTTTTTGCTTCTTGAAAGGCTAAGAGTTGAACATCACCTAGAATGTGATGAAATTATACTGCTAGATGAAAAATACTGCTTCATGAAATAAGCATTTTTGACTGGTGCTTAGTAGGTTAATTCCCAGATGGAGTCAGGAAAAGTTTAACTCTGGAGGGGGGGGAAAATGCAACTGTCTGGCAACCATGTTTAATGAGAATGTGAGAATGACAGCGTTATTGAATGTGTAACATACTAAAGCATTTTTCACTGCTTAGGCAAGAAGTAAACTTTCTCAACTTCAAGAGAGTCATCAAGAAGTCAATAAGAGTATAGAAGAATATAATGAAGCTCTCAATGGGGTTCACAGTGGTAGTCTGACGAATTTAGCAGACATAAGTGAAGGCCTTGGGCAGACGGAAAGAAGCAATTATGGAGCTATGGTAAAAAAAAATTACTGTTGTTTAGTGTATTTTACAATAATTAGGTTTGTGACTTGCACCTAATCTGAAATAGTTAAGATGTTTGTTTAGTTGGCTTTTGGTATGTTAGCAAATACCATGGTCCCTGCAAGGTAGAAGTCTCCAGTGCAAGGCAGGGCAAAGATTTTAATGCTGGTGGAAAACCTGATTTTTAAACTTTGGGTTAGATCCTGTGCTAGGATTTTGTGCTTGTTTAACTGTGACAGTATGGATATGTAAGCAAACTGTAATTATGGAAACAAAAAGAAAAGGTCATGTTAACCCTTGATTTGTAACCTGCCACATCTTTAGTCTCAGGAAGTAGGTAGGACTTTATTTCCAATTCAAGTGTTTTGTTTTTTTCTTGCAAGTTCTCCGGTTTACCAAGGTGACACCTTCTCTTACTGTAAACTTCCCTTTAATCATGTATTTCTTTCTTATTTCCAAAAGAAGCTATACAAATTTCTCCTTTGCAGTGAGCTATGGTTATTACATATTTCAGTAAGAAACATGTTCCCTTCCCAAAATATGTAGATAGTTCTCTTCTGCTTAAACAGTTCCAGCATCATTTATCTCATTTATTATGTTTTCTTTTAATCAGTATTTTTCCCAATTCATAAGATCCTTCAGGTTCTTAAAGATTTTTCCAGTCAATTTCTTTTGGGTATCTGTTGTTGACTTGGATATTTAATAAATTACTCTGAATCACAAGATTTTTCATTTTTTAAGCCTATTTCTTTGCTTTAAATATAAATTTCACATACTTGCTTGATTCTACTTGCGCATCTACTTGGTACTTCCTCATTAGGGAAACATACTTTCCAGAATCCTTGTACGCACAGTATTTACTATGGGTTTAGTATGAAATTAAAAATATATCGTGTATAGTGTATTAATAAATATTCAGCAGGCGTGCTACCTGTATGCCCTGCTTTACACTTTCTCTGTAAAAACAAAATGCTTGAAAGAAGAAAAGTGTAGATTAAGAACAACAATACATTGAGCGGTGTGGTCTGAAAACACTTTAGGACTTTTCTTCTGTGCTTGCATGGCTTGCATAAACATTGTGTTTAATTTCCAGTGGAAACTTCCAGATGTTTCTCTTATCTGCAAAACCTAAGAATCACTTACGAAGAAAACTCCAGTATACGTTCATAGCAAATTTTTTAAACCATTGTGTCCCTTTCTGGTTTCTTAGTTCTTCCTTCCTCTTCCTCCTCTCCCCACCTCCCTCCCTGCTCTTCTGAGAAGTATTAAGACTTCTTCATTTGCATCTTGTAAAGGGATGACAGAAAATCCCCTATCTTTCTAGTGTTGGAGGCAGTGTAAGTGGGTAGTTGTTATTAGGTATTTTTTATGTTACGAGTTGAATGGCTTTGATTGTCAATGGAGCTCTGTTGTACAGGTGCTGTATGTACATATGGCTACTGTGGCAAGGACTGGTCTCATCAAAGAGACCCAAAACAGACAAAAGACAGGGGTATGAGATGCAAACGAATGCGATGAAGATGTTTCATAACGTTAGTTTGCTACTTGTTCATACTGGATTTTTTTGGTAACTTGGCAAAGCCATAGATTGGCCTCCGCTGACAAACCTCTCTGTCGTCAAAATGTTGGGGTACCGCTCTTCCTGCTGTGTAGTGCTTTGTAATGTGAAATCAGTACTTGGAGCTTTAAGCTCAAGAATGAGTTAACAAGAAGCAATCTTGAGTATGACTACTCTGTAGTAATTTCTTGTATTTGTAGTCCACAAACGATTTGTGGATCCTTTTCTTTTAAATAACTGCCTTACCTGAAGCTGAGCTGTAAAATAACTGGGAGAGAAGAATTTTTGGATAGCATGGTGGTTGGGGGTTTTGTTTGGTTTTGTTGTTTAAGTATTTGAGAACTGAATATATTAATATGAAAAACAGTTTAACCTTTTATTGTTATCTGTATATACTTTTGATATTCTGTGTAGCCTCAGGCTACATATTTCTTTCTACTGTGTAATTACTTCTGCTTAGAAGCCACTTAATTCAGAAAGTTCTTTAGGAAGTCATTTTTAAGATCATTAAACAGGAACCAAGATACCATAGAATTTCTGCTAAGTGGGTAACTGAGCATTTTAATTATGGTAAGTTGCTGTAATGTTTCTCCTCTTAATTTTTAGGATGATCCATTTAAGAATAAAGCCTTGATGTTTACCAATAATACACAAGAATTGCATACAGACCCATTCCAGTCAGAAGATCCTTTCAAATCTGATCCATTTAAGGGAGCCGACCCTTTCAAAGGCAGTAAGTGACCAGTGGCTTACCCGAGACCTTGAAGACCAATTGTTGAGTAAATGATATTTTCACAGACTTTTATCATCTTGCTAAATAGTGGATAAAACAAATGATTTTTCTATTCTGCATAGGTGACCCATTCCAGCATGATCCTTTTGCAGAACAACCACCTGCTCCAGCAGGTAATAGCCCTTCTGATGACAGGACAGATGTGATATAAACAATTTGTAGCCAAACACAAAGATTTCCAAGGTTTCCCTGGCTTCAGATTTTTGGTTTGCATGTGGGAACTTAGAAACCTGGCAGGGTGTTATGTTGTATGCTAATAACATGCATGTAACTCTTTATTAAGTCCGTAACCTTAATAAAAATACATAATGTTTAATAAAAAACATGTACTTGTTCAAACTTAGTAAATACCCTGTTTAGAGAGGTATCTGGAAGTTTATCAGATTTACCAAATCATTGTGTGTTTTTATAAGAAAAATTACATCAGAGAGTATGAGGTCAAATTAGAATGGTTCATTTTGTAGCACCTAGTGTGTCCCTTTCTATTTACCTTTTAATACTCCTTCTAGATCCATTTGGAGGTGATCCATTTAAGGAAAGTGACCCATTTCGTAGTTCTGCCCCTGAGGATTTCTTCAAGAAACAGGCGAAGAGTGACCCATTTACCTCAGATCCATTCACAAAACCCCCCACTTTACCCTCAAAGGTCAGTAATTTTTAAATCTACTCATAACAGATTTCTTTACTATTGACAAGCTTATTGTCTGAAAGCTAAAAGGAACGAAATATCACTAAATACTTTTCTCCTAACTGATGAAATATTAATTTTATTCTTAAAATTAAGTATGGATTGTTAAGGCAATCAGCAGTTTGTTCTTTCCAGTTCCATGATAATGATGTATATTCACCATGAAGATGCAATTAGGTGGAATTTTTTTT
>JAYKAV010000178.1:1231654-1246377 GCA_035582835.1 Phoebastria nigripes | reverse complement strand
GGGGGGTATGGATTTTTTGTTGTTTTTTAATGAATCTTTTCCCTCACCCTTACGGCATTCATTGACTATTGCCACCCAAGTGTTAGAACAGTATTCCAGTATCAGTCAGTGGGAGGATAGTTTGTCTTGCAATATAGGTTTGTACTTAGATAACAGCAGACTTTTCAAACTGAAGAGCAACTGTAAACACCACCTATTTAAAAAGAAGCGATATACAGACTCTCTGAATCAGTAATAATGCAAATGCCTGACCTGAAATTCAGTGTCTGTTGCTTAAAGACTGAACACTTCCGGGTGTAATTTCTTATTTTGCCGTGGTAATGAATATTGCTTGCATTTCAGTGTGATACACTTTTCACTTTAATGTGTTTCACTTGTAGGTACTTGGTATTTTGTTCAATGCTATCAACAGCCAAATGCACAAATAATGCAAATTTCATATAAGCAGTCGATTTTATCCTACTATATGTCCACTGAACACAGCGGTCTGAAATGGGAAATAATTTGTCTTAAAGCAAGAGATTTTTATATGCATAAAAAGACAAGTGCACAGTACAGCAGAACAATAATTATGTGTATCTGTTCTTATTTAGCCTGACCCTTTTGAAAGCAGTGATCCTTTCACGTCTTCCAGTATCTCTTCAAAAGGTCCAGGTAAGAAGAAAAAGTTTTCTCATGAAGATGAATAAGGAAGTATCTCTTTATGAAAGAAGAATCAAATGTAAAAGTTGAGAATGAAGAAAGTGTCTTGTGAACTGTTGGCAAATATCATTGTGGTCCTATTACGGATTATGAAGATTAAGTCTCCGTGTACACTATATACTTCACACTTTTTTTTTTTTTTTTTTTTTTCCTTCTTCCCCTCCCCCTCCAGACAACTGGTAGAAAACCTATTGTTTTATGGAACTCTCTTTTAACATCTCATACCAGGTCAAAATGCAAGTGTTTTTTAATCACTTACCTAGTTTTTTACTTCATTGGCACCAAGCGTTCTTCATAATTCTTAAGTATTATTTTAAATAACTTTTTTTTTCTCCTGTATCTGTTTCAGATCCATTTGGAACACTGGATCCATTTGGAAGTGGTGCTTTCAGTAGTGGTGAGGGATTTGCAGATTTCAGTCAGATGTCAAAGGTAAAGGTTACAAGGAAAGCAACTGTCCTTTTAAAAACTTCTGTACAGATACTTGTTTTTTAAGGGTGTGATATGATTGTAACTTTTCAGCTGACAACACACTTGTGTTAATTTTTTTCCGATCAACCTCAGCAGTTACTTAGCAAAGCATTTTCCATCTCGGATATGGCAAAGTCTTACCAAGACTGGTAGATTCAGCGGGGATAAATCAACTTTTCACAAACATTTTCAAATACCAGAGGAGCAAAAGAAATAACTTTAGTTTTTACTTGTAAGAAAAAGTGGTTGTTCCAGATATTAATATATTTCAGTGTTCAACCTTCCTCTAAGTCCTGAAGTCTGCTTCTTGGATAATTCATCTCTCATGGTATCCTGACTTATTCTTAAACTTGTCCATGAGTACAGGGAACCAGAGGAAGGTGGAAAACATGGTGTGCTGACATTTCATAGCTCTTAACAGAATTGCTGTTTCCTTGGTTTCTTGGTATAAACTGAGTATATCGGGTATTTCAAATAGAACTAGGTCCTTACCTCCTCATCTGGATCAGTCACAGTCTGCTGTTAGCTTTCTGAGATGGAGTTTGGAATTTACAGTTGATGTCAGTTGCCCAACTTTTTACACTTAGTGCCACAATAATGCTTGAACATTGTAGAGTAAATGTTAACTAGAAAATAGATTGTCATATCACTTTGACTAAATTAAACTTCTTGTATTTTTTTTCTAACTTTTCTTACTGTTTTTTGTGGGGGTTGTAGTTCTCCGCTAGGTGGCAACAGTCTTTACAAATATTGATGTGTTTGGCTTGAGTTAGAAGTTTTAGCGAAGGTCCGACTGCGAGCTTTAGCTTTACCTACAAAATTCCTCTTTCTTCATTTCAGGATGATAAATATCCCTGCATGGCATAATCTTTTGTGCCTTTTTTAGTCAATAGGAGAGTCCTTCACAAGAGCCAGCTGAATATAGAAAACATTTAAAAAATACGGTTTTGGAATTTTCCCTGAGCTTTTACAAAAAAGACAAATAGCTGTGTGTAACTTAAGAAAAGCTTGGAAAAAAGCTATCTGTTCTGCAGTCTACCATGTTTTTCCAGTTTCTATCATGGTTCTGTTTATCAGAGTGAAGGCCAGACTGTAGTATGACCGTTCATTGCCAAATAGTGAAAAGTAGAGTTTTACTTCCTTTTATTTTTCTCGTCAGCTTTTTGCTAGGACTAAAAGTTCTAGAAGTACTTAAGCGATTAAGAGCATAAGTACTTTTGAATGTTAATGAGATCTTAGCACCTCTGTCAGTGGGCGTTAGCCTCTTACACCACTGACATAATTCTGTAAACCTGTCCTCATTTTTTGAAGTTAATGCTTTTACTTGAGTTAACTTGTAGCTTTCATGAAACAACAGATATTCAATGGTGTGCTTACATTCTTTTTCTTTTCTCTTTTCTCACGTAGTCAGTAGCTTCAGACCCCTTCGCCTCCTCTTTTGGAGGCATGGGATTCTCAGATGACCCTTTCAAAAGCAAATCAGATACACCAGCGTTACCACCGAAGAAAAATGTCCCTCCACGACCCAAGCCACCCAGTGGTAAGGTGGTTTTCTTTTTTTAATAGCCAGTTCCCCCAATTTTCTGTGTATTATTGGACATAAGGACAAGTTGACAATCTTCTATCTCATTATCTTATATTTCAACCATGGAGGAAGGTATGAGATTATCAGTAAATTGGCAGAAATTGTCAGTAAACCAGACTGGAACTCTTCAGGCTGGAAAACAGATGATTAGGGAGTGGTATGACAGATCTGTAAAATCACTTGTGGCAGGGAAAAATGGGGAAAAAAATTTCTGTCTTTTCCAAGTAGGCAACAAACGAGATTAGTAAATGGCACCTTCAAAATAAACAGAGAGGTTTCTTTTCATACAATACTCTAAATTTAGGATATTTTTTTTTTTTAGCCAGAGAATATGGTGAATGCAAAAAACTTTAAATGGGCTTAAAAAAGAACTAGATAATTCTTAGAAGAAAATCCAATGGGCAACAGGGTCTACCAAAAGCCAAAGTACTCTCTCTGGCTCCTGTGTTGCTGAATGTCTGCAAGGTAGTCTGAAGTATGGCTGTATCTTTACCTTGTTTTGATGTTCTTCCTGAGGTGTCTGCCACTAGGTACTAACAAGAACAGGCTACAGGGCTAGATAGACCTGTCCTGATCTGTCCAGGTATGATCATTCTTGTATTCACGCATTGCTGCATTAATTAAATATAAAACACTTTCTGAATATATGGCTTGTTCTTGCTTCAAGTCTATTATGTATGGAAATTTTTAGAGATGTATGAATCTCCTGAATTGAAAATAAAATCTCTCTTAATGGAGATTCAACTTGTACTTGTTCGCCCTCCCTAGAGTTGATTTTCAAAATATTCAGATAGCAGTGAAACTGTTTTAAGAACTGAAGCCACTTAGAGCTGTTAGTTTCAAGTCTCCTTTTAACAACAGTGGTATAATTCAGTTAATACTAGCAGTGAACATTTAGTTGGCTCAAAAAAAAAAAAAAAAAAGCTGGATTCTGTTTATGAATAGGCACATAATTTTGCACCAAACATATGGGTCAACATGTAGTATTCTCATGTATCCACTGACAGTGTTAGGAAGCATAATACAAAGAAAACAGATCCATTATTAATGTCTCCCTGTCTAAATATGTGGATTGCCTACCTTTCTGCTGTTGCATTTTGGAGCAAAGCATGTACCCTGCACCCATCCTGTTTATAACAGGTATTGTTGATCTGCCTGGTTTTGCAAACCAGTTATGCTAGAACTAGCTCCTTGGATAACGTGAAAAGAGTTTTCTATTACCGGGGTATCCTGAAGATGTCATTAACTATCCCATAGATTGATCCAAGGTTTGGAAAATGTTATATAATACAGTAGACTTACAAGCAGGCCGTTGCAGCAGCATTAGTTTGTTCCTACTACTGCGTAGTAGTAGTTTGTTCCTATTACTATGATTTTATTGCTCAAGAGATGATGATGCACACTAAAACCCTGAAATCAAGTGATGAGGTTCTGTGTAGGTGAGTATTGATGAAAATTTGTCAGGAAATGCTCTAGGATTGTGGAACAGTTCTTGAAGCAGTCTGTTCCATGCTTGCTTTGTGTAAATGTTTTCTACTATTGAGGTACTAGAGAGCCTTTAGTAATTAAAAAAAMCCATAATATGTAATGTTGACAAATATCAACTAGTAGGACACAAATGAATAAAAGCAGAAATATAAAAGCTGAAGGTAATCTTATTTGCCATTGTGAATGATATTATTTTTCTTTCTTTATTTGGTTTTCAAGGAAAGTATGTAAGTGGCCATCTCTTTCTTTTTAAGAAATGTCTACATAAAATAATTTAGTGTTTAAAGGGCCTATATAAAGTTGAATGAGTCAAACAAATACTAAATATACCTATATTATCTCTTTCATGTGGTTTCTTTCTATTTCTTGTTCGAAACATGATTATTCCTAGCAAATACAGTGTAATAGTAGCAGCAAAGATGAGAAATACATGCTGTAGGATTGACTCACCTACATGGGGTTTTTTTAGATTTATGTCTCTTCATTCCCTCTTTTGTACATACTGAGGAATTTTGGAGAACATTTAGCTTTAATAATTTGTTTTGAATTTAGACGTGTGCACTCAGCCTTTAATCAGTCTTTTAAAAAATTTGTTTAAATGTGTACCTTCCCCTCTTCTTGGGAGACACAATATTTGTAAGGCTCTGCTGGTCTACCAAAAGCAAATGTTGTTATGATAAAATAGACTAAGGAGGAAACAAAGCAGGGTTGGTTTTTTTTTTTAAAGCAAATGAGCCTCATGTGCTTATGCAGTTATACTCCTCCCTTCCTTCCACAACTAAGGCAATCTTCAGTGGTTACTTAAAGCATGAGAAATTACATAGTAATATACTGTGATGCTAGCAAGAGATACAGGCGTACAAGTGTGTGTTAGAAATGGGAACGCTGCTCAGAAAACAAACAGCAGATGAGAAACTTCCGTTGTTTCTTACCTTTCTCATTGGTCTGTTTAATTAAAAAACAAGTAGGTGATAAAGATCTTGCTGAAGGATGAATAAATGCTAGTTATTACCAGACAAATCTGTAGTTTGCCTTTCTGTTCCCAGTTCGTACTTTTTTTTTTAGTGAAACTGTTCTTTCTGTTGGGGGGGGGATTTTTAATATTGAAAAGCACTTTATGGTTTGCTTGCATCTTGTTATGCAGGTGCAATGAAGATCTAATATAAAGCTTTACTTGTCCTCAATACTCTACAGTCAAGTAGAAAATACTAATAAATATTTTTGCAGAGCATTGAAAGCTGTCTGATTTCCCAAGTAGTTGTTGATAGGGGAAACTAGGAAAACCACCAGGGATTGTTCCCGATTCAGTGCTTTTCTATATGCAAAGTTTTTTAGGAGTTATGTGACATGCAAGCATTATCTGATCGATCCATCGAGGTATTGCAGGGTGTCCTGGACGATCAGGGTGTGGCCAAAGTCTGCCACAGTTCCCTTCTTGCCCATGTGTCTATGTTTTGTCGAGATAAATGAGGAGTTGTGCATCAGGTCTCATTTCTTCACGAAGACAAAGGCAGAGCAAACCTTTGGAACTGAACAGAGGGCCAGGGAAACACTTCAGACATAGCCTTTGTTTACCATTTAGTGAAGGTCAGATCAAAAGGCCTTCAGATGTACCTGGAAAAACCTGTAAAAGGAATATGTAGTTCAGAGTAGCTGCTCTCATCTAAAGGCTCTGGAGGCAGTCTTCATACCATGCTTAAGGGAACTCTTCTGCTACTGCCAGCTTTGTCAGTAGCAGGATTGCAGTGGGTAGTCATTGTCTGGCCTTATAAATCCTGACCTGTTTGCTGGCTGCTTGTAAAGTGAAGATTGGTTGGTGGTTTTCGTTCGTTTGTTTAGTTTTAGTTGGTGTTTGTTTTTTTTCCAAAGCTTGGACGTTGAGAAGCAGCTATGATCTGCTGACTGTATTAGCAGATACTTCAGTTCACAGCTGTCTGTGGTGCTTACTATCTCGCAAGGATAGGCAAACACTTACTGGGTGGCATGGATTAGACACCCTTGAGATCCATATCTTTCCCTTCTCAAAAACTAAGGTTAAGAGAGGGGATGACAATCATGAGATTATTTCCTTAAAGTTGTATCTTAGGCTGAATCTCAGGCTTATGCTTGTTCTGTTCTTCATAAATCATTTTCCTTTTTTCTCACTCCTTTTTGAACCAAAGTCTTTCAAGATCTTTTAGATGTTATAGAGTCTTAAACTGATCCTTGCTTGGTCCAAGAGAAATGTCATATGTTTGGTTTTCTGATTAAATGCTCTATTGTGTTTTTTCAATATAACTATTTAAAGGTAAAGTGCAGAATCTTTAAAGAGAATTGGAGGAAGGCTAATAAATCAGTGAATAAAAATAGRGAATGACAAGGAGAAGGTGTTTCAGAAGCAGCAAGCCTGGATACCAGTGTACATCAAAGCTCCAACATATGTTACATGCAAAGATTTGAAAAACCAGTATCTCTGTCCCTTACCCGGTTTAAGATTCTCTTTTTAGGTTGAGGAAGATCAGCTAAGAAGCAGCTCTTTAGCTCTTCTGACTAGACTGTTCTAATAGTTCTTTCTCTTCAGGAATGTGTTCTTAGTCCATGGACATTAGGTTTTCGTACATGGACTGGCTTTCGTACAAGCCAGTCTCCTCTGGGACTTGGCTGAAGTAATTTCACGTCCACCAAATGGTACTGGAGAACTTGAAAGTTTCTTCAGAGAGGAGTGCAAGGTTTTCTATATTTATTGATGCTGTATCTTGAATAATGCTCAAAAAGCGCCGAAAAATTATCCAGATATAAACAGGCCGGTGCTTTGCATAATGGGCTATGATAAATGGAAAACAAGACAATATTAATTACTTATATTAACAAAAATAATAGTAGTGTATATTGACATACTTAAGCAAAGGTGCCCTGTGACAAGAATCTAAATTCCAGTGCAAATTATTTTCTCAAGCTGTCCTAAAACATAGCTAAATTTTGTAGATTTGTAAGTACATTTTATTTTCTGTCATAGAGGATTACCTGTAGTGTTTAGCATTACTGAACTTCTGGTCACTTTGTATTTCTTACACTGGTTCTTGGGTTTTGTAGGCCTTTTGTATAATTAAGAATAAAAAAAGTCTGAAAGAGCTGAAACACTGAAACCTGTCAGTTAAAATGGTTTTTGTAGGTTCTCACAGATTAACAATTATGTTTTCTGCCGTGAGCTGCAGATTGAAATCAGTCAGAGTTCACCGCTAACTAGTTTCTAGGTAAAAGTTGTTGATTACAAAAAGAGAGAAACAGATTTTTTTTTTCCTCTTTTTTCTTTTTCTTTTTTTTTTTTTTTTTTTTTTTTTTTAAAGTACAGGAAGTTGCTGTGTGGGTGTCAGTGATTGGGTTATAAGTAAAATTCAATGCTCTAGTGCTTTGATCGTGGGACCTACTGCTTTTGCCCCACCCTTACCACTTCCTTTAAATGCAGCACCATGCATTCCACATTGCGGTTATAACAGTACTGTTAACCAGTGATATTAGTGGAAGAACCTTCACCACTAACCAGTGTGTAACCTTCAACCTCTTCTAAATTTTTATTGATTGCTTATAGTGGTTTTGACCTTTTTAACCTTGAAAGAATATAAAAGTCCTAAAAACGCACTTTCCAATTTCAGTGTGCTTTCTTCTTGCAATGATTATTTAATAAAACCAATTATTTTTATCACTCTAGCTTTTTTTAGCCTGTGTAAATGTTATAATTTATGTTAAATATATTGTATATTAGTCACTAATATACAGGTGGGTCGGTATTGTATTAATAGTGAACTTCTTCAATGCTAATGTGCTTTTAAAAATTCAGTTTTGCTTTGGGATGCCAGTACATAAATAGCAGAAAAATATCATGTAACTCGGAATTCAAAGGACTACATACTGAATTCATCCCGTGTAAGAAGGAAATTAGTGGATTTACTTAGCTGCTATTTGAAATACAGGTATTAAAATAAATTATACTGGGAAATTATTATTCCAGACTACACACAGTGAGTTTGTCAAAGAACTTTGGCTTTGTTTTTTGATCCATTTATTCTTTGTAGCTCTGATGTATGATGGCAACTGAATTTATAAATTGGCCTTTCAGAGGTAAGTGGTTAACACTTCTGTCTTTGAGTTAAGGGCTTCGATTCCATTCTCACATTGGTTTTTATGACTGGTAGTGACTTTGAAATGTCAAAATATTGGAAAAAGTCTTGAGAAGACAGAATAGGGGACTAACCAGCCTGCCCTTGAATTAGGAAGTATGATTCTAATCCCTCAAAGATGCCTGGCTTGTGTGGAGCCCCGGAAGACCTCATTGCGARCACAAAGGTTTGCACAGTAGTCAATATGAGTGACTAGAAATTATTACCAAATAATAGTAGTGATGTTATTGATAATAAACTTAATAAATTTAACCAGCCAAGGTGTTAGGGTTCAGTATTTTTACCAAATCACAAATTGCAAAACTGCTAGATGTATTTTGCTGTCCCACCAATGAAATCAGAAAAGGCCCCTACCAACTTAAGCAAAATCTGACTGATAAAGTCCTACTTTTTTCATCTTGCCAGTTGGCAGATAAAGAGAAATTATATCTGAACCTGTTGATGGCTTAAAAAAAAAATGAAAAGGGGTCAGGGCTTTGAGATCTATTAAAGATCTATTAAGATCTTCAGGATCTTAGTATTTTATTGAACTGATCTGAAAACTCTTTTAGCTGTGATGCATGTTGTAATCCATCATCTGCAGAAGTAATAATTCCCTGGTTTTGGGTGAGGACCCTTTGCCCTTTCTTCACAAGTGTGGTTGCAAGAGAAGGTTGTTGTCAGCCCCAAAGAAGCTAGAAATGCAAGAAAAATTAACAGCCAACTCGCAGAGCAGCTTACTGTTCTGTTCATATGGTGCATGGACCTTGGAAGGTAAATTTAAGATAGATTTGCCCACTTAAGTGCTCATGATTAAGAATGTATACGGAAAGAAAATACTCTGAAGGCAATTTGACTTCAGAACTTTAGTGAGTGGATACCCAGATGGGGTATGCACACATATTCCAGGCTTACTTGGACCAGGATTGTCTAACTAGAAGTTTTTGAGCTAGATTCACTCTGTGGGATGTCTTTTGCACCCCTTGAACCATTTTAGATGCTTCTTACTACTGCTGTGCATAATCAGATGCTTAATGCTGCCAGCCACCACTATGCTTGCACGAATCAGAAGGGCAGAGCAAGCAGCTCACGGAAAGGCGATGTTTGTACAGCCCTGTTCTGCTGCTGTCTTCCTTTGTATTTGATGCTTCCTCCTCCTTTATGTCAATGATAAATATAGTTCTTTTTCGTATGTGTCACTTCTCTAAATTTAAGGCATTTTATGGTTTGACTGTTTTTACCATTTTAGACTTATTTTTCATCTATAAAGCAGTACAAGAGCACTGTCAGTTCACATTGACCTCATATTGATAGTTTTCAGTGAGGAAAAAAGAGCACAGATCTTTGCGACTTTTTGAGTTGGACATATAAATGTTTTTTAGTAGTGTGTGTTTGCCTATGCTGTGTCTTCAGTGTCTCAATTAAATGAAAATTAAGGCTTCACAGTTTGTTCAGTATCTTGCTTAAAAAAACATGCAAACCAAAGCCTGAATGCTTTGTTGTGTGCATTTATTGATTTCCTTTCTGGAAAGAAAATGATGTCTTATGAATACTTAGTGTTTAAACATACCACGTTTTTGTGGCCATTCTTTTTGACCTGCACCATGTACAATGTCCCCAAGATAGGGACATTTGCATAGAAATTTGCTCTGTGTATTTAGTGAGGTAATTTTAAGAAGAAAGAAGCCATGTTAGCTATAATAGATGTAATCAGGAGTTACGAACAAAAGGAAGAATTATATTAAGCAATCAGAAAAAATGTAAAATAATAACCTTGCATTTATTTGCATGGGCATATTCAAGTTGTAGGGGTCAATCATTTGGTCTAGAGGAGAGCATAGGGTTTTGTTCTTTATTCACTGCTTGATGTCAGGAGTGTTATGTTTATTTCTGAGTGGTACCACACACCTGTTTCCGTAGAGCTTCTTGAGTACCCAAGGTTATTCACAAGTAGCGCAGTGCCTGTTTACCTTTATTTTTTTTCCTCATCTGCAGCCAAGAGTGAAAAACTCAGCCTCGAAGTTTGTGACTGACAGGAAAACTTTTTTTATTTTTCATGCCTTCTAGAAGACCTGACAGTTGCATTAGAACACAGGCATCCCTTGTTGTGTAGGATAAATGACTCATGGGTGGAGCACCTGCCCAGCCACAAACTAAAAATTCCATTCACGCTTTGATTCTGTTGTTTATGCTGATCTCTCACAGTAAAGATATTTCAGTACTGATTGTTGAAAGAGGTTGTTCAGAATCTGTTTCAGAACAGATTGTTAGGCTGAATGTATAACGATTTCTCTAACCTCACCTTTCGAGAAGTTTGTAGTTTTCAGAATATTTCTCTTAAGCTAAGGTTTTCAGCGTTACGGGCTAGCTCAAGGTGCGAATTTTGCAAATATTAAGCAAAAACTGTTTTGAGGGGTTTTTTGCATAGGGAAAATTCTTCCTTCTGTGACTAAAAATATATATTGTGATTTTATGCAAAGAGCTTTATCGTCAAATAGTTGAGTTTGAAATACCGTGCAGAAATAGCCCCTGTTGAGGACAAATACCTTTGAGTATTCTGTAGAAAATTGGTTTTAATTTAACTAACTTCAAGCACATTTTGAAAACTAGTAATAGTTTTTCTATAAGCTCCTAAAGTTTGCAGTTTATGAAAGTTTTATTCTGCATCAGTGGAAGAGCTGGATAATTTAACAGTGTGGTGAAAAACATGCTGAGTAAGTTAGGAATGATACATAAATTTGGTAAAGTGCCAAGAGAAGGATGTGCTGGGAGGCACCTTACATACTGCACATTCTCCGAAGTTTTCTAGAGTAACACTTCCTCTGGCGTATAAAAGACGTGAGAGGTAGGAACCCTGGTATTTGGTATTGTATGTTCAAATATAATCGCAGGTATGGACTTAACTCACACTATCACTACTTGTCCTATGTAGCACGACTCTGACTTCTTAAAGCATATTTTTTACTTCAGAAAGTTCCCTGGAAAGGACTACTTGTTTAGTGAAAGTTTAAAGTCATCTCATCTTAACTCTGCCCTGTTTGCCTGTGAGCGTGCATAATCCAGTCTTCAAACACATGAAAACATGCTGCTTCTCATAATTCAGTAAGGTACTCTTCTAAGCAGAAAGTTAGGACCATCGTTGAAACATAGAATATAGACAAAACTACAAATGTTGCACTTCATTGTTTCAATGTCAATATGTTGTAATTCAGTAAGACAAATTCTCTAACTGTATCCTACCAGCGAGATTATATTTGCCTTGAACTATAGATCTCAACCCTAAAGTTTGCTGTGGGGTATGAAATTAGATAAACCCTTCGTATGGGTGGAGTTCAACTATAAGTTAACAGCATTTGCTGTGGTAAACCATTTTGTTCATCATTTCTTTTTGCTGAAGTGAGTCCTCGGTGTGGTTTGGGTGCACCACTTGGGTAACTGCTGAAACTGCTGTGGTTTCAGAATAGGACCTGTTTTGCTTTTTTCTGAACTTTTTTCCCCTGAAACTATTAGCAGAAAAATCAAATAAGTAAGGGTTACAACTGTTTGCCTGCACTTTTGTACTGCCATACCTCAAAACCGATGAGCAATATCATGTAAAAATGTAACATTTTCCAGTGCATATAAGATTAATGCAATCTCAGTTACTACTGAGAGTATATTTTGCAATATTACGATTTTACCAATGTCCTTCAGTTGGTGACTTTTTAATGTGGTTTGGGTATTTTTGCTTTACATTACAGAAATACTGTACCCACATTCTTGACATACTAAACATGGGAATACAAAAATCTTTGTGTACTTAAGTATACACTTACTGCACTGGGAGATTCAGACTTGGTGTAAGCCAGCAAGGATGTCAGAAGCATAATTCTGGTGTTGTTATTACTAATCTGTGGCTAATAAATGAGTAAATTTGAACATCTAACTGAACCAAACAAACTTCTGCCAGGCCTCAAAACCATGTTTTCTGAGTGTGGCAGGATAAAACAAACTATAAGCAATGTACAAAGTGTAGTGAAAGAGGGCTCGTTGAAGACTCTGTTGTGAGTGCCAGGATTGGTGTATTCAGCCTGGGCACTGCCCTTAAAATTGCTCTGCAAAAAAATAAACCTGATTTTATAAGGGTTTCCCTCTTTCACCTTTTCTTCAAAATAACAAAATTATAACCCTCTTCTATTCTATACCATAACAAAACCTGAAGAAAATGGCACTCAGGACATAAAATGAAAATTTTCAATATTATTAGCAGTAACCCTAGTATTCATGGTGACTTTTCCTCTACAGCAAAGTTATTCTTTGTCATCTGCTGTGAAGATGAAGCATGAGAAACCCCGATGCTCTTTGTGTACATTCTGAAACCACTAGGGTCTTCGTGCAAAAACATTAAACAGGCCACCTAGAAAAAACATGTTTGCTGAGCAAACATGTTGCAAACCCTGCGTTTGTATTAACAGTCACCAATTCCACAAAGTGGTTTTGGCAACAGAAGATTTAACCTAAGAAAAGGGCAGCTTAAAACGGGTCATTTTTGCCTCTATCAATCAAAATTGGTTTGGGGCAATATAGGATGAAGGATACTAGGGGGAATTTGCTTGCTAGTAACTGGCAGTGGAGGAAGGAGAAAAAAATGTAGAGGGCTCTTGTTTTGCCTGGACCTTAAATTAGAAATGCAGATACTTTAATTCTCTGTGTAATTTAAAATAATTTAAAATAGGTTCAAATAATTTAAAATAATTTGCTCTTTTATCTGGAGAATTACATACAAAATGCTGAGTTACTCATCTCTTACCAGGTTTCCTTAGTTCCCTAACACTGCATAGCTGTGACTGAAGGTGAGATCTCCTAAAGGCCATGGTGATGAGCGGGATGTAAATGCAGCAGTCCATTTCAGAGAACAAAACGTGGCCTCTGTTGATAGGAAGGGCAGTTTGAAACTGTGGTGAAGGAGGGTCCATGCTCGTCAGGAGAGCAAATGCTGCTGGTATTTCCTGTATATTTTGTCACTTCCTTCCATGAAGGACAAATCACTGGTCTGATCTGCCTGTCTCTGGAAGTCCCACGTGTGGTTGCTAATAAGGGTATCCGTATATCCTTGCCACATCTGTTAACCAGGGTGAAGCACGTACTGAACCATGAAAAATAGTACTGGAGTGAACTTTAAGAGATCTCGTTTATCCTCCAGCTTCAAGGCAGCTAAACCAGTGTGATTTCTAGAGACTGTTTCTCAAACGTCATGGACGTGATGATGGAATGCAACAAGGTCCCTAGGCAGTCTTGAGTATTCTTAAGTTTTAAAAATGTTACAGATTGTCTAATGTAAATCTCTCTTGGTAAAAGCTAAATCCATTAGCCTTTTTCTGGATGGAAGATTTGCCTACAGGATTATGATCCCCTTGAATATTCTTAAGACTAAACAAATCCAATTATATCTCCTACTGCATGTGTCTTGTTTTCTACGCCTCTTTCTGTCTGCTTGTTCAGCTGTGGACTTTCTTGCTTCGCATTTTCCCTGAAGCACAGTGCCTGCAAGTGATCACTGTATTGCACCTGAGGCCCAAGTCTGATGTTAGCACTAATGAGATAAGAGTCTGCATGATTCCTTCAGCTCCCCTGTAAATCTGTGCCTGGCTGAGTTTGAGGACTATAGGCCCCTGCATCCCGTGCAATCGCTAAGGAGGTGCCACGAGCACGGTGTGGAGCGCGCTGATGGCAGAGGGCTGTATGTCTGGCAAGCTGAGCGCAGGGAAGATGGACTTTTGACTGGCCCCTGGCATAGGAGAGGCTGAGCTGTGATTTAGTGGCATGTGAAGGCAGGCAGCTGGATAGGTTATTTATCTAGTACAGGTTTGCTGATCTTTATTTCTCTTCTTTGACAAATGAGGATTTCGACAGATTTGGACAAATGCTGTTTAATGTATGCAGTTTATAAAGTTCATGAGCTCCTGCCAAAGTACCTTCTTAAAAGCTGTCAGGCTATGTCTTAGACATGCCAAGTACGTACTCTGAAATTTGGAGTTTTGACTCCATTTCTCTGTGCTTTCCTAGTATGTGTCTCCTGATGTGAATAAATTATAAGATTCCTATTAAATTATAGTTCAAAGAATTGGACGTTTCAAAAGAGATAGCTTTATTAATGCAAATAATGTATATAATGCAGGTTATTTTGCAGGAAGTTGTAAACATTTGTTTCTTTTAAAAACGTTTCTGGATTTTCCATTATCGTTTGTCAAGTACACATTATAATCAGGATTGTTCATCCAAGGATTATTTTCCCTGGAAGCTAGATTGTGTACCTGTCAGGAGCAGTCTTTTTTCTTTTTTTTTTTTTTTTTTTTTTTTTT
>JAYKAV010000178.1:1216458-1227648 GCA_035582835.1 Phoebastria nigripes | reverse complement strand
AAAAAAAAAGACACCCCAGAGGGTTTGACCAAAGCTTATTGTATTTCTGAAAATAGTAACTGTTATTCTCCATCCCAGCTATATGATCTGTTTGAATTCTTGGAGTAAGTGGAGAAGTCCTACTTCCATTTGAGTCCGTCCTTACTGTATCTTGAAAAAGTCATCTATTTAAAATCTTAGTGAGCTTTTAAATCTTACCTGTCAGCTGACATTATTTAGATGAGTAATGATAAAAGTAAAATATCATAAAACGTCTGGCACTTTTATTGTCTTTCAAGAACATTGAATGCAAAGGTCCTCATCTAAATTTTCATAGCAGTGAAAGCAGAGGTATTGTTTGAAGAAAAGTAATTTTAAAATAGGCCTCTCTTTTTGCATCAAATAATCTGAAAAAGCATATTGAGAGAAATAAAATGAGGAATTGTGAGCATCCAGAAGCACATAGATAAAGCATAATTTAACTAAATTATGAGTAAATGAGAATTGGACTGGGGTTGAAAGAAATTCAAATAGACACATCTATTTTAAAAAATAATGAATTACAGACACAATGCAGAGTGGAAAAGGCAGGGGTGGGGGCCATCACGTAGTATATAGGCAGCTAGGCATAGGTCTAGCACTTAAAGTTGCATTTAACACTCAGTTCAATATTTCAAGCTTGTCTGGGAAGGTGTAGCCATATCAGCTAGTGCAGTGGCATATTTTGCTGTGTTCAAAGTTACTATGTTGTAGACCACAGGGCAATTTTTGCAGTATACGTTCAGCTGAAATTGAAACTATAAATTCCATGTAGTTTTCTCTTCCCAAAAAACCCCAAATAATATGTTTTCCTGAACATTCAAAAAAAGATAGTACAAAGCAAATTTTAGAAGTGGGATATAATGCAAACATTTGCATGCAGCTGTGTGAACGCTTCTGTTAACATCATCCTCTTCAGCGAATGCTAAAATTAAACAGTAACTGATTATATTTTCGTTTTAAATTGTTATGACTTCAATAAAATATTTTAATATTTTGTGCAAGAATTTCAAACAAGCAGACTTTTGCATACGTCAATGGTAAATACTGGAATATAATTTTGCAATAGTTTTGCTGCGGTGGACTTAAATGTGTTTTGGGAAGCTCAAACAGGCTTAGAAGCTGAATGTTATGTGTTATATTTTCTTAGTGTTTTCTGCTGAAGTAAATTGGATTCTCTTACATTATTTGTTACTGGAAAAACTCTGCATGTATTTTATGAACAGTAACAGAAGCACTTTTTGTAACTTTTGATTTGGTGAGGAAACTTGCCACAAATCAGAAGTCTCCAGAGTAATGATTAAAACCCCTCACCCTTAGCAGGAAATACTACAATAAAACTCTCTGCAATGGAGTTGCACAAGAGTAAATAACTCTTGTTTATACCAGCTATTTACTATTCTTAAAAATGGATGTAGGCTGCTATGCTCCCAAACCACTAACTTGCTTTTTTTGTGTTTGTGGAGTTTTTGTTTGGCTCCAGTCCTCTGGCAATTTTCATAACAACTGAGACATGGATGCAGGGACGTGCAGCCCAGATGGGTTAGTTTCCTGGTGGGAGGAGGAAGAAATTAAGGAAATAAATTAAAGGATGAAGTGAGGAAATCAGTGAGTGAATTTTTACCTTAATCCAGAAGAACTACCCTAAGACAGCTTGGTATACTTGATTCATATATTTAATAAGTCTGATTCATTGTATTTTTCACATAATTTCTTCTAGCTCTTTTGTAAATTTATTAATTTCTTTTCCATTTTCATTTTTTAGTTTGGAAATGAAGAACAGCAGCTGGCATGGGCAAAGCGTGAGAGTGAAAAAGCAGAGCAAGAAAGACTAGCTCGATTGCGGAGACAAGAACAAGAAGACCTTGAGTTGGCTATTGCACTCAGTAAGGCTGATATGCCAAACTCTTAAATAGAGGTTCTTTGGCTCCACCCTGTCCAAGTGAAACCTTTAAACATGGCTTTTATAAAAATACTAAATTCTTGGTTTATGTTGTGAAAATAATTTTAGTCACCTTCAACTCTAAACAAGACTGGCTGGTTCTGTCAAACTGGGCTCTGTGTGGCTTTTCAAGTGCATAATATGCAGGAAACACTGTATAAGCTGTATTATATGTTCTAGGTAAAATTTACTGCCTGTAAGAAATTTAACGTATGATCCTAAGATACTGAAAGCAAAGTTTCTTTATCTGGAAGACAATGTTGCATATAGTAAACTGCAACTTGTGAATCTGGCTTTTTATTACCTGAATTCCATTGGTTTTTTTGAGGCTGCAGTATGAATTTCAAACAAAATGTCRTAAAAAGATAATATTTATAGAATTAGCTTTCACTTGTTACATTTATTTAATAATTCATGGTAGGCTAATCAGTATGTCATCTGCGTCATCTATGTCAAAGTCTTCAGCATAAATTCATTATTAGATGGTCCCTTTTTATCCAGGAGATGTGGCTTTTACAAAAGAATCTGGCAATTTATATATGATGAATACAAACATAGTGAACTGTATAAAATATTATGAATTTGAAGCCTCTATGAATGAGTCGTTCTTCTAACTTAAACATTTGTTTGCATTGAGTTTTAATAATTGTATGTGATGTTGTAAAAGAGGGAGTTAATTCAGTTGTAATAATTTGGCAATTAAATCATTAGGCAAAATCTTGCTTTATCTCATAAGCAAATATGATTGCAGGATTGTGATACAAGTTTGAGTGCTGCTTTCATGTAAAATCAAGCAATGGAAAACTTACTAAGCTTGAGCAGTGTTCTTCCCTACAACTCATTTTACCCTCTTTTGCTCCAACCGCCAGAACATAGACAGTATTATTTGTGTTACCCAATTGACTGTGTGAGACAGTCTTTACCTCTGTTTCTTGAATTCCACCTATCTTATCTTATGGGGTTACAGGTCAAACATAATTTAGCTGAAATAAGGCCAAGTTGAAACAGACTTTATTTGCCAAATACATGTTCCTGCGTAAGTTATAGAAGTACTGGTAGACTGGATTGGCTTTAAAATACGGCTTGCAGTAGTAAGTCCAAGTAGGAACAGATTTTATATACACCTGTAGAACTCGATACTTCCACCTGGTAAGGATAACACAGAATGTGTTTTACATGTCATATATAAAATAAGTCCTTATGATAAGTCTGTGAATTATTTACTTACTAAAAATGCCTTTTCTGATTACAGGAATTCTAAAACTTCGGTTGTCTTTGCCTTGGACTTTTATGTCTAAATAGAGTAGGCATCTGGCACAAAATTTTTAGAATGTCCTTAATGTATATCTGCTTTCCTGTCCTTGGTTCTGTAGGAATACAAAGCTTAACAGTCTGTGTTTTTACTGATGCAGCCCTTATCTTACAACATTTTCTTTATTTTTTTGAAAATGTGGTATTCCTTCATCATCTTTAATGCATTTATATTCTTTATGTCCTTGCTTCTTTACTTTTATTTTTCATAATACAAAGATAGTGCCTGTTCACTGAATGAAAACAATCTTTCCCCATTCTGTTGTAATTGCCTTATTCTGGATGCTTTCCTTACACAACGCTAAGAATCAGATTGGATCATTTTAATCTTCTTAGTAGTTTTCAGCTCTGAAATGCAGCTAAGATGTGGCATTTGTTGTCTCAGGCTTTTGTGAGTAGGTATCTGGGCGAGTGCGTATCTGTGTATGTACATACGCACGCACATCCATCCATTTACATATGCAGCAATACATATGACAAAACTGAAACCCCATATCTCAAAATGCAGTTTTAGGAGTCACAGTTCCCTGTTTGCTGTGTGTGTCCTGTGCTAATGGTCCTACAGATAATGTGAATCTCTAATTCCCCTCAGAAGGGGAGAAGATGCATTCTAGTATCAAAAACAACCATATAATGATCTCTAATCCTGTCTTGTAATGACCCCTTTGGAATGCAGTAGAAGATATTTCTAATTTTACAGAACCTGATTTGAAATCCCTTCCCATTGYGGTAATTTTTCTCTAAAATACGTTAGATTAAATGATCAAGCATACTAAAATGTCACCAAATTCTCTTTTCTGTCGGTGTACAGGACTTGAAGTCTCTGAGAGCAAACTTGGGTCTGTCTATAGCTAACATGAGATAAAACTTTTGCTATGAAAGAGCAATTTTCAAAACTGAATGGCTGCAGGATTCTTAGTGAAGTTAAACAAACTGTATCCATGTATAAGGTTCTCCTTTTCATTTTCATTTGGCCCTGAGTCTTTGTGGTGTCTCTTCTGCTACAATAAAACCCCATGCATATGTAGTGCCATTTTAGAAAGGAAAACCACTTTTGGACTACTACTTGGATGATGTCACTCCAGTGGGACGGGGTGGATGAGCTAGATAGCTTGATTCGTTTTCTGAGTTACGTACCAATGTACCATAACAAGACTTTCTGCTACTTTGTCAGTGCTCTAAAATACTGTAATTTATAATGCTTCTAAGGCAATGAGTCAGTGTTTTCAAGATGTTCAGCAGGAAGCCAGAAATGTGAATTAATCTAGCATTCCATATAGCATTAGAACTAATTGCTCATTTTCCTATTTCCTTATTGACTCATTCTTCATATTTGCTTGGACAGTAACAGAAGATCAAGCAAATGAAGAAGGACAGAACACATCCTCTGTGCACAGTGTATTAGATTTAGTAACCTTAGGTTTACTGAAACACTCTTGATTCAAAATTTTAGACACTGCAGTAGAAGAAAACTTAGCTGTGATTTCTCCCCATTGTATTTAATATGATACAATACAGTTTTCCATATAAAAAGGAAGATTACCCACGTTCTTCCCGTATGCTTGTAACTCAGTGTTTTGTATAATACCTGCGCTTGTTCTTCTAAGACAAAACTTTTATTGCAAGACGTTGATCTTCTTCCTCCAGAACAGTGAAATTTAAAGCACAAATAGGCCTATAGCTATTTGGGCAGAGAAAATACGTACAATGCAAGTTATATAAAATGTGAGTATACACAATGCATATACAGTGTACATGATGAGATCCATATTATTTGTGTCTGTGTGTGTATATATATATAGTGTATTGTATAATGTAATAATAGTGTGTGTATATACTATACATGTCCACATACTATGTCTAGTATATAGTTACTTGTGCTGTACATAAAATGTGTATATACAATGAATATGTAGAATATGCATATATATTCTATATATTAAAGCTTGTGTGTATGTATGTATTCTCTAAACAGAGATGGATACAGAAATGGAATTTTTACCAAAATGCAGATTAGATCATGGCTCTTAGAATTTCAAAGTTCTGGTGAAAGAAAAAAAAAAAGGAGAAATGACTACTTCTAATAAATTTGTTTCAAGATTACTTTTATTGGCATGAAAAACTGTGTTCACTAGGTGAGCCAAGTGTGAGAGAGAAACCTGGCAGAAAGTAGGTATCATCTGCACTGGATGTGATTTCACATTCTTTTGAGTTTTTAAAGTGTCTTTTTGAAATGTAGGCTCAGTTTCTGATCTTCTTGCATGTGATGGTCATGTCATCTTTTCTTTTTTCTCTAGGCTGAGGCAATGATTTTTCTCCTACATTTGCTTGTAGTTTCACTTCTCTCTTCCTTTTTTCCCCTTTTTTAAAAATTATTTTTAGGAGCTATTCCCATATACACATACACCCCAAACAGTCACACGCTAAGGTGGAAAACATGTTTTTCTTGCCTCATTCCAGTTATATAGGTTGCACATAATTGTCATCTGGATTTCAGCTCTGTTTTTCCTCCATTGCCACCTAAGCTTTTACTTCAGGAGGAATGACTATCCATTGCATTCTTGGCTTTGAGGAAAGAATGGAGGTGATTCTACTTTCTACTCGGATAAATTATTAGACTCTGTGGTACATTGAGCAATCACAAAGAGTTTAGGAGGCTTTTATAGTGGCACATGTGTGTTTTATGCAGAGTATCGTCACTGCTGGAATGACTCATGGAAAACCGTGAATTGCACACAGCACCGAGGCACAACAGTTAAAACAGGAAAGACGGACAATTATTCACGTTGAACCTACGCATGCAAACTTTGCATGTAGGACACAGGTATTGAATTACCCACATTATCCTTTATAGACCAGTCTGTTCACATTTGCCTCGAGTGGTTTCCCTAAGTTATAGTCAAATAGTCTTGTTGTAAAACATACCAGTCATTCGGCAATAAAAACAGATGCTTATAAAAGTAGTACTTCTACAATAATGCTGTATGAAATATTTTTATATTGGCAAATTTTTCCTTATGAAATCTCTGCCCTGTGAGGATCATCAGTCCTTACTGTATTTTGTTTCATGTAATGTGCTCTCAAAGTGTAGGAAATTCCAAGCTGTGTCTGACTGTGTAACCTTTTTTTTTTTTTTTTTTTTTTTTTTTTTAATTCCTGTCTGTGAAATCTGTTGTCAGAAATTTTTGTAGAAATTATTTTGTCATCTTATGCTCAAAGATAATGCACTTTTCTTGGATTCTTCTTATAATCCTTTTGGGGTTACTATTTCTTCTTTAGTGTTTCTCCATTGAGAAGARTATTTATTCTGTAGAACCGAGGCCCAAGGAATTTTGGTCCAAGTAGAATTGTTGCTTTGCCTCGTGTAAGAGTTTGATTTCTCCCTTCTTCTGCGTTTTATTCCTCCCTCTCAGGACTTTCATTTCTGTTTAATCCTCATTTAGAGTTGGAACTCTGTTAAAGTGAATTGATCTGTGCTAATAATGATCTAGTTCAAATATCTTCCTAGACCGGTGGAACAGCTAAGTTTTTGTTGTGTGTCAACCATTGCATCTCTCTGTAGACTTCACAACAAACATCTTTTCTTAGAAAGGAATTTTGCTTGGAGTATGGTGGAATCATAGAAGATTTATTTTTAGAGTAAATATGTTAACTATTATTCATTGACACACCTGTTTTATCAGTTGATATACTGCTCTTTTTACTTGAAAGTTTTATAAATAAAGGCTAATTTGTTATAAAATGGAATTTTCATTTTTCCAACTTCTGCCTTCCCCTTTAAGTTTAACTTTAAAAGGAAAACTCCTAGTGACTGTGGTTCCTTCTGCTGTTACAGTTATAGAGTGCTCTTCTGGTGTCCCTTTTAATATGACGTTCTTTAGTCTGACCTAAAAAAGGTGGAAACACAAAGTGGAAACTGCAATGTTGACCTAAATTTGACTAATATCTCCAAATATGTACATTACTGTAGTTATATTTATCTTTCAAATATCATAACAAATTGAAAGGTATTTTAATTTTAACCCATCTCATGTGTTTATTGTTTAATATAATAAGAGAAATGTTACTGTTTAATATAATAAATGAAAAGTTACTTTTTGGAGCGCTGAGACTTCGGCAATCTTTCTTTATTTTTTTTTGTCCACGATTTCCCAAGCTTTTGTGTCAAATTTGTGAATCTTGTTTTGAACAACTGCTTGATTCGCTGCGTTGAGATCTTTTTTTTCTTTTGGCTGGTGCCCTCCAYGCACTGTTTTTTTCCCTTCTGTCCTTCCCCTTCTTCCTTGTCCCAGCCACATTTGGTCTGTACAGACCAGGCAGAAAATCCAATGCCGCACCCTTTCCAAAACAATTTGTGTGCCGCAATGCTAAACATCCAGGCAATTTATACTGGGAGGGGTTAGAGAGATCACCAGAGACAAACCCTTTCTGCTTGCTGGAAAAACACACCTCACTATCGTACTATTCGACATTATTCACTTTGACTCATTATTCTCCCATCTGTTTGTTTTATTTACTCTGCTTCTGCACACATTGGCATGGTTAACAGCACATTGCCAWGGCAGGTTTCTCTTGAAATTGCTCTCCAGCAATATTTTTAGTATGTTGACATTTGGAAGCCAGGATTTGACTRTAGTGTGTCACAGACAGGCACAACTTCCTACCCAAGTTCTCTCGTCGTGTAATGCTCCTCTTCGCTTACAAAAACATGGGCCACAGCTCCGTGTTTTGCTCCTGCTCAAGTTTTTGGAGTCTGACAACGTACCCATCCAAACACTTTCCCAAATACCTGCCTGATCTCCATTGTCCGTGCCTAATCCGAAAGGATTCCCTGTACCAGGCATTGCGTAGAGGCCAAGAGGCTCTTCATTGGGAAGGGAAGAAAAGCGTAGGCATCCTGTTCAAGAAGAAATATTTGCAAGTGGAAACTGGAACATAAAGGAACTCTAAGCTATGAGCCCAGCTGTTAAACCTCAAAAACAAATGTAGCATTTGTTGACTGTACCTAAATACGACCCAAGATCAGCTTGCGTTGTGAAAGTCTGAGCTCTCGGAGCCCTTGCGGCCACTGAAATTGCAGTTATATTTTTCTGAGGGAGGCACTACCGGGAGAGAATTGTTGAATCTCCTGTCTGCTGTACGTGACTATCAATTTAGTCACTGTGAGCATCTTTTACCTCCTGTCTAGTTAGCATTTTTTTAATGTAATGACAACAATTAAAACTTTTTATTGGTGCTGATACAGCATCTCTTACAAATGCTATAGCCGCCTCTATTGATGAATTCTCATAACACTCTTTGCCAGCTGCAAATATTTCTGCTGTTTAACTTCCCATAGATGTTGTCCTCAGTCACAGCTTTTCAGAAGGAAACTGTACAGAAGAACAAAGCCCTGTGCGCTCTCTGCCCATCCCTTGCACCCGCAGGAAGGGCACCCAGGCATCCTATATCCCTTATTTTGCAAGTGCTTGCGATATGAAATCATTAATATATCAAAAGCCACTTAAGCTGTCATCGTGCACGGGCTGTAAAAAAAGTGGTTGTTGGGATTTGAGGATTTTTTKTGTGTGTGTGTTTTGTTTTGTGTTTAAGCCTCAGGCTCAGTAGCTTCTCGCCTAATATATTAAATGTCACAGGGGATGTCCAATGTGATATTCCAGATGTTTCCTGATGACATAATGATAGGTCAGAATTCCAGGAATGCTCTGAGCTGTAAGAAGTGCAAGCAACCAAAGTAAAAGTGATTTAAAGGGATACCATATCTAATTACAAACCTGTAAGTTCGTCTACAATTTCTGTGTTGCTGAATTTATGCTTACTACAAAGGACAGAATTCTTTTGATTTGCTAAAAGGAATTATAGTTGAAGCAGGTGAATAAGCAGGTAACTAATGCTAACGATGGTTACAGAGTAAGTGAAAACTTTGTCGCTCCTGCTCTCCTTGTGCTTGGAAAGGTGGTTTTGTTAAAGTTAATACATCTTCATTATATAAAGCAGTGCATATGACTCATTTTTTGTGTCTACATAAAATATTATAAGATCAAATAATTGTGGCTGAAAAGTCAGACCTCAAAAGATTAAATCAAACGCATTTTCTGCCTAACAAGTTTAGGATAAATCCCTGCCTCCTCTGTGCACTTCAGGTTTAGAGTACTGTTTCATGGCAGAGGCTATTCCCAATCTCAGCCTAAGTGATGGSGAATTGGTTGTTTGGGATCAAATAGTACGGAGCTTTAAGGAGTCTCTGGGAATCAGTAAGTTGAGCCAGTTACCTCCAGGGCCTGTGAACCGTGTATGGCTACGTTCTTTAGGTTATGGGTGTTTTGGCTTGTAAATCTATTCCTTCTCCTCCAAATCTATGGGAAGCACGTTTCTGAATGGATGCGTGCCTAAGCCTGGTTGCTGCGGTCCCAGCCAGTTTCAGGAGCTCTAACCACTCTGCTCTTGGCACGCAGGATGAGTCCTGGGCAGGTGGGACCTGTTACAGACCCAGCTGAGAGCGGCTGCTTCAAGGACACGCGGGAATTTTAAGGTTTGTGGATGCCACCAAGTACATTTTGGATGTTAGCAAGGGGGATGGCTTTCTCCCTATTAAATTACATGGGGTTTGGATTGAATTTTCCTTGTTAAGTTTCCCCCCAACACTGCTAGTTACCATAGCGATGGCTACATGACTTTGTTGTAGTTGTTTTATTTAAATATAGCAAAAGAAATTGCTAGAGCTTGGGATTCTGGCTTCAAAAATTCAATTTAAGAAAAGCCTAACAGCTACTCTGTGTTATAGGTGCACAAAATAGCTTTAGAAACCACAGAGCTTCTACCACAGAAAACCACAGAACCGCACAATCCTATAATTTGAAGAATGGACAAACTTTTTTTGGCACTGCTTGTGGATGGAGGACCAAAGTTTAGAGCGAGTCAATGTTTTCAGGCAGTTTGTAAATGGCTGCGAGTAACCAAGGACTCACACAGGCTGAAATCCCCCATCCCTGCACGAGGTGAGCTATGGCCAAAATTAAAGCTTAAACTCCCCCAGCCGTCTTCATCTGCAAAACTGCAAATCTACAGTGAACTTCCAGAAAAGCCGGAGGGTTTCCAGTCCAGCCTTGTACTTCAGGGTTTAAAAAATTGATTTGAAAGCGCCCTGCCCGCTTGCTCGCAGGGTGCTGGTGTGGTGCTGGGCTGCTTTGCAGGGTGCTGCGTCTCCCTCCAGAGCTGGAAGGCGGCCGAGCGATTGCAACGGCCCCTCGGGGCGGCAGGACGCGGTTCTGTTCTTGGTGCTGTTTCAGCAGCAACAGACTCTGTGTTACGGTGTTTTCTGAAGATGAGTTCCCATGTAGTACAGATTTAACTGACTCTTCTGAAGTCAGCAGGTGAGAGAAAAACCGTTTTCAGCGTAGCGAAACACAGCGCTCTGAAACCCCGAGTGGAATTAACTGACTTTAAACAGTAACTCCTCTGGATGGTGTCTCGAGTTCAGAAATATTTGCTAAAACTTTCACTGGGAACATTGTGCAGGATTTRCTAGTTTCTGTGCTTAACACGCTCTATCTAATCTGGCAATCTATCTTGCAAGCATAGTGAGCCCATCACTGTGGTATCCTATAAGAATATGTGTGAAAATCTTGTTTACAACGGACTCTACATTTCCTCCTATCGGGTTTAACTACAACTTCTTTTTTTTTTTTTTTTTCTTTCCCTAGTGTGTCAAAATCAAACCCAGGATAGCTGCAGATGGAAAGGGCAGGTCTTTGCTGCATGCTCCCTGGGAGGCATCTGGGATTCTGGGTCTTTCGTGTTAATTAGAACAAAATTACTTAAAAGATGATGACCTGATGGTCTATTATTAGAAGACGTTGCAGAGCGTTAGTGATTTCCTGCTGGCTGGGGGAGGCTTGGTAGATCAGTGGAATGACATC
>JAYKAV010000178.1:1159244-1216435 GCA_035582835.1 Phoebastria nigripes | reverse complement strand
AAAAAAAAAAAAAAAAAAAGAGAAAGAGAGAGTTGACAATTACTCATAATAGAATGTGAGAAGAATGAGATCAGCATCTCTTTCTTTCTGCTACAAGATTATCTCCAGACTCAAGAACCTGCAGTTTCCTGTAAAGACCACACAGAAATTATCGTATATGCCCTCCCTTAAGCAATTAAAATAAAGTTGGTCATGAGCTCTTACTAGTGTTTTGTGCCCCCCTCCCTCCCCACTTTGAGAGGCTTGTGTTTATATATTTTTATATGTTTTTTTTTATATTTATATGTAAGAGGATGGCTTTGCCCTATTTTCAGTTGAGTCGCAACAAATCTAAAAGCTGAGAGGACACAACCTGCTCATTTTTACATCGTGAACAGCACACAGCAGAGCATGCCGCYGCCGTTCATCATGATTTGAGCATTGTTTGGTAACACGGTATCATGCAGATAACAAGTGTCTTATCTGAAGACCTTCTAGTGAACAGGAGCAGAGGTAGCAGAGGTTATGACCCTTGCACCTAGACTATTCACTGGAGCAAAGGGAAGCTTGGATGTTCCCATGCAGAGGTACCGGAGGAGGGAGGAGGAGCACCCACGCCATTGCGGTGGGTGCTACAGAGGAGCCATGCAAGTGGTTTTTTTTGAGGGGTTGGTTTTTTTTGAAGGGTTGGTGAATGCAGTAACATTTATCTCTGCGTGCAGGCACTGCGCAGCGCTCATGCTTTCTGCCGGGTCACTGGCTATAGCTGTCTTTCACCCTTGTAATTTGGGAGGACGCAAAAGTGGCCAGACCAAAGGGCCACCTAGCCCAGTACCCTGCCTTCTAACAGAGGTCAAGAGAGATGGCTGGGGACGGGCAGAGCCAGCTAAGCATGTCGTGATCCTTCCAAGCTCTCCCCCGCTGCTGGAGAGCTCTGGCTGGGGACCTTCCTGAGCCAGCCGTGGGGCTGTGCGCTGAGGGGTGGCCGTGCCCACTGCAGCGAGGTGTCAAACCTCTGCGTCGGTTTGAATTACGTTACGAAAGAGGGAATAGTTTAAGCTTGCACGGTATCACTGAAGCCTGGGAATGACTAAAAACATTTCCAGTTCTTCAGAAAGAGCAAGGGAAAGCCAGGTGACTATAGAAAGGTAAGGGTAAGACTTAATTTCAAAAATTGTGTTCTTAAGGTTATAAACACCAAAGGACATGCTGAAATACGAAAATCTTCGGCTATGGGGAAAGAGAAGGAAATACCTCGAACTGTTGCAACAATGAATGTGCTAATTTTGGAACATCTTTAAGTCATCCTCACTTTCTGGAATTAGATTGTGCAATTTTTTTCKAGCAAATAAATGAGTTTTGTTTTTAATGAAGAAATGTTAAATCTTCCTTCTATTTCGCTTTGAAAGAGCTATAAAAGTGAAATGTGGAACTCATTCTTCCATGTCAATGATTAGAAGCCCAAAATACATCTGTTCCACATGAACAACTGCAGACTTTGCTTTCACAGAAGAATAGCTATATTTGTAGTTACTTTAAATGTATTCCTGTTGATTTCATTCTTGTGTAGTCTAACTTGTAAAGTCAGAAAAATGTCACAATCTTGATTAAAATCAAGTTCCAAGTATCCAGATGTTAAGGAAAAATGCTCCAATATTAAGCTGAATCTGCATACTTAATTGACAGCGATTCTGTTCTACAAGTATCAAGGCTCACCACTAAACTGTAGCTGTAAAAACAGAGGATCCTCATTAGCGTTTCAGAGTAATTGCATAGATACACTGCTTGGAGTTATGATCTCATTTACAGCTGTGGAAGAGCTTTTGGGGGGCTCCACTTGACTTGGTGCAGCTATTCCCTGCTATAGCTACTGCAGTATCCAGTTTATTTCAAATTAGTGTTCAGAATCTAGGCTCCTGGCTAACTTATTTTCCTTCAAAATAGTAAGTATCTTTCTTAACTCCTGAGATCTAGGTGGGATTCAGAATTGTTAAGTTTTTGGGAATGAGTTGTGAAGGTATTTTAACCTGTGTTGCGAATTTATGTTTAAATTCCACTAGTGTTCTATTGGAATTCTGCACTGAGCTCTTGAGAGCAGGGGTAATTTATGTACAAGAATGCCTTAAAATAAGCCTCCGTAATTACAAAAATGCAGTGTTTAAATTTATAGTAAAAACCCACACACTGCTGGCAAAACTGTAACTGCATCTGGAAAACATTAAGGATGCTATTAAAATAGTCTAGCATAAACTAGAAATGAGACTGAAATTACAGTGTTGCTTACTTAACCATTTTTAGGAAGTATATTTTGAATGTGATCTACTTTCCTGTTTGATTTTTTTGATAAAACACCATATTGTGTTTACCACTGAGAATGAATTACATACTCTGTTATCTATTTTAGAAAAATCCATAGCTCAGATTTTTTAAGCGTCTTCTTACAGTCGTTGATAATTTAAAACATAACCAGGTGGTTGTTGGTCCAGCCATCAGGGGAAAAAGTAACAGGGAGATCTCAAAGGAGAATAAAAATCACAGCAATTAAAAACTTATTTTATTAAAAAGATGAAATGTTTTCAAACATTGAAAAATTACGTTTTTATAAAAACAGAAATAGGCAAAATACCCATTTGTCTTCTATTTACATATACAATATTTCTCATTGTATAAAATTATTTACAATATATAAAAAAATTACAGTAAAATAGGTTATTTTCTTACAAGACATCAAGCCCTGTACTTCTAGTGTAGATCATGGCAAACAAGAATATTATTGCACCTGTGAAACAAACAGTCTAACAATAGGAGTGTTCTCTTAGCCATGCCTTCAACTGAGATCTAAAATAACATCGTTAGCTACAGTAACATTCATTTAATCTCTTCTAGGGTCAACTTCAGGCAGTTTCCATACAAACATTGTCTTGTAAAGCTTAGGACTGGGCAGTTAGAATCAGAAAAAAAACATATTTACAGCTTCTTCTATACAATCTGTATGGAGTCTTACGGAGTTTACCCTTCACAGAAGCTGCATAAATAACCCCTGTTCTCCTGAACGGGACGGGCAGGTTCACTGATACAGTCACATCAAATTCTCTGCAGGAGATGACTGGCTAAGTCTCCTTGTGTCAAATCCTCCTCAGCTTCCATCGCTAGAGCGTCGGTGCCTCCCTACGTAGTACCAGCTACAAGTTTTTAACGCTTCTGCACCTGAGCAGTTAAATAACGTCCACTGTTGGCGGGTCAGAGTCTCCAGGGCTACATGTGCCGTTTCATGTGCAAAGCCAGGTGGTCTGACCTGGAGAACGCCCTGTCGCAGAGGTGGCACTGGAAGGGCCGGTGGCCGGTGTGCTTGCGATAGTGACGGGTGAGTTCGTCGGAGCGGGCGAACTTCCAGCCGCAGCCTTCCCAGTTGCAGTGGTAGGGCTTTTCACCTGTTGGAGAAATCAGAGAGAGCGTGACTCAGCGCGGCACTCCCACGTACAGGCAGCATCACATGCTAGGCAACCTTCCGAGTTTATCTCAGCATATCCTTTTATTTGCTACCAAGCCCTTCTACAATAAGATCCAAGCGCTTTTAAGCCAAACCAGACTGCTCTAGCAATTCCTGTACCTGCAGTGAAAGTCTTTGGAGAAAGGGCGTCGGAAGCCCTTAGCAAAGCTTTGACCTACATATGCATAGGGAAACACTTAAGACATTATAGATCTGATCACCTGTCGTCGCTCAACCAGGACTGCTCCTGGAGTTTAAGAGACTACAGGGTTAAAGCTCAGGCTGCAAACTGTTTTATACAGGCGGCTATCGCAACCGGCAAGCATCTCCGGATGAAGGCAACCAGCCGTATTTACCTGTGTGCGTCCTGAGGTGGGCCTTCAGGTGCGAACTCTTGGTGTAGGTCTTCCCGCACCCCGCGTAGGTGCACGTGTGAGTGGCCGTCCTCTTCCGCGGCCAAGACCGACGTCCTCTTTTTGGTTTGGAGTCCAGCAGCTCCAGAGGGGAGGAAGGAGGGGTGAGCATGCCTCTGGGAGCGGAGGGTTGTAAGGGCAGGCTGTCCTCGAAAAGGCCAAACTGGGAGGTGTTCTGGTACTGGAGATGGGTCTGCGGGTGGTGGAAGCCAGAGGCTGGGTGGTAGCTTTGCTGGAAGGACACGGACGAGGGGCACATCATCTGCGTGTGGCAGTCATTCACCATGAGATCGTCGGGGCTCAGCGGGGGCGTCTCTGCCCCGGGGATCTGGGGGGAGCTGGCCACCCGGGGCTGCTCGTAGGCCATCATGCAGGTCGCGTTGCCCTCCTGCTTGATCTTCGGGCAAGCCTGAGGCACCAGACCCAGGACCGGTCCATAATTGTCCATGTCGGGCTCGGGCTTAATGTTCTCAACGAACTGCGGGCCCCCGAAGCTGGGTGTCACGAAGAACCGCCCGTGGACGTTGCCAGGAGGGCAGTAGTTGGAGTCCATCTCGGAGCGGATCATCTCCGGCACGATGCCGGCGTTGTAGGGCGGGGGGCTGCCCTGCTCCAGGGCACTGTAGCATCCCGGGGACGGGTTTGTCTGGTAAAAGCCGCCGCTCTCCCCTTGGGCAGGGGGATAGTCCCCACCGGCCGCGCCCTGGCCGTAGCCGTCGCTGCCCATGGAAAGGATAAAATCCAGCACGTTGTTGAGATCTTCATCCTCTTTGCGCGGGGAGAGGCCGCCCCAGGTGCCGGCGGGGGTCTTGGCCTCCTGGTCACACTTCCACCTCTGGGGGAGAAAGAAAAGGGAGAAGGTTAGAGGTGGCGTTTGGGGGGGGGGGGGCGGATTTAGGGAGAAGCGGGGCCGCGGCACCGCTGCCCACCCGTGCGATGAGCCGCGCCGGCCTCAGCGCGGCGGCGGGAAGGGGGCGAGACTCACTTCGTGGAGGGTTTTCTCGCGGCAGGGGCTGGCGAAGGTGGCGAAGGAGGGCAGGATGGTGTCGCTCAGCGCCATGGTGCGGCCGGGCGGGACGGCGGACGGCGCGGCGCGGCGAGCCGCCCTCCCCACCTTATAACGCGGGCGCGGGCGCCCTCAAGCCAATTGCAGGGAGCGGAGGAAACGCGTCCCGGACGGGGCGGGCGGGAGGCAGCGGCTCGGGCGCAGCCTAAATTTAGCCCCGGTATAAAAGGACGCGGCGGCGGCGGTCCCAGCCCGAGCGGGGCGGGGCGGAGCGGAGCGGAGCGGGGCCGGGCCCGGCACGGCACGGCCGGCGGGCCCCCTCGCCGCCTTCCCCTCAGCGCGGGGCTCGCCGCCGGGCCGAGGGGCGGCCCTGGAGCGGCGACCCCCGCCTCGGGCCGCTGCCTGCGGCCGCTGAGGAAAAACTGAAGCGTCCCTGTCCCGGGGACGCTGAGGGACCCTCGTGAGCTGAGGGGACACTGAGGGATGAGGGGCCACGGAGGGGGTCCCAGCCCCGGGGACGCTGAGGGACCCTCGTGAGCTGAGGGGACACTGAGGGATGAGGGGCCACGGAGGGGGTCCCAGCCCCGGGGACGCTGAGGGACCCTCCCCGACATGAGGGGACCATGTGCTGAGAGACACCGTGAGGGATCTGCTGTGGGATGAGGGACACTGAGGGGTCCCTGTCCTGGAAACACCAAGGGACCGTCCATGCCATGAGGGGACGCTGATGGGTCCAAGTTCCAACAGAGGCTGTGAGGGACCTGCTGTGGGATGGGGGACGCTGAGGAAGACGCCACGAATGAGGGTTTTGATCCCCCCACCCCTCACAGCCTGGATTTGTCCCTGGGGCACGTGGTGGGACCGTACCCAGAAAACGAGGGTGGGAGCGGGAGGTGTAACGAGCACAGCAAGGGAGGTCGGTGCCACCGGTGAGGTGCGAGGTGGAGGCCTCCGTCTCCAGCTCTGGTCACCCCCAGGTCTCACAGACCTATCTCAGTGCTGACAGAGAGGTGTCTAATGCCACTCTTGTACGGGCTCCCTGCGAGGAAAATGCTGGAGACTTAGCATTTAATGGAAGTCCAGGTCTCTAGCAGAGTTTCCATTTGCTGCACAAAGATTGCCAAAATCAACCTTTCCCTCTGACATTATGAGAGAAATAATGCAAGTAGCTTCTGTGATCTCCTCTGGTTGTAGCCAATTTATGGTCCTGGGCTGAATTTTTCAGAAGGGAAGACTGTTCTCCTCCCTTGCCTTGGCCTCTAGCTCAGATGCCCAGTCTGAAGGAGCTATTCTCCAATAATTTTTGATAACGTGCCCCAGACTCCTGTTTTCGAGGATCACGGCTGCTTGGCAGTCATCCAAGAGCGAAAGAGCAAAAGTGGCAATTCTTAAAGGAGGAAAAATGACGATCTATCACAGGACAGACTGATTCTTTGAGAGCCTGTTCAGAGAAAGAGCTATGCTTTCCCCTTACCTCCTCCATATTTCCTTTGCAATAACTTCTAAAAGGATTTCTAAGTGAGCTGGAGATCAGAAGAGTGTAGGAGAACAACTCTCACTTTTATGCGCTGTGTGCCCCATGAGGGGAAAGAGTGATGGCCCTTGATGGGCTCTGGTTCTCAGAAGCATTTTGAGCATGTTCGCTAGAGCCCATCCCAGGCTTGTGGCTGTACGCAGCCATCTCAGGAAAGCACGGTTGCTAGGGTGAGTAAATGATCTTTTCAATAGCTACGCRTGTTTTAAAATAATGAGTATCTCTCGTTTAACTTTCTATACTTTTTATTCTAAAAGTTCACAGGATGGCCAGGAGGAGCAGCCAAACTTCTGTGACTGGAGCCGAATCAATACACTGAATGCATGGTAACGAAGTACACAAAGATGTATGACTCATAGCTATGTAATGTCACACTTGTGTAATCTTTCAATGTAAACTCTTTTCCTCTAATAAAATGTTAGTAAGCGTACAATACGTATATATGGTGCTGTGAGTCAGCCAAGAAAATATACTCTGATGAATTCAGAATGAATGTGAATGTTCCCTTGATAACACACCCCGAATGTCTGTGT
The DNA here is from genome assembly GCA_035582835.1 of Phoebastria nigripes. Lineage (NCBI taxonomy): Eukaryota > Metazoa > Chordata > Aves > Procellariiformes > Diomedeidae > Phoebastria > Phoebastria nigripes. The sequence continues at coordinate 1,209,480 of JAYKAV010000178.1, read as the reverse complement.
CAGTTTATGTGCTTGTGATTTCAGCAACAGCTATAACAAAATATTTTGTTTCTAGGATATACAACTGTACGTGTACGTTTCACTGAGAAGCTCCAGTCGGATGCTGCCTTCCAGTAGGCACTGGAAGGACATTTGTTTATAGCACTGCCCTGACTTTGTCACCTAACTGTGTTTTTTCTTTGCATAAAGGAAACGTTTAGTGGGTAGTGAGGATGAAAGCCAAGTGCACAAAATAATAAATTCACTGCCTTTAGTTTCTTTTTGTTTTCAAGTAAAGCCGTGAAGCTAAAAAACTATAGCTGGTGAGACGAATGTGAGAATCTATTTACGCTGTGAGTCACTAGTTCTGCACAAATTGAGTAGAACTTTGCCATGACCTTCCACTTGGTCCATGATCGTTGTGCTGACATTTTCTGGCTTTTTGCTGTATACAACGCTTATTTTAAATATCTAAACCCAAGACCCTGGCACTGATCTCACTTATGGCAGCGTAGATCAGGAGCGATGCCACTGGTGTTTAAATGTGAAGAATGTGAGATTAGAAAGTATTTGTTAATATCTGCTGTGGGTAGAGGAGAACTAAATGATGTGTGATTTGTCTTCCAGCCAAAGTAAACACAGGCTCAACCATTTTTGTATGGCAAAGTTGATTTTTCTAGGTGTTGCTGCTGATCTCTGTTGTTGCTTTTACATCAAGAGAACCTTTTCAAGGGATTGCAATCAAGATTCCACATGTTAATAGAAGAATCAAAGCTGGGGCTGATGAACTGCACCCTTGGTGAAACACTGCAGCTGGATGGGTTGGTGAGAATGCCCACGTCACCTGGCTGCTAGAGCACTCTGAGTCATTACAGAACTCAAACAAACAAACAAAAAGCTCCTTTCTCATGGGATTGTTCTCAGAAAGTCCTGACTGCACCTAGAGCAAACGTAATAATAGCAGGGTAAACGAGCTGAGAATGAGACCTCTTAGCACCACTGTTGAAAATCACAATACTAGTAACACTGTGACCAACCACTTCATATTTAAATGAGCCAAGCATTATCATAGGATTTCCCTGTCTGCATCTCAAATTGCCACAGTTCTGTTGACTATACAATTTTTTTTGCTAATTGAAACTGCAGATTCTGAGGTAGGACTTTTTAGAGTCTGCTCTCAAGGAAGTTGATAAAATGATGTAAACAACCACATAAAATAAAATATACAGGTATTTTTTGGAGAGGCATTTCTTAATTTGGGGAGAGTGATTTAATCCTGTAGGCCTTTTATCTGATTAAAGTAAAACCATGAATTAATTTGATAAAGGAGCCTTTTTGACCAGACCTTTCATGACTGGAGCTGCTTCCCATGCAGGGACTTAAAGACAAAGGTGAACCATCTCTTTGATAAGCTGAAGCTGAAGGGGCTCATTAAGTTGTTAGCGTGACATCTTTTCCTTTAATATTTTTTGTGATTCTCCTCTGAACTATGTGCATATTTTCAAAATCTTTCTTCAGCTTTGAGCACTGGAAATGTGGAGCAGCAGGCAAATACGAGTCACCCCTCTTTAGCCAAGGACTGCACTTGCGGTCGTGGCATTGCACTGAAGCTCACCCATGAGGAACTGTTTCGCGCAGCCCTCCTCTCCCCCAGCTCCGTCATCGCATCTCAGCTTCCCTGTCAAGGGCACCACCACCATGGAGATACGGTCTGCACTCAGTGCTGGCTCGAGGCTTTTCGACTAGATTTAATTTATAGCAATGGTGAAAGCAGAACACGTGGGGCGCGGGGGGGAGACTGGAAGGTGGAACAGAGCCCTGGGAGGCCTGCTGGGAGTGCTGGGGCAGGGCTGGGAAGCATCATGAGATGCTTGGAACAACCGGGAAGAATCCAGCTTATTTAGGGCTGCACGGATGGAAGGTAGAGACTGCGGAAAGGTCCCACGAAAAGAGGCATCTGACGTTTGCCAGCTCCGGCAGAGCAATTTTGCCGCCCCGAATTTTTACCTGTTGGCCTAGGTAGGAACCTATTTTTGTCTATGCCAAAAAGCAGAGCTGCTTGCATTTTTCGTTCCTAGAAGCACGGCCTTAAGCTTGTCTGTATGGCCACACGTGGGGTTTGTTTCTGCCTGGATAGCGAAGCAGTTATATTAATTCTTTAACAATGGCACGTTTGTCAAATTATGTTGCACTTCCTTGATCTTTGTCATCTAGGACTTCATCAGTAACGGTTTCTGTTTTCTTCCAGGTCATTGTTAACAACGTTGAATGGTAAGCGATGATAAAAAAAGATCAAGAACTAATAAACCTGCTTGATTAAAATTTCAATTAGATTTCAAGATGTATCAGCTTGCGTTTGGACCACTTCGCGTGTGCACACCGTAGTGATTTGTCATGTTCTTGTTCCTTATTGTGAAAATCACACAGTTACATCAGCACTGCTGCCTTATTTAAGACACTGTTAAAAGCCATTGTCATTAACTAAACCATCTTTATTTATAATTCTTTTTACGTATCAAGTCCTTTCAGTCTTTTGCCCAGCTTTATGTAACGCTGACAGGCATATCTGGGTCATTCTGTTTACCCTGTTAAAATACTGACATAATATTAACATTCTTCAAGTCACCTGGGGCTTCCCCACTGTTCTGAAGTTGATTGATAATAAACATTAACCATCTGGATATGTCCTTAGTTGGTTCTTTTGAAACACTCACTTATAAGTTACCCAGACCTGGCAACTTAATATTGTTTGAGATGAGTAGCAGTTGTTTTAACATCCTCCTTAGTTACTGGAATGGAAAGTATTTCAACATCATTATTGTCTGATCTGAATACAGCATCTGGCTTTTTCCCAAAGAGAGAACAGAAATATTTTTTAGCACTTCTGCTTTTTCAGCATGATTATTGACAGTTCTATCATTTCCATTCATTGTGATGGCAAGCTTAATCCGTTTTCGTGAAAGCCGTATTAACTTAGTTCACAAAGATTAGCAAAAGTCAAGCGTTGATACTTTCAACCACTGCACGCTTTAGCTAGGCAGACTTCCATCGATGCAAAGGAAAAATAAGCTTAAATTCCATTTCAATAAATAAGTCAAATTATATAAAGAAAACTTTTCTCAGAAATATGCAAGAAAATACTGTTCCCGTCATTAAAGTACATTCATGGTTCAGTAAATCATGCAAAAAATCAGCTGTTTAATGAATTTAATCGAGGTAATTATGTATTTTTACTTGAATCTGCTGTGTGAGGAATGATAGCTTTCAGCTGTAAATGATTTTTTGTCATTTTTGATTTGGGGACTCTTCAAACCTAAACAATTTATGCCAGTTTTTTAATCATCAGCTTTGATTAGGTATGTAGTTGTGTTTCTGCCAGCTTTTACTGATGTGTGTGTTGAATGCACATATGTTGTATTGCAGATGTCCCTTTCAGCTGTCAATTAAAAACACATTTGAGAGATCTTTTATTTTTTTTTAGAGAACTGTGAAATGATACCACAGTTTCAAAAACTCTGCAAGCGTGTTTAATCATGTCAGTGAAACTGCTTAAAATATCAGTCACTGGTTATGACTAGCAGTTTTCAGTTGTTGCTAAATACTTTTTATTACGGAATCAAATATCTAGTGAAGAAATGGGCAATAAGAGTGTGGAATAATAGGAGCATAGGTCAGAAAGTACCTATGTGGTTTCATTCAGAAAAATTACTGTTACTATTAACAAACATGTAATAGCCTCCACGAAGTCGGAAGCCCAATAAGATGAAACTCATGTAATTCTGGAATACAGTGGGTGTTACACTGTGAGATTTCATAGTAGTCACGTCTTTCCTGGTCTGCATTTTAGGAGACAACTGACATAATTCGTTGGAGATGACAGGAGAAAAAATAAAATGATGTCTTATCTCTTATGTCCACTTGGGACAATTAGTAACGTTGTAGGACATGCAAAGTTAACTGGTTTTAGAAGCGAGAACTGTGTTTGGGGTTTAATTAATGCAGGAAAAAATTCTGTTTGAGGGAACTTCAAAGAACTAATCAGATGCACTTTTCTCTCTTTTTAATTTGTGAGGTCTGTTGCAGTCTGAGTCAGCACGGCAGATGCAGATGGCCGCCTTAGCAGACGTTTTTTGTCACTTTGAAGTTCACAGGTTTTAGCTGGGGGAGGGAGAGAGAAGACTGGACAAAGCTTAAAACCAGCCACAAGCAGAGAATTACTTAGAAGTGAGGAAGGCTTGGGGTTTTTTTCCCTCGTTGACATGCAGAACGTCTTTATAGGTTATGGTTTTTATCTGATAAGTGGAGGTTTATTCACCAAATATACAAAGTAGGGGTTCATATAGGGTGTAGGGTGGAAAGCCTTGTTTAACGTGATGAACATGTGGGGTTTAGTTCTCATTTATAAAATACCTTCTTTGTACTGCACCTGTATTATTTATTAGTCATATGTCCTGCAGTTGAGTAATGGGAAATACTGGAGCAAGCATTTCATTAACTGTGACACTGTTAATTGGTATTGCTCGCTGCCTGGAATTACTTTCCCTGTTTGAATACATGGAAGTATGAATCAGAGCTTAGTGAATTAGCCAGTGAGAGGAAGACAGGCATCTTTGCATGCTAGGCTGTATGTATAGAGCAGCTGATCTCATTTGTCTTCCTGGACTGTGAAGTCCTTTTCAGACTTAGATCACTGAAGTATTCAGAATGGTATATATTTTTTTTCCATGATCACAATTAGTTATATCATTATGATTAAGCTTTGAAACTTCAGTGGGCTATTTTGGGACAGACTTTTTTCCAGACGCTTATGTCCATTGTTGTGACCATTTTTTCTCTGGAGCTATTAATGCCTGCCTTTTAGGATATTTATATATTTAAATTCCTGGATACATCTGAGCTTAGGAGCAGTGCTTTGTCTCTTGTAGAAAATGCTTTCTATTCAGAAACAAAACTTCAGCTTATTTTTTCATGCACCTGAAAATTTACTCCAAATTGTTCAGCTGATATGCCTTATTGCTGACAATGAGCTCTAGGGTGGAATTAAGTGGCAGTCGTCAGGGCTGATACTGATCAAAATTATTACTATTTGGTGTTACAGTATATACAGCAATTATAGTTTGAGAGAATAATTCTGTTGAAATCCCTTGAACGGTTACAGCTATTCTTGAGCAATAAAATGCTTTTCAAGGGACAGCCTAATACAATGCAACTTTGTAGAATGAGTTGTGAAATTTTCTTTTCATTTGCCACATAAAGTGCCAAATAAATGTTTGCAATAAAAATACAAGCCTGGGAAGAATGTGTTTTGCCAATTACAGCATAATGTGGGCTACAAAGAAGTGTTCAGAATGGAGTTCAGTATGGATGTTAGTGTCAGGTTACAGCAGGGAAAAGGGTGCCTTAATTTGCCAAATAACCAGTGTGTTTTTAATCCCGCATTTGCAAGGAAAATCATTGCCTTTGAAAGAAAAGAGATGGGTCTAATTCTATGCAAAATGAATTCAGCGAGGAGAAGCAGGCAGTCTTCTGCTTGGTGAGAAACCAGTGCACGGGGACTGCAAAACACTGATTGATGGTGGCCAATCCCTTCAGCTGGTGGTTGCCACATTTAGCTCCTCCAGTTGGCCAACGCCGGGCGAGGGGGGGGGGACAGGGTGGGATTAAAGCTTCTGTAGCAGAAGTGGTACAAGCCACGCTGGGCCCGGTGGTAACAATTTAGGGGGCCCTTTCTCCTATTGCTCAAGAGCTTGCATGATTCACCCTGTTCCCTTTTTTTAAGTTTCGTATCACAGAAAACCGAGTTATTTTTCAACATAACTTTTACTTCAGCCTAAAGTTAGATACCGAAACACCGTGTCCGTAGCTACAGCTTAGCTCAGCCTGACGACGCTCTCGAAATAAAGCCTAGGATCCTGCTCGCTGCAAACATGCAAAATAAGAGCTATCTTGTGCTCGACTTCTTTGCGGACTGTTTTCTGTCTTCTTCTGCTTAAAAACCACCTGCTCCGATGAGATGGCAACGCGTCTCATTCACATTAAATCAGCGCGAAGCAGCCAGCCAAGAGGCAGCGGCGTGTATGAGCGAGAGGGGATCCTTTGCAGCCTTTATATACCAGAGTTATTTTTAACCACAGCCTCCATGCTTATTACAGTGTTTCCTCTCTCAGACGCTCAGGAAGCCCACTTGGCTCTGTTTCCTGCTAACATGCGGCCCTGGCTCACAAAATCTCTGAGAACAACAGGCCTGAGACTGCTCGGCTCCATTAAAAAAACTGGCAACTTTTCAAGCCCTGACAGAAAACCTTTGAAAGCTCTGGATTTCCTCCAGCTAACGTATGAGGCTCCTACATCGGTGACAAATTAGACTGAAACAGCACAAAATGCTCCTATGTAAATAGCCTTTTTCTGCGTTCACCCTTTTAATAGTTCAAACATTATTTATAGTTATTTCTGTGGATGGAAAAATATTTTTATATTTTTCCAAAGATGGGTTCTAGTGAAATGTTTTCCTTGTTTGTTTGGGTTTTTTTTTTTTTTTTTTTTTCTTCTTCCTTCGAGATTTTTGTGACAGTTTTCTTAGGCTCCAGGAGCAACCTTTCCTTCCTGGAAACCAGGACAAAATGGCTGTTGTGAGTTCTTCAGTAAAAGGCCTGTATCCAGCGCTGAGCACAAGTCTCTAAACGCTGCCATTCCTCAACTATTAAATAATAGTTATAACAGGCACAACTGACTTCTGATTTCCTGAGAGACAACAGAAGAGGTCAGTTGCACTTTATCGGTGCCTTTACCCATGCGTTTTACGCGTGACGTTAGTCCTTCGTATTTTATTTTTTCTTGCAGACTTTTCACTGCAATTCCAGAGGGATTCCTGCTTCCAAAAATGCTTTCAAGTATCAGAATAGGTGTGACCTTCGATGCTGAGAATGCTATTTTCTCCTGAGTTGACATTTTACAATATTCTAAGAAATCTTACCATGAAGCGACTTCTCTTGTCTGTCAGTAATAACGACTTGGAATTATAGATGATGACTCCAGAATATTAGACTTACGTGATTTTCTGATTTTCTAGGAGTATTTCCAGCAGTCTCATCTTTGTCTGGGTCAGCATTGCCTTAAGGGTTACTTATTGCCCTGGGCATGAACAAGAATCATCTGTAACATCTACCTGGCCTCTCTAGTCCCAGTATTTATCTCAGACGCCGGAGGGACGAGCATGGTTGTGGGGAGCAGGTTCACTGGAGCAGGAGGATTTCCCTGAGCTGCCCGTTTTCTTGCTGGCTGGGCACTAAGGTGTGTTTATTCTCCCCCCCCCAGTTTTAATCATCCGCAGCTTGCGCATGTAGGCTAAGGAATTGTAAGGCTCTGTTTGTACTTAAAGGAGAGAGTGATGGAGAATTCATCCCACCCTGGGATGATATGGCCAGTTCTTAGACAGTTAAAGGCAATTGCTGTTAATATTATTCTAGCTCTACGGATTTGTGGAATTCCCTCCTATTTTCTTTTTCCTTCTTAAAGGACTCTCTTCGGTCCTTCAGCCTCTTCAGTCGCGCCCTGAACCACTAGGTTATGCCTTATAAAAAGAAAAAAATAAATGATTCTGGTTTTTAGGTTGACCATCTCTGTTGGTTTTGTACGACGGCAACATTTTTGCCCTCTGCCTTTCCCTTGGAGCTTGGCTATTCTGAGAGCATCTCCAATGGGAAAGGTCATCTATATCATGAGGAAGAGAGTAAAATTAATGTCTGTTGTATTGGTATCAATAACGCGGCTTAAGCAGCTGTGGTTTGCTACACCAGTTACAATGAAATACTGAACTGGGAGCTGGGTGTATCAAGCACGATCTTGAATGAGTAACTACCACCATCTCTCAGATGACCCTTGTTCTGATTGAAATCATTTTACTCCCAAAGTTATCTACATTTCACACAGATGTGGTTAACTTTTGCAGTTGAAAATTACTCTTATGAGAAAAGAAAAATGTAAACAGTTTCTAGATGTGAAAGAACCGAATCGCACGTTTTGTAGCTTTTAGGAACTCGTTCTGCTGTTCATTCGTTGCTCGCTTGGGGCTTTTATCTCGTATCATACTGGGCTTTGGCTGTGCCAGGGGCACCCTCCTTTGAATGAATCTTGGCAAGCAAGTCTTTTAAATTCAGCATATCATTTTGGCAAGTGATCCTTATTTTGCAAATGTAAGTTTTGTAGTTACAATCATAGCTCATAGCTTTTGCCTGCGTAGTTTGTGGAACAAGTGGTATGCAATAGCAGATTCACGTTTATTTTCAGGCAGGAAACCAAGAGTGCAAAAATGCATCATGAACTGAAGGGTCAGGGTGAAGCCTTTTTAAAAAAGAATCAAGGTGGTTGGGTTGCGTTTATCACGCGCAGTCAAGCGGTCTAAAATTGACTTGTTTTGATGCTATTTGGAGCTCACTGTAATGAAAAACTGACTTTGTGCAGATTGACTTTCTGCGTCACAACCCGTCTTGGGATAGTAATACCAACAAGGACAATTAGTTTAACTGTCGTTCACAATTGCTGTTTGTTTGTACTCGGTGGTTTATGGTAGAAACTGCAGGACAGCCTTCCATTCGAGCTCTTGCCAGTGGCCTCAGTAATTGCCTACTAGTCACTGAAGGACAGACTCACCAAGGACTTTCAAAGCTAACTTACCCTCCTTCAAATATAACTGAAATTTATAGCTAGCAGCTTCTAAAATAACTCACATCACTACCACCTCCAAAAACAGCTCTGGGACCATGTGGCCTTGTGGTTATGGCTCTGGGGTTGTGGTGATGAAGTCAGAGATTCAAATCCAGTTGTAGGGAGATAAAAAGCTTCAAAGAAAGTGAAACTGTTTTTGCCTTGATTATGTGGAAATAATAACACCTCATTTTACTTACACCTGAAAAACAAAATTCATAGCTAAAAATAAGGTATGGTGCAGAATACCATGTCATGTCAGGAGATGCACTGTGGATAAAAGCATGTGCCTGGTGTGAAGAGAGCTCGTTCGAATTGACATGTCAGARGGGTTTGCTTCTCTTGGTGCATAATATCAAGGTGTAGGGTGATAACAGTCAAGGTTTGAAGCCTCCACAGGCAACACAGTCAGAGGCTAACGAGGTCCACTGTATTTTTCAATGTACCTTTTGGCTGACCRACTGTGGGCTTGGGGTTTGAAATAGGAAAGGACTTTGTTTTCTTGCTTGCTTAGAGCCGTCCAGAGGTTTCTCTAAGCTCTTAGGGGCCATTTGCAGTGCATGGAGGGAGTTGCATAAGAACCCCATGGATGCTACACTGGAAATTGTTATTATTGTACAATGATTAGTAAATGTAAATAGAATAATAGCTGTATAATTGTACATTATACAGGCTCAGGGTGGACAAGGTGCTTCCTGCTGTTAGAAAGCTGCTTTCCTGGACTGCGGTGTCTGTGTCTTGTCTCACATTTTGGGGTCTTTCTGCTCTGGGGTCCTGTAGGTTTTAATGAGTTGTCAGACAAAGCAGACCTGCTTCAGGTGAAGGACTTAAGAGACTGCCACTGTGGGCTGGCCAATGTCTCGGGACTAAAATAGTGTCCTGTAGGGAGGTATGTGTATGTTTATGCACACTCACATGCACACGATATGTATTCAAGTGCCTCAGGCCAAAGACGAATCTAAACCTGGGCTAAATGTAATTAAATTGCTGAGTTATTTATTTGGCACAAGGAAGCACACAGGTCTTTTCAGCTGGAAAGCTCTGACTTCCCCCTCAATATGCAGAATTATCATGAAGCCATTGCTATCCTGCTGAGTTATTCCTATAGCCAGTTGATATGTTTCCGGGGGCCTTGCTGAGRAATCCTTGAGGGAATCTCCTTCAAAAACTGTGCCAGCTCCGACATTGGCTTTAGAAGGGACCTCCCCACCCCCCCMAAAAAAAAAMCCCAAACCTCATCAAAACCCCAGCCTTGTGATGTTAACTTTCAGGTTTTGTATCTCTCACTGATACTGGACTAAATTCCCACTGTTTACACATGGTACGAGAGGATTTTTAACTTAAGCTGAGAGAGAAAGTCAGGTTAAAGTCTCACTTCTTTGTACACAGGGCATAAATGTCTACAGACTCTCTGCTACAGATCATAACAAGAAGAGTCCGTGGTGCTATTAATCCTAAGAATAGCTATTATTGGGTTATGATGACATCTAGAAGCCCCGAGTGAGCTTGTCACATTTTTCTGATTTATTTAGTAGCATTTCAATGGGAAAACATAGAGATGATAATGAGCGTCAATGGTACATATTGTCTCTACAGTGCACAGGGAAAATCCAAACCTGATCCATCAGTGACAAGCTTGGCAGATTATTTCTTGAACTGCATCAAGATTTAGTCTACAGTAGAGACAAGCACTGAAGCATTTACAGAAAGAGAACTGATGTTTCCGTTGTTGGAATCCAGTGGATATCAAAGATGTCTTTGAATTTCTACAATTAGAAGGAGCCAAATAAAAACCAAATAATTTTCCAAGCAGATGGCCTTAGCCCTCAATACCAAAATTATCAAACTCCCTAAGTAGTGGTTTTAAGATAGATGTTAATGGATCTTTGAGCAAGAAGCATTAGTGATCTGGACTACAGCAACATTTTAATTAAAAAGTTGTACAATAACAGACTCAAAATGTAAACTTCAAAACATTTAAAGCCTAAATTACCATGGGTTAAGAACTGGCATTGAGTATGTAATTTTTAACATTCCAGACTGCCTTCATTATAGTTCAAGAAGCCACAGAAATACACCGTTACGAGCCAGGAATAGTTCTTCCTTTTATTTGGAAAGAGAATTACAGAGGGAGCTATTGGGAACTGAAGTTTAGTTCCTAAAGCAGGAGCAGGCTACAATATTTTTATACACAACTGCAACCACAGACTTGCACTCATTCAAACATGCCGGACTAAATGGTGCCGGCTGTATAAATACTCAACACTAAGTTAAAACACAGGTTCTTTTTTATTTCAGCTTTGAAGGTTTATCATGCTATTTCTACTTTTGCAATATCATTTAAAGTCTAGATGCCTTATATATACATATATATATAAAAAAAAGAGTGCCAGTAACTTAAACCTACAAATTAAGACCATGGTTCTTCAGTAGGTTTGGAGAAAGGCTGATTCCGTTCTGGTCATTGTTGATGGACACAATGCCTGCTTTCATTTGTGAACATGCGCTTAAAATTACAAAGTAAATCCTTCTGGTTTTGTTGTAATTTTTTTTTTTTTTCCCCCAGCCAGTTACTCCTCAACTGCATCATAATGCTCATATAATCTTTTTTTCAGAAATTGGACTCACATAACTCGTTGGTATGCAAAATATGTAAGGCCCCAGTCTGCTCTGAATTACACCCAGGCAAACCGTTGAAACTTAAAAGGGAATTTAAAATATGCATGAGTAAGGAAAACAAATGGAGCCCTCAATTTGCAAAGCGCTTTGAGATCTTTAGAAGATCGTTGTACATTTTGTTACCTGTGCCCTGAAGACAGGGAGGGGAGAGGATCTGATACTTAAACTAGGATTGTCGAAAACTAGGTTTTACCGGTGCTTTTGATAAATCAAAAAAGGGTGGGAGCAGCTACTGTCCCACACTAATGCTCTAAATTCACTATAATTAATTAAAAAGCTCTAGTGGAAAAATATCCTCAATCTCACGGCTTGTCAGAAATCAACTGTCGTTTTGTTTTGCCAAGAGCAGTAAATAAACCCTACATGAATAGACATGAAAGGACTTTCTAGAAGTGGTTGGCTGCGATAGTTCCACTCAGGAAGCTGATGAAGAGCGGCAGAGACTGGCTGCCCTCGTGTTTGCCGTCTCTTTTCCCCGTGTTGTTATAAAAGAGGGGGAATTGATTTTGCTTTGTAGCGTTCGTTGACTTGGACACATGGAGCTGTGCTTCTGAAGCCTTAATTCTGGGAGACAACACTTTTTACATACTTTATAAACGGTTTTGACTATTTTCAGATTGACTATTGAACCACAGTGGAAGTGTATGGATTCAAGATATTTCTGGTGATTGTGTAACTGGAAAAAACTGTCCTGATTTTAAAGTATTTTTGGCATACAAGTGAAAGTAAATAAGCAATTTTAGAGACTCACTGGAAAGTAATTGCTCCTGCAGGACGCTAGCTGTGCCAGGAACTCTGGCAGATGCACTGAGCCCTCACTATTAAGCTTCAAATGAAAGCTTTTTTTTAATGCAAAAGATCAAAACCAAGGATATATAATCTAAAATGTAAGGAATTTGGAAAGAACGGATGCCTGCGAAGGGAAATGTCTAAACATATGAACTGCATTAGGAGGAATACAATGGAAGAAAAGCCTGGTAAGCTCCAGAGACACCTTGGCTTGCCATGGTGGGAAGCAGGAGCTGCGGTGGCAGTGACGCGGCCGTAACGCTGGCAGTGAGGGTGTCGAGAGCCCAGAGCCTGGTCTGGGGATGGAGCTGCCTTCGTCCATGGCTCTGCTGGTGACACACAAACCTCTGGGGTTATCAGGGGTGATCTTGGGCTGATCAGCCCTGCAAGAGCTTGGACCAGCTGAACTGCTGATGACGATGACGTGAGAGAGAGCAAGAGCGAAAGACGCACCTTGTTTTGGGTGACAGTGAACCACCGGGACGGCAACCTTTAGATAGGAACAGTCTGTCCCTGCACTTCCATCCAGTGATTCATCGGTGACTACGAAAGAGTCATAAAAGCACCACTGTCAGCTCATGTGTCATTAAAGGAAGTGTTCTGCTTTTTTTTCCTAAACAAGAAGTTAACGAAGTGTTATTTTTCGCTGCCTTCATGCTTAAGCTGGCATTTCAAAAGCTGAAGCTACTGTCCTTTGTTGTTGCTTTACTTGCTCATCTTGAAGCTGTAATTGAATCCACCCAGGCTGTTTTGCAGGCCTCCGAACTGTCAGTTCTCTCTGAAACTCTGCAACAAAGCCCTGCTATTACCTCCAGTAGCTTAACAGTCGATCAGTAAACCTCAAGGGGCTGTGGACAGCCACATACTCCGTAGTAAAGGACAGAAGTGGCTTTGAAACTGAAGCCACCTGCAGAAAAGCTTCGAGAGATGTGTTTGGCCAACCCCCTCCCTCCCCCCAAGTTTTGTTTTTCTTTTCTTATTTTCTTTCAACAAACATTTGCTTGAGCTGCCCTCTTCCTGGGTTCCCAGCCTGGGGGCTGTGGCACAGCAATGATTTTTCGTGGGGTAGATTTAACTGGGATCTTTGTAGATGCTCCTTTGGCAATCCAGCCCAAATGGCCACGTCCAAAGAAGCTTAAGGCTTCCTGAGACGCTCGGAATACTTTGATACAGGATGACAGATGAAATAAAGCCTTTTTAATGCTTCAGGATGTATGGCTTTGTCTTTAGGATTTGTATCTGGGTTCAATCAACATAGTGTCAAAGTATTAAATCAACCATATGGGCATTATTAGCTCTCCATTTACTCCAACGGGACATTCAATTCCCTTCTTCCGAGACGCACCGAGACAGGAGAGGAAAGCCTCCAGAGAAAGAAAAGCTTCCGGGTTACAATAAAACGCCATCCAGCCAGTGAAATCGAGATACGTGCACATCTCTGGTCCCATTTCCCTGAGAGTTAAGCCATGAAACTCAGCTCCAGCTCAGTCGGCTGCTTGCTGCACACCTGCTCCCTCGCAGCCGCCAAATAAATGAAAGTTGTTTCCCTCCTTCCGAGCAGCGAGCGAAAAAGCTGCCTGTGCTGGCCTCAGGTTGGGATTTTTTTTTTTTTTCACTCAGTGCTTTCTGCTTTTCTATAAAATACTGTCATGGACAGTAAGTATGAGGTGCTGCAATTGTTAATATTAGCAAAGGTCTAGTTTCCTGTAGAGATTTATAACATAATAACTCATCTTTTATTGGTACTTCATTTGTAGAGCAAGCATAGTTAAGTCATTGCATTCTGATTAAATTATATATATTTATGTATATATAACATATATAAACGATCTATATATAACCTATTTACATGCACGTGTGCACACGCGCGCGCACACACAGACATATATATATAAACCCAAGGATTTTATCTGAGAGGTGCATTGGAGGAAGGCTACAATAGGAGGAGGGCTCTTGACTCTATAGACAGAGATGTGTGTGCAAAAAGAAGCTATTTAGCCATAGTGCAGGTTTTTGGAATTAAATATTTCAATTTTTTGGGGGGGGGGGGGGAACCCCACAAAAACCCTTGTTGTATGTATAAATACATATCATGTATGCATAAATACAACAGAAACCATCACTAGCTCAGCAACAAATGGCACAAAACAAGCACGCCCCAATCAAACCTCCCAAGAAAGCCCGTCCAAGGCTCCAGCCTTAAAAAGGTGGGAGAACAAAGCACAAGGCAACCGCTCGCAGGGTTACCCCACCACTATAAATCTCACGAGCTGTCCTATCGTGAGTTCACCTGGGTGTTTTTGTTTGATTGGGGTTTTTTGCTTGTAAGCCAACCCCATCCCTCCTATGATGCTGTTAGATCAGCTGTGCTGTGGGGAGGGTTGCTATGAGATGCGATGCCGACGCTGTGCCTTTTCCAGCTTGCCACTGCCTGTGCCTTTGGCCGTGTGGCCGCGCTTCCCAAGTAAATGAGCTTGTGGCAGCAGAGGAGCAGCTCAATTTTTCATTTCAGATGCTTCTGCAAAGGGACGATCCTGCAAAGCATGGCCATACGCCTTCAAGGAGTCACTGGCACCGGGGTGGCAACGGGGTATCGGTGGCAGGAGAAAAACAGGCAGCTTTGGGGACGTAACGAGTCGTTTCAGGGACACGGTGCAGGCTAAGCGCTGCCTTGTGCATTGGCTTTTCACTTGGCTGTTTGGCTTGGGTTTTGCCAAAAGCACAGCTGAGTTTTCAACTCCTCCACAATTTCATATCAACTGAACAAGTCGTTAAAAACCACCGAAACTCAAACCTCTAAGAAAGCAATGGTCCTGTGAACCGTGAGCTGCTGTACAGCACCTGATGCAGGGGCTGAGCTGACACAGCGTAAATCAGAGTGACTATTAGCAATACTCCTTTTTTCCTTTGGAGCTGATTTGGAGGGTGATGGCTGTGGCCGGGCAAGACGCTGCCTGAGAAGGACATGACAGCCCCTGTCCCTGCAGTGCCTGRGTGCCAGGCAGCGAGACCCTGGCATTGTCTCCTCCTCCTGTTGGTTTTCTGAGAGCTGAGAGTTCAAATAGCCTCTCCCGCAGAAAAGCAAGTCTTCAAACTTATTGTTGTCTTTGAAAATGTGGTCTGAGCACACACAAAACTCATTGCATCTCACCAACGGCATTGAGCTCTCAGCCTTTGCTATCGCTGACGCTTCTGTGCAAGGTGGGTATTGTACAGACGCTGGCCCTACGAAAGAGATTAAAACCCAGCTAGATTTAAAAGCGGGTGATAAGTGAGCTCTTTAGGGCAAGGACTGCCTTTTCTCCTCGGTGCTTGTTCACTTTATGGTGCAGGGGAGGCTTTCCTGTGCTTGGGACTTCTCGATAACCACAGCACAAGTCAGTGCCAATAAAATAATATGAATCAGGGCAGGTCAATCCTAAGGCCGTTTAAGTAGGAGGTGATATAATATCGCCGTATCGCAATAGCATATCTCTGAGATTTGCAGTGCTCCGAGCAGACGTGACGGGCTCGCTGCAGGAAACAGTGGGTGAAATTCTCTGGCCCTGCTGGTGTGGGTCAGATGGGGAATCACAGTGCTCTCCCCGGGCTTCAAAACCTCTCTCTCCCTCCAAATTACTCTTGGCTTCTCCACTTGTGCAGCTGGTAAGGACGTGCTCTGAGGCAACCCCTATAGGCACTTTGGATTTTGAAATGTGCTGCTCAGTGAAGCAAGTTAGTCGTTGTCATCCCCCCAAAAAAAACTCCAGGAATAATATCTTAGAGCCAAAGCGAAGTCTGCCAAGGAACGAATGCCCTTGGGTGGAGATTACTGATATTGTATTTGTTATATTAGGCAGGAGAGGTCAGAGCATTCTTTAAAATAAGTTACAGTAAACAAGCTGGGTAGCTGAGCCCTTCAAATGTTTCATTAYTGATGAGTTTTAACGTTAAGAGCTTCTATCGTACGAATCTTGATCAAGGGAAAGATAAATGTGCTGTTTTTTAGCATTTCACTACAAACACGGTGTTTGTGCCAACTGACACAATGATTAAATATGATCCTCTCTTCTCAGAAATGAGGAGAACTGTAACCGCACTGAGCTCTCCGCCGCTGATACAAGATAAAAAGAGTCAAATCGTGTGTGGTTTCCTTCAGACCAAACTTGTGGCGTAGCGTTTCGTGAATGATGTTGTCCAAAGTCAAAATAATCTGTTTTGCCCAAAGGTATTTTTACAGAAGACTGTAAGAGTGTATTTTTCTACAGAATAATAGAAAAGGTTCGTTTATCCTTTGCAATCCTCAGTATTGGCTCTTTGTTAGTGCAAATAGAGGTTCAATGCCCCATGATGGGAATGGGAATTAATAGGTGCTTTCATTAATAATTGCCTTCATTCTAATGATGGCTAAAAAGGCAATCCAGCTTTAAAACAAGCTAGATTTGTGTTTGGGTTTTTTTTGTTTGTTTGTTTAAATAAAAATTAATATTCAGGACTTTTTCCCACCACAGTGCCCCAGCCCCTCTCCCTGCTCCTGGGTGCTTTTGGCTCGCTGCTCTTGCTGAGCGGTGACACCGATAGCCCCGGACACGGGCTCAGCCTCATGCAGCATCGTGACGGCTGCGACAGCAGCCCCATCGCTGACCCCTGCTGAAGCCGCGGTGCTGGTTAACACAGAAAATGAAAAGCAGCTGTTTGTTTCTTTTCAAGAGTATCAGAAAAACAAGAAGATGGTCTCCTCCCCATGTGGGCCAAAGGCTTCTTCAGCCTTTTCACTTTCAGCCACACTGATAGCAATAATTCTCTGCCTTTCTCTAAGGAGCTCTTCCAATTTATTTCATTGATGCTCTGCAGGCCCGTGGGAATTAGTTACAACTGTCCTTCCCCTGTTGTAGACCAAGATAAAAGCAGTGATGGAGCCACCCCCAAAAAAAAAAAAGAGGTGAAGAATCGCAGCCCCGCACGCCTCGCCACCCTGAGGGTGCTACAAACTTTGTGCTTTGCAGCCTCTCAAAGCCCTGCAGAAGGTTTGGTTTGCTAAATCTAAGTAGGATGCCTCACCCTTCTTGTGAGCAAAGTGCAGCCGTACTCGCGCTTCCTTCGTAGAAAGCACTGACACCGCACTGGTAACTCCAGTTAACAGCAACCACTTTTGCCAGGCTCCACCAAAACATGAACCTTTGCTCAGCACAGCTGAGTTGTGCCCCGTTCCCCAAGCTCCAGCAGCTTTATCCCAAGTCCTTTAAGCTCTGCTTTATAGGACACGGGCTCAGTGCAGTGCCCTGCTGTGCAAATAACCTCTTCTGCAGCAGCTGGGCAGCCTTGGAGAGCAGCACTCACACTGCCAGGAATAAGATCTTGGAGGAAATTTGTTGACCGACACCTGCTAATTCCTCCTGTGCCCTGAGATGGCCCCGTATCCGCGATATGGTCTTGAAACCTTGCCTCTGCTTACRGAGCTGTTTAATGGCTCTGAACTGAAGGCTGTGGCTGATGGGATCCAGCATGGGGCACGATTAAATGTTGGACCATAAAAAGGCACACTGAGAGCCTCCCTTCAGAAATGCACTATGGATGCAGGGAAAAGCAGCTGTAACATTTATATTCTCTCTCACTCTGTGGGTATGGGGAGAGGAGATGGTCAGAAGCCAGGAGACGTGAGGCCAGCATCCCCCACGCAAGCACGAAGCCAACAGCTTCTAACCCATATGGCAAAGGATAGGGGAACCAATGTCCTGGAGGGGGAAAGGGCAAAATACCTGGTACTCAGTCCAAAAAAGAGGCAGTATTTCCAGCAATGGGCTGTGTATCTGGATGGAGGGCAGGGAACAGAACGTTTTATGGTACCAGCAGCTCACCAAGGCAGGACGGGACATACCATGCGCCGTCATGCCTTCCCACGCCGCTGGCTTCCCCTGTGCCCTCGCACGACCGCCACTCTCACCCGGGATTCATGCAGGAAACGTGGGTGAGAAGTTCTCCGAGAGCAGATGTAATCCTACCGCGGGCTGCCCACGGAGGCACCCGGGCACCAGCCTCCCTCCGCGCGGCATGTTGACTCAGCGCATGGTGCCCCGCTCTCAGCCGGGGACGTCCCATGGCACCTGCAGGAAATTTAAACTGAGTTGTGGAGGTGTGCGGCTTGTTGCGAGGGCAGGAGCTTTGATGAGCTCAGCAGGGGAGAAAACTTCTAGGAAGGATTACTCTGAAGTTTTGGAGGTGAGGAACCGCTATGGTCCTTTATAGCATCACCTTTAATGTAATGCACTGCACAGAGTCCACTCCGTGCCCATGGACATGAGCTGCTGCAGCAGCAGCTCTGGGACTGCAGCTTTTGGAGAAGGTGCATCTTTTGGAGGAGATAACCCCCGTCTTCACGCGAGGACCTCTGAGCTCTCYGCTGCATCAATTCTTCCAGCAGCAAATACATGCAGACAAATGCACACACACTCTGCTGGAAGCAAACACTTTTCTAACTTGACTTTGCTTAGCTTTAACTTCCAGCCATTGCAGCTGCTGTTTCTTTTCTCTGCTGAATTCATGTTCCTACCCCAATTAAAAAAAAAAAAAATCTTGTGTTTGCTACAAAAAAATTTCACTTCATCAATCTAAACCCCTCTGGCTCTACTGTCACAAAATACTGCTTGGAAAAAAGAAAGCTGCTTCAACACTGCTGCCTCGGAGAGCTCGGTTACTCAAACCCTTAAGTCAGGAGGACCAAAATGTTCCCTCCTTTCCCGCCACCTCCAGCAGCATGTTGCAAGAGTGAGCAAGAGGGAGAAAAAAAAAGCTCTTACAATGCCCCATCTATGCACTGTGTCAGTCCCTCAGAAATAACTCCTGTTGTCATCAGCCCCTGATATTTTTGGTATTTGACACAATACACGGAGATAAGTTTGGGGACATCATTTTGCACAGCAATCCAGAGCCGTTCGAGCGCTGCAGCTCCCTGACTCTCGCTTTGCTCAGAGACGTCAGGGTGTTTTGGGACAGCGCTGCCCGGGCAGGCGCAGCACGGACCGGCATTGTTGAGGGATGCTGCTTTCTGCCAAATGAAGCTGGTGTGACTAACCAAGTGCTGAAACGAGCCTGCAAACTGCTGAGGGGTTTGGTTTTTTTTTTTGTGTGTGTTCTAGAATAAAATGGAAAACGAAATCCTGACTTTCCTTGTGGTAGAAGTCAGTTTTGTCAGTAACAAAATGATCCCTTCGCMCATCTCTACCAAAGAATTTGCTATATAGAAATTACATTGATTTCTGAAGTCAAGGGATGTTTAAGGAAAATTGTATTAAGAGTGGAAGTTAGAAAATCTGACTTTGGGAACTCTATGAAAGCAGCCATGGATTAGTGCAGTAAAGGTTGTGTAGCGCTGTTTATTCTGAAGGATTAAAACGAACCGCCGGTTATTAGAATTTCTCATTATGCACATTTTAGGACAACTTTTGGGCTATCATCATGCTGGGGTTTTGTTGTCGTTTTTCCTTCTCAGTAGTTACAGTTACTTTGGATCAAAACAGCGACGGCAGCTATGGAAAAAACCACTCCGGCTTTATCAAATGGTCCGAATGAGGTTTGCTATAATCAGCGAGTGGTGTAATTCTGTACAGAATATTAATTGCAATATTGGCCCCCTTCCAGCTCAGCTCTTTACAGCTCCATTTAAATGCTATTTGCTCTGATCTAATACTAGTTATAGATGTTACTGGACTTTTTTGCCATTAACTGCGTGAGGCAGAAGGGCTGTTCCTTTCAACACATCGATCATTCAGCGCACGGAACGCTTCTTATTTCAGAGCCCAAATATAACATTTTATCATCTAGTGAATCTGAAATTTGCTTGGATAGAGCTCAATCCTGCACCATAGAAGCCTGCGAGTATTTAATGAAAGCTAAACAAGGCCTGCATTGATATGATTTATGGATTCGTTGTTTATTTGCAAAAGGCTTCTTTACAAGACTTATATCACCATGTTAATTACTTTAACTATGTCCGTCCACACTCAAATAATAAAAATATACGTATGAACTGGAATGAAATACCACCCTGAGCCGTGCAGGGCAAGAAAAATCATTCATGCTGCAACTATAGCAACTACTAAAATAGCAAAGCACACTGATTTCTGACACGAACCTGTTCCTAATGTCCAAAAGACACTGTGTGCTGCGGGCTTTATATACCAGCTCCCAAAATATCCGAGTCCTGATAGGATGAGAAAATACTGTCATGTTCTTGCACCAGGCCAATTACAAAGCTGTAGTTCCTGTGCTGGTAAAGATGTTTCCTGTTGATAACACGAAAGGACAACATAGCACTTAGCTGCTAATGTTATCTGGGACCCTTGTGACCTCTCGGAAACTTTAACAATTGTAGAGTTCACAACACGTAGAAGCGCTCTGTCTTGTGCTTTTGTTTTAATAAATAAGCAAGAAAGAAAATAAACACTCGTTCTGCAGCCATGCGCTCGCTATTGGTCAGGGAGTCATTAGAGGTGGCTGGAACACAGATGAGAGCTCAGCTCTATTAGCAAAGTGTTCCTACCTCTGGTGTGGGGCAGTGCTTGCCCGATAAGTCCTTTTCTAAACAAATACAGTGAAAAGGTGGAATTTTACACTGTAATATTTTCTTTTGTCAATTTTAAACATATTCCTTTTCAACTTTATAGACCGTTTTTTTACGTTTGAAGATGAAAAAGCAGATTTCATTTGTTTATAACGTTGGCATTTCTAAACAGACCTCATCCATATCCTTTCCCCCAAGCTTTTTCTCCAACTTTTATACTGAAGTCTCTTCAAACTCTTCCTGTCTGTGTAGCTTTGTCCCATCTCCTTGGCTAGACCGCAGCAGTCACCAGTACACAGCCTGGAACGCAGCACTCTAGCAGCTTTAAGGAAGAACTTCTTGAAAATATAAAACCGCAGCTGGATTTGGGTATTGTATTACCTCTTAACTGTTTATTTCCAATGCACAGTTGAGATCTACCCGACACCCAGCTGGTATTTGCCAGCCCCCTCACAAAGCCCTTATGGCAAAACCTCCTAAATCTTGATACGACAAGAAACCCAGTACCTCTGCTCGCTCCTGGACTTTATGGGATTCTTGAATCCCTCATTCCCTGCTGGTGCAGGAGCACGCTTACACTCACCAGAACACGGGTAGGAACCAGCAGCTTCTACAAGCTCTTTAACTAAGGCTTAAAGTGGAAAAATCCAGAGTGAGATTTGTCCTCTCTGATTTGGGGCATAGGCTCGACACCTGGTTTCCCAACAGTGCAATCCAGAGTCTGCCAGTAAGGAATCACTTGGCGGAGCCTTCCTTGCGATCCAACAGGTACATCAATGACTTGTAACCAGTGGCTTGAAGATTCATAAATAACAGATTTATGGATTTAGCCTAGTCTGCCTGATTTCCCTAGATACTCATCTGTCCTTCAAAATCTGCGGTGCAACAACCATGCTGCTTCAGATGGTCTAAGAAAGTCTCAAATCAGGTATAGGATGCTCCTTATAAAGGACATTGTTAAAGCCTTATAATAGAATATTTGGGCTGTAGTTCTGTGCTAAGGGCGAGTCCTTTCAATGCTGCTTAAAACACCCCATCTGCTCTTCACCTATACCTGCCCAACTGGAACAGCAGAGATAAAACTAGTCAGCATTTTTCCTTGCTCAGTTGTTATTCCTGCTGGAAAGAGGCAGAACTTCTTGCGATAGTTTCCTTTGAGCAGTGCTTATTCACAGCAAGTCACAGTGGGAGAGGGTGGGAGGCAGAGTTCATTCATTTTTGTAGCATAACATAGAGCAGATTGTGTTTGGATTTCACTAGATATTTGTTGTTTTACGTTTCTTTGCTTTATATTGGAGAAGGGCCTGCAACAAACTTTGATCCAAGGTACAAATCCACAGCCAAGATTTGAACTAAGCCTACAAAACTTTCTCCAGAACAGGCTGTAGCCCAGCACGCTGACTTTGGGAGCGTCTTGTTCTTCATGTTGCTGATCATTTGATTCAGGCCTGTTTCTGCTTATTTATTTGACCATCAGCCTGCAAATGAACTTGGAGGCTCCAGGTTCTAGCCCATAATTTTTTGACAATAACCCAGAGTAATTCCACCTCCAGCATAACGAAGTTGCATCAGTGCAATGCTGCAACTGCCAGGGCAGTCATCAAGACCAGAATGAGCACAAAGACATGCTGGCAGCTTGAAGGAGGAAGGAGAAGAGGAAGGAGAGAGATGTCATAAGGTTAAGCTGGGCATAATTTCTGATATTAAACTCAAAATTATCCAAATCCTCTGGTTCAACCAGACTGCCAACAACCACAGAGCGGCAGAACAGCTGAAGTGGGAAAAGTGGCTTTAATCTTCCAGTGCAATGCCATTGATTCTGCAGGGCTATTGACGATCTCAATTTCAGATGGCTGTTTGCACCAAGTTCCTGGGAACTTAGCCCAGAACGCGTCCTAATAAAACAAGAATCCTTCATTTTCAGGAGAACAAACACAGAACCAAGTTTAGCTACAACTCCTATCTTTAAAAACACATTACGCTTTTCTGTTTAGGAACTGGTGCGCACGGAACAGAGCCAGAGGCGCTGCTGCCCAGAGCAATGGTCACGTCGTAAAGAGCCCACAGCCAGAGCTGGCCATGATCCGCATGCAGACCCTGCGCTGCCAAAGCCGGAGATCGAAGTTACAGCCCAGTTCAGCAGCCCCGGGAAGGGAGGAAATACAGAAGGACCCAAAGTCTTTAAGTAATGCTCTGATAAAGTGAAATAACTACAAAAGGGAACCTGCTGCATCTGACTACAGCGAGAGATGTGACTAACTGTGCTTTCATAAACGCTGAGTCAAGACAACGTGCYGTAACTACAAGAGAAACAAGTTTTATCTGTGCGCAGGGAGGGCATGACTTGTAGAACACTCTGAATTGCACAAAATTCAGTGGAAAAAAAGGCTTACGATCGTTCGTGATTTCAGTACAACCTCTCCTGTAGCATAAATGATATTGTTGTATAATTAATTACCATAGCAATTAAGATTGTTCATATCATCCCTTAACTTTGCTCTCTCACGCTATTTTCTGCAAGGCCATCAACCCTCGCGGTGCCAGGGCTGCTGAAATTACAAACAGCAGTGGGTGTCAACCACAGAGGGGAAAAAAAAAAAAGCGCTGTACAAATTGCAACATACTGCATTTGGCACAAGATAAGGATAGAGGTGCCAAGGTTTAGCCCATTTCTTGTCACAGAATATAAAGTCAGAAATAAACAGGTGCAATCTCTTAACCCGAGACAAACCCACTACAGATAAAGTCTTATTGTCTCTCTTTATGTGCAAGAATGTTTTATAGACAAAACCAGCTCAGATTAGAGTCAGGAAGCAAATACAAGCAGTACAAACAGCATACAGGCATAAAAGGATGGCAATAAGGAAGGAAGAAAGAGTAGAAACACGTAAAAGAAAACCAGTGAAAGAATCTCCCCAGCTGGAAGACAGAGGTGGAATGAAGGTTTTCTAATACACCCGTTTTATTTGATTGGGAGGTAGGTTCTGGCTTCTTTTATCGAGACAAACCCAGTTTTCTCTAGAGGTAATCAAGTGGGGGGGRAAAAAAAAAATGGAAAAAAAGATACCCTCTCTCATATGTTGTATCAAACAGGAGCTTTCAGACCACCAGCTGAGTCTTCATTTTGCGACCCGGCAATGTCCACCACCACCAGCGTACAACTCCGAGCAGCTGCCTCTGTAGCACTGCAGAGCGGCTCATCCATTCCCTTTGCGCTGATGCCCTCTACTCTGCTTCGCAGTATTGCCGTTATCAGCCGCGTGAGAGTAACAGAAAGAAATAAGAACGTTAAGAGAAAACCGTCAAGCTAAATTGAGAAGTTACTGAACTCCAACAATCGTACTGCATAAGCCTAAAAAAAAAAAAAAAGAAAAAATAGGTTTTGGGTTTTTTAATGAACACACAGGAACTAAAAATAATACCTTCCAAATCAAAAGACACATTTTGTCCATACTGTTGGAGTGTACGACTCTTTCTGATAATTAATGGGAAGCACGCAGCGTGCTCAGAATGCCATCTACTGGCAGAACTGGCCATGGGGGGAGGAAAAAAAAAAAACGCCGACGTAGTAGTTTATTGCAATCTTTCATTCTAAGAAAGCCAAGACATCAGACACACGTTCACACCACTACGGGAAGTAAAGCTACCTAGTTACTGCAATGGGGGAGTGCCGCTGAGGCACCTTGAGGAACAGCTAATCAGTTAGCAATTAAATAACAYGTAGATGAGGTTAGTTTTGTGTGCCTGGGGAGGGGGAGAGAGGGGAATTTTTCCTGCTCTTGAAATATTCTGAGCCAGCAGTCTGCATTAAGGATAGAGCAGGAGAGATGCACTTAAGCTTGCTGAGAAAAAATAGCCTGCTTCCCAGCTTATTACAAAAACAAGACCGCGGAGAACATTTAAACATTGCCGGCTTAGTATTAGGAACAGAGATGTGTTTTCAGAGCCACCTAAGAAGTTTAGTCTTTTAACGTTCCAAATTCCAGGTAACACAGCTATGAAACCACGTCGAGCTGAAAACACAGATGAGATACTTTACTGCTTATTTGAATTATGCAAATTGTCTTTATAAAGTACTTTATATTAGGCACTTATCTGTAACATAGTGGCAGACCATCAAATTTACATTTTTCCACGTTAGGCAGAGAACAGAAGCCACCAAGATAAGAAAGATTTAGCAGTCACTGCAAAAGAACAAAACTTACCAGAAAAACCAGTTACTCCTTGAACAAGAGCTAGTGCTAGAATAACATCACATCTCTGTTTCTGCCTTTATGCCTGTGTAAGTACACAGGGACCCTACCTTTCGACAACAAATAGATGAAGAGGTGGGGGTTTTTGCTTTCTGAAATAGAGGCTGCTAAGGAGCACTGATTTTATGGTGCATGGGCGAATTCTGCAGAGAACAATAGGGAAGCAAAGATTTTGTCAGCAGTTGATAAACAAATCGGGAATATGAATACTTTCAGCTTTTATGAAGTTCAGTTCCACTTATCCAGGCCTCATATTAGAACAATTGAGGGTACTCTAAGATTAGAGGTTGCAACTTGCTGTAGATCAAGCTGAAAAAAGAGCAAGTGAAGTGCAACTGGTTCAAAGAGGACTTTTTGCCCTTTGTTACTTCCTGGACAAGCACAGCTGATGCCTCATCATCAAAACAGTCAAATTGCGACAAAATACGAGAAAACACTGTTCTGGTCCAGAAGATACAACCTTCAACAGGAAAACAAATGAAGCTATTCAGAGTCACATTTCACAGGCAAATAATTAAAGCGAACACTTTGAAGAATAGAGTCATCAGAAAGTGATTTGTCAACCAGTTACAGTTTTAATATAAAAATGTTTAGTCCAGTCATAAGCTTAATTGTTCAAATGAAAATGAGTAGCGGAACCAAAATCTTGAACAAGATGATTTAATTTGTTTCAACATCAAGCTTGTTGGGTGACAAATACAGTAACCTTACTCCAGAATATACATGTCCACACCTATCGTTGCCTAACCAGCTGTCTGGTTGTTGCCCAGATACCTTCAGGTATCAGTCCTTTCTGAGGCAGATCTTCCTGTAACGTTACAGCAGCTGCATCTCGGGGGAATTTAGTTGTTTTTTTGCTAATAGTATATACTGTATACACAGGTATATCTATATATATAGTCTACAAGGATTTAGAGCGGGACAATGACTGAAATACCTTCTCAATCTTGTGGGAGAGCCAAGGACGGTCAACAGAGTGGTGTGGAGAACCTTGCGCACAGAGTAGTACATCACGTTTGCAGACATATAGATTTTGATGGTTTAAGTTTAGCATCTGTCAGGAGTACTAAATTCAAACCAAAACAGTCTAAAAACTGTTTAAAGAAAATACTGATAACCATCAAAATTTTTTCTGAAAAATCAAAATAACTATGTACACCCATGCCAATCTTAGCTTCTCAGAAAAAAATGAAACGGCATGTAAAAAAAAAATAATACCTTTAAGTATAACTTTCTGAACTGTTATCCATTCTGCCAGGAAATTATAATAATAGTTGTTTACAAATGGAAAAGAGTGAGAAAGAAAGCATCTCCCTTAGGGCAAATAAAGTTAAACAATTCTAGCAAACTATAGCAAAAAAGGGAAATATTTGCCCTAAATTAACACAAAGGCAAGCTGGAAGAAAGATGGCAACTGTGTTTTTATCGGCCTCTTCATAAACAACAGTCAATTTTCAGGAAGAGGCTGGAGTATATTACTAGTATATACTGGAAAAATAATAATAATAAACCCAATCTTCCTACCAAATTTCATTGCCTCCAAAATTGTTTTCGTCTTTTTTTTTTTTAAATAATTAATCTAAGGTCTTAAGCCTACATATTACAGTTTTGAACTTGTTTTACAAATAGAAATTAAAAAAAGGCAAATACTAGTCAATTGGCATAGGGTTTCCATGCCCTAGGGGTATCACAGGGTTGAAACTCTTCAGTCTGCATTTTGACTAACTTGAACTAGCAATCATCATGCTTCCACAGAGGTGTTCCCATAGACATTTACTTCTGTGATCTCTTGTTCTCAGTTAACTTAGTCTTTAACAAACCCATATTTTTGTTTCCAAACCCTTCACTTGAAGTTGTTCTGTCAGATTAATCGGTTTGAAACCATGCAAAAAGAGCAAATAGTATTTTTGGACTTCGGATAGTTTTAAACTCATATTCCGTAAATTTGTATAAGTTAACAGAGCTTTGAATGAGTTAAGGCACCCATATGCCCAGAAAAAAATAAATACCCTGGGCTAAATACAACTAAGTGTTCAGCAGTCATTTAATTGCACAATCGTCTCCCTAATTTGTAGCATAATGCTGCCAATGTCTTTAGAGATCCTAAAATACGAATACTAGAAACTTTGCGAATGTAACGGACAAGGCATTGACAAGACATTCTCAAGGTTCATTCTGTATTCCTGGCTCCTCAAGGTAACTGCTACTCCTAATGTAATTAGCATTTAGCAGCAAGATCAGCACGTTCTAAGAATGAAATAAATATTCACACAATCAATACTAATGGTTCAAATGCTCAAACACATTATTGAAAACAGTAATTTTCCAATCTTTCTCCTGCCAATCCAAGATTGCAGAAACAAGACCCTTGGCAACAACATTCACAGCTCTCAGTACCACAGAAGCTTCTGCAAACAAATTCTAGGCCTGAAGTTTTGTCGTCTGTGGTGCTTGCAAGGTGTTTTACTGTGTTCGAAGCTGGTAGTCTGTAAAGGGGAAAAAAACCCGAAAAAACAGTTTTAGTAAATTGTCTCACTAAAAGTAGTAAAGCAGATCAGCAAATTGGGATGAAGCGATATAAAATAAAACCAGATCTTTGCTTAGAATGGCCATGATAATGATCTCTAAAGTGATTAAGGTAACTGCAGGCAGTCATGCTTCCATGCCAGAAAAAGTCAGATCAGAAAAACAACAAAAAGCAAAAAACCAAAAAAACCCCCACCGCTTTTACTCGCTAACCATCTAGTATCTTTTAGTAGACAGCATCTTATACATCTTAAAGCTGGCAGAATGATATGTGTGAGCAATTTCTTTTTAAATTTACATTCCAAAAATCTCACCGAATCCCAGCTTGATTACAAATTACTTGAACAGCATTACTGAACTATCCCATTGCGTCTTTCATTAAGACACCACAAAAGGTGACTGGAAAAAGCAGCATACCTTAATCTAACATGTACCTAAACTGTATAGTTTAATACTCAAGAATATGAGCAAACTGTTTTTGTGTGTTTCAATTTGTAGGTGTATGCTGGAGAAACAAAATATGCAAGTTGGAGACATCTACAGTCTCTTGCCTTCAATTTACCTCCGTTCTGGGTAATATAACGAACCCACGGGAGAGCCTGATAGCCACTCTTCTCAATTATCTTTAAGTAGCGAACCTGGAAGGAAAGGTATGTTAAGAAATGAAGTCTCCCATGTCAGCCAAGCAGCATTTAGCAAAAAAGAAAAATTGGGGTTTTTTTTGGTCAAAAACACGTTTTATGGATAACGTTGAACAGGAATCATCAAGATGAGAAAAACTTGTGTGTTAAGAGCCTAGCATGTTAACTTATCAGTATTTCTATTTTCAACTACTAACCTGGATTCCTGAAGTGGTGAAATATGGAATCTCAAACTTTACACTAATGGGAGGTTTTCCTTCCTTATCTTCAGCTTCAACACTTGGAAGTCCAAAGTGAGCTCTCATCAGGTATTCTTTTCCACCCTACCCAAAAGGGACAGATTTTTTTTCTTGAAACAAAAAATAAAAAAAACTTGCAACGATACAAGTGGTTTTCTTGATGTCACATTGCTGAACTCCACTCTTCATTTCAGCTCCTCTCTAGGGCTTAAAAGTGAGCATTTGTTTTTATTTTAAAAATACTTTTTTTTTTTTTTAAAGATGCAGATCAAATTAGGACCAGCCTGAGGCATAATTCATTTTGTTCCAGCCTCATACTCAAAAGACAAGGGTGGCGCTGACCATTCTCATTAAATGGTGACAGACAGCTGTACTACCGCACCACCAGCATTTGAAAGAGCTCATGCTCATGGAACCACCCAAGAAGCACAGTCTGACAAACTAAAACAGCTGCTGCTAAATCTAGGCCAAGGGATTACACCATCCACAGACATTGCTCAAAATTCTGCTCTCTAACCTAGTTCTGAAAAATTATCCCAGTTAAACAAATATAAACAACAGTATCTTAAACATCTATTAGCAAGTTCCAATCCTTCATCCAAGGGAAAAGAGGAAGAGGCCAGTACTACTACTTGTCTGATACTATTAGAATTTGCTTTAGGCAGGGTCTGCACATTCATAAAATATTAACGTTAAATAATTATTACACTATTAGGTGATAAGACTAAAAATAACGCTTACTGGGAAAGATTTAATGGACCAGACAATTTCACTGTTCTCTGGAACCCATTTGACACTTCCAACAGTGGTTTTAAACTTTGGCGAGTCCGCATCGTTTGGAACTGGAATGTGAATCTCCACATTGTTGGCAGTTGATCTACGCTTAAATTGACTTTTTGCCTAAAGAAGAAAAAAAATCAGAAAAGCAGGCCTCTAAATGTTTCCATTATGCAAGTGAGTTCAGAGAGCTGCGAGAGACACAATTCCCCTCCACCCCAATCTCCAAACTGAGAAACAGAACTGTAACCCAGAGATCGCAACTTACAAATGAAGTTTTCAAAAAGATGCAAGTCCCACAGAAATACTAAATACTTGTACAAAAATGCACATACTGCTGGTCAAGCTTTGAAAACAAATGAGAGAGAAGACTAAAATTAGCCATAATTATTTTAGAACTTCTGACCTTGATCATGTACTCGATGCGGCTGTGGGAATGTTTTTCGATCACAGACTCAATCCAGATCAGTGGTTTTACCTAAGGGGGAAAAACACTTAACAGCTGTAGGTTTTACTTTGACACAGCCGTGAAAATCTTGCTTCCCCTAAAGCTACACTCAACATGTGAACCCCACAGAAAACAGAAAGTTTGTGGTGTTCAAAATGACAAACAAGTTGTGTTTTTATTTAAAAAAAAAAAAAAACAAAACAATTACACAAATAAGCAAGCATTGATATTCCAATGACCAAGTGTTACAAGAATTATAGGCTTAAAACAGTATGTCTCAGATGAATCCCTAATAACACACACTTGCATTCCAAAATATTTGATAATTTAACACACTAGGGACTGAACTATGACAAGCCCTAAAAATAACTCTAACTCAAACAACTGCCCTTAAAATAAAAAATACTAAACTTCTCATTTGTTGTCTCCTGTTGCATATTATAGACCTTCTCTATATTGAATTTTTCCTTTTCTGAAAGGAAAGCTATCCTTACCACTGTGGCTAGCATACTCTAATAAAATTAAATGACAAATACTGTTGTTGTCAAGCACAACGAGTTGCTACACTGACATTTCATCACATAGTTAGCTTAAAAAAAAAGTCATCACAGCAACGGTATTTCAGAAACAGTTTCAATAGTAGTTGAAAATATAGAGACTTATTGCCAAGTTACTTCTAAACTCATTCTTACTTCCTCCAAAAAGACCGAGCACAAAGTTTTGCTATTAACGGCTGACTTGAAAACTACTATGCTGCCCATACTTTAAGAAAAAAAAAAAAATAAAGAGAAAACCATTAGCAATTTTGCCCACAATCTAAAACATTCTCAGAAAATAAAATCCTATAGTCTAGATCCATACATCCAGACTTACGTGGGTATTAAGACGATACGACATGAGCTCAAACTCTCCATCAGGCGGAATGAAAGAAATCGTCCTGTCGTTTTCAAAGCGAGAGAGACGAACACACTGGTGAAACTTTACATCTTCCAGTTCTACCGATTTACTTTTGCCACCTAGCAGAAAACACACATTTCAAGGCGCTACACAAATTATGTCCGACCTCTCATCCCAGCCAGTTACACAACAAAGTAGTTGTCTGCCGACATTTTAGCCAATACTTCCTTTAGCCTGCTCTCGGTTTTTAGGACTACAGAAGTCCCAGCGAGAAAAGAGATGAGGAAGCCTAGATGAGTACCATGTATTGCCACGGTGTTCCATCTTTGCTTGGTATTGTCACACAAGGCCTAATGTGGTTTTCTACGCTGACAACGGGAGTATTTCTATCATCTTAGAACAAATCCTTTCAGCTGAACCTCAAGCATCCCAAAACGTAAGACCTCAGATAACATCTTTCATGATTACCGAGATATCACCAAAATACTCACGGCCTGTATTATCAAAGAGAACTTTGTCGTTTAAACCAAGGCGCAGCTCTGGCATTCCCGAGAGAAAGACTCGCATTTTAATGGATCCAACTATCTCACTCCGTAATACGTTTCCATTGGCACTGACCTAAGCAAAAAAGAAGAGAAAGATTGCTCTGATGTGGTATGTCATGACATCAAACAATACTCCCACCCCATCCCCATGTCCCAAGTTTTCTTGGATGTCTTTCTCCTGAGAAATTAATCCAGTAGAGTAGAATTAGGTCAGGGAGGTGATGGGCAGACAGAGGGGGAAAGGAATCATAGAATCATTTAGGTTGGAAAAGACCTTTAAGATCAAGACCAACCATAAACCTAACACTGCCAAGTCCACCACTAAACCATGTCCCTRAGCACCACATCTACACGTCTTTTAAATACCTCCAGGGATGGTGACTCCACTGCTTCCCTGGGCAGCCTGTTCCAGTGCTTGACAACCCTTTCAGTGAAGAACTTACCAGAAATTAGCAATACATCCGAGTAAAGCACTATTTGTCAACGTATGGGTACTCAGTCTTAATGACTGACATTGTTTTGAGCATCACAGTACACTAGCCACAGGCAGTCTGACTTTTTATGGTACCCTTGCAGGTTTTCAGACAATAAGCCCTTTTCAACACTTCCTATTACAGTTCTCATTAAAAGTTAAAGGTACCCACCAAAAGGTTAACAGACTCTATAACATCCAGGAACACTTCATTTTTCCTGTATTTTATCCCTTCTGATCTCCATGAAACAGCATTCGTAACAGTGGCAGGTGGACGTGGAGCTCCAGTTTCAAGTTTGTGACCTTCCTGAGTGATGTACCTTTACAGCCACATAATTGGCATAAAGTAATGAAAATTAGTTTTTTTGATAACTAGACCAAGCCAAAACATTTGTTTGCGTATGGAAGAACGCTCAAAACTTTCCAAGGAGTTTGTCAGTGTAAGTGATGCAGAATGATACTTACTCTTGTAAAATTTTACTATCAGTGGTTTGTGGATAACCAAAATCCATAAGCTCATCTAACAACTCATAAATAATAACAAAATTATCCCTAATGCTCTCTTCTTCCAACTCCTTGAAATATTCAGAAAAAACCTGAAACAAAATGACAGGAGGGAGGGAGGGGAAGGAGGAGGACATTAACTGAGGAACTATAGCACATTCAGAATGTATTCTTGCATCCAAAATAATAATTTTTAAAAAGCCCCAAACCAAACCCCATAATTCAGAAACAGCATTCTGTTCAGAAGGTTAGCCTCACGAAACTCATCTCAATTAAAAAAAGAGAGCTACAGAATCCTAGAAACAACTCTGAGCATTATGAAAAATATTTATTCCGGGGAAAATATTTTTCATGCCAGGTACAGATGAAGCAAACATAGAATCTACACGATATGCCACTACTCATGCATCAAGTTCACAATTTTCCTGTTCTCAGGTCTTGTGCAACTACTTACAGCATTGTGTCACATCCTTTGCCTACTCAGCTACAAAATATCAATTCCATTATTAGGGGTTAGAAAGATAGTTGTACAAAATAATCAAATATAAAGTAAAAATGCTACTACCATAGAGCTCTTTAAAAATGTGAAAGCTGTATGTGCTTCTATTTAGACCAGATTTAGATTGAACTGAAAAGACGACGGAGGTTACTTTTGAAATTTCATACTCACCTGAACTACTTTATATAAAAATGAAAACACCAGTGATACACAAGCATTTTTCTTAGAAGTTGCAACAACTGATAAAGGATGTTCAGGAACATGCATTCAGAGTCACCATTCAAAAAAAATGTTTACGAAATGCATTTTTAAAAGCCTTTAGGCAATTAGAGTTGGCCAAAAAACCTAAGAGTTAATTAATTAACAGTACCTCTGGTCTAACGAGATATGAAGATAAACATTCAGGAAATAATTTATTAGAGTAAAATTAACATAAACACTTTTGTGCACCCTGCGCTGCTGGTATATTTACATTTTATACAATGTAAAGCATAAAATGACTTTATTTAATAGACCCTCCTTATGTCACTTCACCCATTCTCTAGCTTTGCATTCAGACGCAAACAACGAAAATAATATAGCAACACTTGGCATATCAGCATATGCGAGCTATCTGCAGTATAAAGGATACGATATAGGTTGTTATGTTTAATCCACATAAAACGAACTCCTCCATGTGCTAGAATAGGAGAAAGCGTCCCCTCTTCTTCCTTTTCCATAAGGATTGGCATAAAATGCTCCACCTCTGACATGTCCACATCTCCACGGTAATTCCGACAGATGAGAACCTGTAGAGAGAGGAAGAAAATCCTTATATTTTTTCTCTTTCGTGACACAATGTTACCATGCAAGACCAACACATAAGATATTTGGAAGGCCTCTTCAAGTAACTTCAAAAAAGTCACCAAGCTTCACTCTAGCCTCTACGCATACTATAAACGCAAATCACACCGCCAAAATACTTTGCTGATTAGAATGCAAATCCTAATCTTTCATTGCAAAGTCACGTATTAATATTTTCCAGAGTCATTCTTCACCTATCGCTGCACACGCCCTAATAATGCTTTTAAGATGGGAAAACGTGCAACTCCTCTGAGACAAACTACCTCCAATTACGGCAGAGATTAATTACCCCAGGTGGGATGCCCGTCTGCTACCAGCAGCCACCTCCCTCAGCATCTGKAACCGCGAAGAGGAGACAAAGGTCACAGCTCGGACCTGCAGTGCCACGTAAATCTGGGGCTGGCAGCAAGGAAGGGCCGGGAAGGGGAAAGAGGCTGCCGCAGACCCCAAGGAGGCCGGGAGACCCCCACCATCCCGGGGCCCCTCACCGACTCCCTCAGCAGCCCGGGGCGAGGGAGGCCCCTCCACTTCGGCCCCGCAGAGCCCTCCGCGGCCCGGGCCTTACCTTCCCCTTCAGGTCCAGCACGTAGACGGCGCTGGCCGACATCGCCCCGCCACCGCCTCCCGCCCGGGCCGCCGTCTCGCCCGGCCGCAGACACACCGACTTCCGCTTCCCGCACCGGCACTTCCGGGAGGAAGTGACGAAACGAGACCCGGCTGCTGCGCGGAGGGATACGCACAGGGCGCCGCCGCGGTAGTGGAAGAGCTCCTTAACTCCGCGAGTGTTAAATAGTCCCGGTGYGGGCTGCCCCGGGGTCTTTTTCCTCGCTGGGAAACGGTCGCACAGCGCCGAAACAGCGCCAGGAGGGGGTCTGGGCGCCAAGGGCGCCGGGACGAGGGGCCGCAGCCAGCAGGGGAGAGTTGGGCAGGCTGAGRTGGGAGCCCCAGAGAGACACTGAGCACCCAGGGCCCAACCAGCGACAGCAGAGGGACGATATTCGGGTTTAGGAACAATATTCGGGTTTAAGAGGCATGTTAGGATTTTAAACATCAAGACACATGTCATCTCTCACAGGGAGTAAGAATTGTAAAGGCCAGGCACTTCAAAAACTCCACGCACAAACAACAGTTTCATCAGTGCACTGCCCCTGATTTTATAGGTAAGTCAGCACCAAAAAAAGGATGAAAGCAGCATTTTAGTAAGAAGTTACATCAAAGTTACAAGTTACAGCAGACCCCCCACTTCTGAAAGAACTCTAGATAGAAAGAAATTATACAATTCCTATAACTTACAAGAGAAGCTTAGGCTACGCGAGACTGTCAGACTCTTCACTTCCAAAAAGGAGAACTGTTAGTATCAAACAAATAAAGGAACATTTTCCAGCAATTGATTTTGGCCTTAATCCTTCTTTAAGCGCTAAAAAAAAAATAGCCCTCTGCACCTATATAAGTCAGAGCTCATCAGCCAAGAAGAGACTTTGTTGAATATTTGGTTTTAAAAAACAAAACAATGAAATAAGATAGTACAAAGTCATAAACGTTCAGAAGATATATTAAACATTCAATATGGAGAATACACAGATTTACAGGGCAACCCTGTTCAACAGACACAAAACACAACTCCTGATCCAAAGCCTCGAAAAGCAGTCCATTCACTTAGTCCAGCTGACTTTAGGAATGTCGTAATGCTCCGTCAGAGTATCCAAGTGCCTGTTGAAATCCTAGGGGAGAGAAGGAGAAAGAAAATGCTTAATACTTGGTGCCGACACCACCACCATTCGACCACAAGACCCTCTGCCTCCCCGCTCCTGTGTGTCACAAAGGCGAAACAGTTCCTCCATCCCAACAAGCCTGCGTGCTGATAAATACACGCCGGCCTGAGTAAATGGGGATAATTTAGCTTACCTCCACCCTCTGCTTATGGGTTTTCGACGCTTTCTTCAGGATCCTCTCCATTTGCTGGAGGAAGACACGAGAGAGGCCGGTTACCTCCAGCACCTGTAGCCCCTCAGGGGCCGCATCCGAGGGGTCGACTGGGGTTTTTACATCCCCCTCCCCGAGCCCCCAGACGGGGTCTGGCCCAGGCAGTGCAGCCCTACCCGCTTCTCCTGCATCTTCTCGTAGGCCACCTGCGCCGGGGTCCGCTTGTCCAGGCCGCGCTTCTTCTCCTCCTCCTGCTTCTTGCTGCTCACGATCTGCTCCAGGATCTGGGCCTTGTCCTTCGCCTTCTTCTTCTTCCTGCGGGCAGAGGGCGGTCAGCGCCCAGACCCGGCTGCCCTCCCCGGTCCCCCCCCCGGTTCCCCCGCCTCACCGCTTGCCGGCCCCCAGGGCCGCGCCGCTGCCCTTCAGCCGCAGCGGCCCGCGCTGCACCGCCTCGTAGTCCGCCATGGCTCTTCCGCCGCGGCGCCCGCCGCACTGCGGCGCCCCCTGGCGGCAGCGGGGGGTCCCGCAGCGCGCGGCGCCGTTGCCGCGGCAACGGTGTGTCCTCTCCCTCTGTGAGGGAAAACCGCTGCAAGCCATAAGCCACCCTGAGAGGAAAGTCCAGAGATCCGGGCTGCGCCAGAAAAAAACAGCCCCAGCCCTCCCCACGCACCTTGTTCCATGCCGAACAGAACAATTCTGAATAATTTTTGCTTATTTGAAGACACGCCGATGAGTGAGGCTGGCGTTCCTTCGCTGAGGAGAATAGATTTTCCACCGGACAGAGGGGCCYACCCAGCCGGACAGTAGGAATGAGCAAGAATGAAAATTTTACAGCCTGCCTGTGGTCAATAAATAAGGCAGCCTGCCACATGCTGTGGTTGTGCAGTCAGTTCCTCCTCCTACCCTTGTTTTTCATGTTTCATACAGCCTGTAACATCACATTTCTGTTCACATGTATGAACTATATACTCACACGTATTTTCAGTGTAAAGGCCATGTATGTATCAGTATATAYGTATCATGTCACACTAATAATCATTAACTAGTGGTAATGTGTATTAGCAGATATTGCAGAATAAAGGGAGTGAGCGAACTTTATAGATACGACCTCCAGTACAAACTACCATTAGCATTAGTGTACAATGTGTATTTTAGGGAAAAGTGGGAAGGAAAGGACGAGGGGTTACCATCACTGTTACTGATTTCTAGCATTTGGTGTTAATTCTTAAAGCAGAAAGACATTACTAACACTTTTCAGGTAATTTACCATATCTGAAGGAATGAAAAAGTATGATCCATG
This sequence comes from Phoebastria nigripes, assembly GCA_035582835.1. Classification (NCBI taxonomy): domain Eukaryota; kingdom Metazoa; phylum Chordata; class Aves; order Procellariiformes; family Diomedeidae; genus Phoebastria; species Phoebastria nigripes. The sequence goes on along the minus strand of JAYKAV010000178.1, from coordinate 1,172,924 downwards.
AAGTCTACCTGCTCCCTCAAAGACACAAACAAGCAGCTATTAGTTGTTTGGCTAAATACTGTAACATGAGTCTTTGTTGTGCACAGAGGAGACAGGTGAGTGATGTCGGATAAGAGCCTTAAGTAGCCAGACTAAAGATTTGATGAAATGCTCCTATTATGATACTTTGCAGCCTGTGGAATAGGGAAGCTGGTTACTTGATCCTCTGCTATACCTGAACCTCATTGTTGCAGCTTTTAATAAATGAATATCCAGACTTCCTATAAAGGTGCCTTTGAGGAAGGAATGTTGGACAAGAATCAGCATTCAAAGCTAGAAATGGGCAACAAGCAAACCATTTTCACTCCAGAGCAACTGGATGCATATCAGGTATAAAACAAACTAAATGGCTGTTTGGACAGAACATTGAATAATGGTGAGGGCTTTTTTTAAACAATCTCTTTTAAAAATTGCTCAGTAGGAGTACTAAATTACAGCAAAGATTTTAGTAACATAGTTTGATTCTTACATCAAGAAGAAGGGTTAYAAAATACTCCTAATTATACGCCAAAAAGAAAGAGCATTAATGCTTGGCCACATATATTACAATATAACTCCATTTGAAGTCATTGTACTGGAAAAGTTTGGGCCCATGGATTCTAAAAACTGTCATTACATGTTATATCTTTTCTTATTTCATAGGACTGCACATTCTTTACAAGGAAAGAAATCCTGAGGTGAGTCTTATGTCTGCATTTTGTGTGTAAAGTACAGAGATTGTTATAAAGACAGGTTACATAGAGGGCGAGGTATTTTTTAAAAGAATTTTAAAATGGGTTTACACAAATTTAAAGCGATCAGATTCAGATTTGGACAGTCTGAACATTTTTGTTGCTTTTTTATGTACAAAACCTATGTTATCTATCTTAAACTGAGCCAGAATTCTGAATTTTGTGTTAAAGTACCAGTCTCTCTATCAGAAATAAATGTAACATGTTTTAGTGCATACTTTGCCAGTGACATCCATGTTCCCCTCACCTTGTTTTATGACAAATGCTTCAAAGTATACTGTTATTCTTTGGGATAGTTGTTTTATGAAAACCTTAATGGTTGTGTCAAATTTTATTCACCTTTTTTTCATGTCTTCATGTAAATGATTATCCTGATACTCTAAGGTGCATTTTTCCCAAAGCCTTCACGCACCTCACTGAACACTCCATTTAATCTCTGGCCAAAGGATCTGATAAAGACAGGTTCAGTATTCTGTTCATGGGGGGCCAAGAGCCTTCACTGAAAACCTCAACTTGTTCTCCGCTCGTAAAAAATACTTACCCAGATAGTAACGTACATAATATTGAAGTTGCATTTGCCTTTCCTAACCATTGGGCATATTAACAGAAAGGGAAGTGTTCAGTTTCTGCATCTCTCAAGATGTCATCACACATTTTTTGCTAATTTCTCTGAAGGGCGGAGCACAAGAGACAATTTTGTACAGAGCATGTCCCTCTTTAGAACCTTGATATCTGTGTATGAATTCTATACAGGATAAAATAGGAATGGTTCAGTAATAATTGAAATCTAAATCTCTCTGCCTTTCCAGGTAGTAAATAGAGGCCAGAACCATAACTGTGTCATGAATAAGACATTTATTATTGATAAGGATCCCTTTTAAAATTCTGTCCTATTGTTTTGTTGATAACAGCTGTGAATGGGATCCTTACTCTAGCACAAGAACTGAAGCAAATAGCACACTGAAAAAGTGGTGAATACATTCAAGTTATGATGCACATTTTCTGTCTCTTGAACCCGAGTTCTATGGAAAAACAGGAAGATACTTGGGGTGGATAAAAACCTGGTAGGGTTGGTCCCAGATCTCTCTTCCTGCCCACGGCTTTAGGCATTCAGGGTTTTATTCTGACATTTAAACTGAATCTTTCATGCTCCAGTCGAAGCCCGTTATTTTTGGTCACATTCATTGTGGACATGGAAAAGAGATCCCTTTTGCCTTGCAACAAGTTTTTGCGTGTTTGGAAACTGATTTGGTGGACCTTCAGGTTGAAGGGCTTGTGCCTTGTTATCATAAACACATAAATCATAACTACATGACATGCCTGAATACCATTGCTGGCAATGTAGAAGTAAATCTGAAACTTTGTAAAAATCCGTTTTCAGATCCACCCACAGTATCTGTGGTTTGGCTGCCTGACCTGTGTAAGCATTTTCACCCAATTGTTCTGTAAGCGTGGAGGCTTTGTGTTTTTCACCAGTTACAGTATGTTGTTCTTTTTAATACTGTCTTTTCCACCACCAACTACAGAGCATACTAAATGTTATTTAGTAACTGATATCATCCATCTGGTAAAGGATGCAAAGTGTGAAGAATGATACAGAAAAGGCATACACATTGTTCTCAGAGGTCTAAATAACTTGTTCCCTAAACAAGCCTTTCTTTCTATGTCAGACTGTTTTACAGATACCGAGATCTAGCCCCACAGCTAGTTCCACTCGACTACACAGATAAACCAGACGTGATTCTTCCCTATGAACTCATTGGCAGCATGCCAGAGCTGAAGGTACAGAGCAAGGAACACAACTGGAATCAAGTGACACATTTCAGTTTATTCTACCCTTTTTTAATAATTAATCCAATACTAATTGCTGGGAGGCTGAAATACAAATAAATTTGGGCTATTGAAGTCAAAAGTCTTTCTGGAAGCTTCTAGTGATTCCCTGAAAACACCCTGAAATTGCACAAAAGGCTGCAGCTGTGTCTGCCTCTGATATAACATTAGACAAGAACATAATAGCAGAAAGGGGTCACAACAAAAATAATCTCGCTCCAACTGTGTCTTATCTGCACTGAAATAAATGCTAGTAAAGATGACCTTCCCTTGCTCCTGTGTTCTGTTTCCCAGGACAATCCATTCCGCCAGCGGATAGCAGAGGTTTTCTCAGAGAATGGAGACGGCAATATGACTTTAGATGATTTCTTGGACATGTTTTCAGTGCTGAGTGAAATGGCTCCCAGAGACTTGAAAGCTTATTATGCCTTTAAAATTTATGGTGAGTGAGACATGCATAAAAAATAAACTTTGGGGAAATCCTGCAGCTTCATGTAGGGATGCAAAATATTCATTTTGCCACCATAATGATTTCTAGTTAGGTATGTTTTTAATACAGGCTTTCCTTTCAGGATTTGAATGCCTGTTCTCTCTCCTAGAAACTTCTGGTCGTCTTCATCCTTTTGTCTCTTCTCTAACTTATTTAGGATTAGGATTTACTACAAAATTTACAACCGGAAATTATCTGCAGTTTTCAAGAGCTGATAAACATTTAAGAAATACTTCTGTCTGAGGGGTTGCTTGGAAAAGTGCAGCACAATGGATTTTGGGCTGCTCATAAATCTGTAGGGTGGTTTCGGTAGGGGGAGGCGGGGAAGCACACTTGCAGCATTTTTCTCCAAGGACAAATATAAAGATTTTTTTTTTTTTTACAGTACCATTTTCAGTTACTTTCTTCATGATCAGCTAAAGCCAAACAATATATCAAACAAACAAACCAACGGTTTTTTTGTGATTTAAACTGTACATGATTCAGCAAAGATGTTAAAAAAGGGAACTGTCACCAAAACTGAACAGCCCATTCTCTTCCGTTAACTTCATGCTATTTCTTTCATTTAGTTCCCTAGTCCTGATTTGCTAGAATGATTTAATTATGGCTAGACTATGTTTAGCCACTAAACTATTTACAATTGTTACCCTTATGTAAGATAAGGAGAAATGATTCTAGGATTTTTATTTTGTTACTGAATTTTTATACAAGCAAATACAGATAACTGCAAGACTTCATTTCTGATTTGAAAGTTCTACTCACACAAATACATTATGGCCTGGGAACCAAACCCTTCCTATTAGGTCTTGGCAGTCAACCATGTAAAATGCTGACTTTTGTCACTTTGAATTCATTTTSTTTCCTTTGACAGATTTTAACAATGATGATTACATATGCAAATCAGATCTAGAGAAAACTGTTAACAAATTAACCCGAAATGAACTTACCCCAGAAGAAGTTAGCCTTGTATGTGAAAAGGTGATTTACGAAGCTGATGTGGACAACGATGGCAAGCTTTCTTTGGAAGACTTTCAGCATATGATAATACAAGCTCCAGATTTCCTCAGGTAATATTTGCTTTTAATTTCTAACACAAAACTGCTCTTAGTTTTTTTTGGTCAGAAGCCCCTGAAGTGTGTGTTTTGCATCTCCTCAGCCATTACAGATCATCACTCTTCCCTGACAGTTTCTAGTAGAGGTGCCCACCGCAAAGACTGGGAAAACAGATGCTTGAAAAAGCGTGGAGGCTTCTTGACTTGCTTTTTGAACCTCCGATGTACTTTTTACRTGACAAAAAGTCCTCGTAACTTACGAAGTTAATATTAGCACTTAGGATCCATCGATAAATATATGAGATTAGCTCACTCAATGTGTAACATAGTCTTAATACGGTTTCTGATGCATGTCTTACACAAAGCAGCACTCAAATCTTGCATTTATTTAATATACCTATTCTTTGAAAGTGCTTCGCAAAATAAAGTTTCCGATTTATTGTACAGTCCTAGGATTAATTGTAGTGAATCCCTTTGAATAGAGTGATACATAAGTGATCATTACTTCCTTTTTTTAATAGCACATTTCACATTCGAATCTGAATCTAGTGAAACATGTAGACGGAAGTGCTTCTTGAACCTTCAACAACTATTACTTCACCTGAGATTACCGTCCATGAGAGAACCAAACGAGAGGACCAAAGAGGACAGTTTCTGGTAACTGAACCAGCCAGAGAACTCTCTCTCTTGTTCACCTCTTTAAAAGGAACCATTCATTAAGCTCTTCATCAAGATTTCCCTGTAATTTAACAAAAGGTCTCTTCCCCCACCTCCAGCTAGAGCAAATCTGGCCTAGACAGTGAGATGGGAAATATTTTTTTGAAGTTCAGACACCACCAGGTAGTAAAGGAACTTGTATCAAATTATAGCTTCTAAAAAAATTCCTAAGAAAATGCCTTATCCAGAAAAAAACCCTCGAAAATAGTTTCAGAAACATTATGGTTCATCAAAATTGCRTAAGCAACTCCTCTGATCAACTTGAACAGTCTTAACAAATGGTCCAGTGAATCCATTTGCTAAAGTATTCTGCTAGTGTTTCACAGAAGCCCATTACAGGTTCTGAGAAGAATATAGAGAATAGCTCCCCGTTTCAGAATTTGTAACTAAAAGTCAACATACTTTAAAGGACAGAAGAGCCTACCCTGGGTTCCTGTCCCTCTTTTCTATTTTTAGAAATACCCTATTTTCCACACAAGAATCTACATGCACGAATGATGAACAAGACTGACAAATTGAGTCTGTAAAATTCTCTTTTCGTAAGAAGTTTATTTATGCAGTGCTCAGGGTCCTGTACAACAGAGTAAAAACATACATACTGTAATAAACAACAGTTTTGTTTTTAATACAAACATGAAAATCAATGAGAAGTGTTTAAGAAAGCAGTCGTAATGTGGGAAGGGTGGCAGCCAAAAGTGGTCATTCTAAAAAACACAATTTACACTTATTTTTAAAAATTATTGGGATGCATTAAGCTCCCTTCAAAACAAAGTCGTAAGTCCCAACTCACGCTCAACGTAGAGCGTATGACTCCTGCAGAAAGGCTAGAGAGACCAGCCTGCTAAATTTGTATTACCTACAGAAACAAAAACTCCAACGATCAGTGAAAGAGATGGGTCAAAGAATAAGGCAGCCTGAAATAATCAGACTGCATGTTACCATTAACGTTCAATTGAACAGATCTTTATTTAATCTATAAATGAAGACAGAAGTTAGTCGTCATTCTTTCCCAACCCCTATGAACTTCTAGTACAAATGGAGACCATCCTCCACGCAGCTGTTTGTCCATTTCCTCTCCAGCATAAACCCCAGCCATTTCAAGTCCAAGAGAACAAGAAATCACGGTAGCTTTTGAGCATGATCATCAGCCAAAGACACCGCCACCACAACAATAAAACCCTTTACAATTGTCAGTGAGATGATTAGCATCTCACATGAAAGGAGAGACCAAATAATTTTCAGCAGCAGTAAAGAGACTTACAATAATCCATAGGATTTATAAATCTGAGGCTGAAAGTCTGATGCTGGCATAAGGCTCTGATGTCAAGGAACATTAGATGTGCCTATCAGCATAGGACCTAGACAACGTAAGTGTTAAAAATGGCAAAGTGTTAAAACAGCAGTTCCACCATTTATTGACAGACGAGCTACTGACAGGTCTACACCTGAAAGGGTGAAGACTATCTGAAATATTGCAACCAGCCTCAAAAATAAGGTCAACCACAGAATTCTATGATACTCATTAAAGTAAGGGAATTTGAGAACATGCTCAAAAATGGGTTTGTTTCTCTACGAACCAAGTGTTAATCGATTACCTGAAATTTTAGTGGCATTTAGACACTGAGAATGTGTAGTAAGCACATTGTTAGTTTTTTGTATCTACTTAAATTCCTCAGTTTTACAAATTTTGTATCCAATTTCAGATTTTTTCCTCCTTAAAGAATGCTTAGATATAAATCCATTGCTGTATGTATTTATGCAGTACCTCTTTTGATCATTGTGTTTTCCATAACTTTCATACTTAAAAMACACAGTAATTTAATTATGCGATGGAAACATCAACTACATATTGTACTTATCCAAGATTTGATGTCCGTATTTAGTGACACGTAGACAAGCATACATGCAACTGCAGTGTCTTGAACCTCTTCCTGTCTTACATCTGCATTTTAGGTTTCATATTCCTCACACTGATTTAATTTCTGTGTAGAGTCTCTATACCCTAGAAGTACAGTGATGACTGTAGTCACAGTAACTGTATGAAACTTCCTGAGATCAGGCAATAACGTAGTTGTTCATTGAGGAAAACCAATCATTTTGTAAAAGGAAATCATGCTATAAATTAGGTACATAAACATGTGCAACAACCAGCGTAAGTTTAAACAAAAAGTATTCACGTACAAAGAGTTAGCTTTGAATGCAAAAAGAGTAACTTAAGATTTAGAAAATGGGGAGTGAAAAACAATTCCATCCTTCAAGTTTTAATCACTTGTAAATTAATATGGTTTTCTTTCTCATCTCAAGATGAGTTATCGATTTAGATACTGTCAATGGGCAATAACCAGTATTGTGGTGGATAGCCCGTGATATCGAGTTAGACTAACCACTTATTTTTCCAGTCACGTTGAAAAATAAGTCTGGTTGCAACATCTGGCTATATTAAAGTAGAAGGATGGATGTGAGACAATCCACATTTACTACTAAGCCAGAAACAAATCATTAAACAGAGCTGTTTTGTGTAGGAAAACAACATTCAGACCACGCCTTAATCACCTCCCCAATTCTGCCTCAATAATTTCTTGAAGCATACACAAAGTCTTTCTCTAAAAGCATCCTCATCTCAAGACAGAAGCATTGCTTGTCCAATCTATAGCTCTGTATTAACTACACTTTAAAGCATATACTGACTAGAAGCACATACTGACTAGAAGGCTCTTCAGTAGCTTAACATGATTTTATCCTCCAAATACTTCTGCATGTAATCTGCTATGGTGCATGTTCACCAAATCCTCACGCTAAAAAGCCACAAGTAAACAAAAAAAAACCATCATAAGGTTCTGGTTAGAGGAAAGCTTCATGTATGACTTTAATCATGAACAGAGCTCATTGTAATCTGCTAGCTATTAAAAAAAAAAAAGAAAAAAAGAAAAAAAAAGGTTGGTAGCATATAAAACGCATTTTTATAAACCAGTGACTTATACAGTAAAATTTCCTTTTTCCATTTTAGAAAAACAGGCAATATTCCTGTTGAGCCCAATTGCATACTGCAGATTATTATAAAGTTTAATTATGAATCTGATAGATCTTTAACTACAGTAACAGTTACAAGTGCTACTTTGAGGCCAGAATATAATACCACAAACTTGAAGAAAACAAAACGGGTGAGTAAATTCATTAACTTTAAAATCAGCTTTAATTTTACCCTTAAGTGCAGTTGTCAATGTAAACAAAGCATGTTAACAATTCCAGTGAGTTGCAGGACACAGCTGATATGTTCATTTGAATTAAATATACCATAATTCCAATCACTTGACAGCAGACTTTGAAGTAGATGGCTCTTACTGGCTCCTTTTGTCAGTCTAAATAAGAGTCAGGCTTACAGCCTCTGAACTGAGAGCAATTAGCTACCTAGGAGCTTTACTTGGCTGTTACATTTTATACATCGGAATGTAATAGACTGTGTTTATAGGAATAAATACATAGAATATTTCCACTGAGGACTAAACATCATTTGCATTGATGCACGCTATTAACAGGTTTGTTGCTGCTTGAAATCTGAAATGATCAATACACAGCAGCAAGGCAAATCTCAGTTTAAAAAAGTTTGTTTTCAGAAAGTGTTCATATGTGCAACATTTATTTGCATATGTGAGCAAGTGTGCATGAGAACACACAACTGGAAGCAGTGCAATACATTTTCTTGTCACAATTTATAACTAGCTACTACATCATGACGGACCTGGAGTCATTCTCAACTGGAGAAGAAAAAGCCGCCCATTGTAACATTACAAATTTTGAGTAAGTGTCCCTGCCCCAACCAGGGTCTGTTTCTCTAAAAACGGACGACAGATCATTGGCATGGGACTCCTTGTAGCTATCATCTCCTGCTAAACGTGTCTAAACGTCTGGAGTACTTCATTAAGCACGGCCAAGTCTAACACGGATGAAGTAGTTCCTGATGGTAAGGATCCATTATCTTTACAGCACACTTTGGTTTTTTAAAAAAATAGAGATTCCTTTGAGGAGGGTTTTTTTTTTTTTAAACTTCAATTGTACTTGTGGATTGTCTGGAATAACACAACTGAATAAGTAACAGGCAGATAAAGGATTTTCTCTGTAGTAGCAAAGAGGTGGAGATGCAGAAAGCTTCCTTCTACCTTCTGAAAAGGTATAAGCCTGTACTGCTTACTAAGTGCATTTACTTGATGTTTTGATGCGATTGTTCTATATGCATCTATAGACATGGATATGCACATGTATCATGTACACATACCTGTACTTTATTAATATTGGCATTTCAGTTTCTTATTTTGATCATAACTTAATCTTTCTAATTTGGATACATTACAGATACGAACAAAAAGATCGAAGCCTGTCAGCAAAGGTGCTGTATCACAGGTCACATCTGATCTGTACTCCCTCTGCTAGACAGTACACATGCCCAGTGGCAATCTGACAAAAATAAACTTGTTTCATCTCCAAAATTGAAGAGTCAGACAATTACTAAAATAAACAATTTCTTATTCAGATGGTCACAAAGTGACAAGGTATGTTGAAAACGCTAAGTCCACAGACAGAGGAAATCTCACTCAGAACAGGCACAGTCCAGTTCAGCTGAGCAGATGCTCAGATTAAGGCCGTGTCCCTCACAGAAGAACACATCGGAAAAAGCTGCTTTTCTTTTGCTGGTCTGGTGTGATTTTGACTCCCTGGTTGCTGCCTTGCGGGCTATTGCCTTCCTGAAGATGCAAAGAATATTAAGTTACTTATTTATACTTAACAGCTTCTAGCATCGTTGTAAGATCCAGCATCCATACTTCATCTATTCATTTTGTTGAATCAAGCCTACCGTATACAAAAACCATTACTAAAATCAACAGGAGTCTTCGCTCATTTATCTGAGCCTCACATCAGCCACTACAAGAAGTCAGAGAGCTGCATCTGCTACTTTTGGCTTCGACTAACATGCATTGTGCCTATTCTTCTTCATTCTATAAACTCAAAAACGGCCGAGATTAAAAAAAAAAATTACAGGACATGTTTGGCTCTTGCGGAAACACTTAGGAATCGTCAGCAAGACCCAAAATATCACAGCTCTATCAGCACACGTCTGGTCACATGAAGGAGGAATGCTCAGTAGAAGGAATCTTTGTTAGCTTCATTTCCTAAGGACAAACTGACATCAATATGCGTTTATTTGTTGTACAAAAGATAACCCAATCATTTTTCAGGACGCTTTCGCAAAAATTATCAAAAGACTAATTAGTTATTTTCCTATTTTTAAACATACTAGTTTGAAGACTACCCTGAAGTATGAGGCGGGCCTCCTATGTGTCTAATTTATATGATTCCGTTTTTCAGATTGCAAGAGCAAGAAATATCATTRAACCGCTCTACCACTCCCTTGACTTTCAATAAAACAAATAAAAGATAATTTTATTTAGAAAACCTCAACCATTGGAGCTAATTCCTGAAATGCAGAGACAATTGTTTATAAGCCAAGGTCAGAGCGTAGCTTGACAAAACTAAAAATAAATTTCCGTCACTTCCAGTGCATCCCCCATGAAAGAGACCACAAAATATTTTTTATACGCTGTGAAACAGTACTTGCTATTTGGCTTTTGGTTGTTGTTTTTCTTCCTATTTAAATACAGCGTGGACCAAGTAAAGGTTACTCACCAACTTCTTGTCCATTTTTGCTTTGATATCTCTTGCAAGAGTGAAAAATGCCTGTGACAAGTAAAACAGTTAACTGTTACACGGTAAATAAAATACATTCTAACATTTTTGTTTAGCAATAAGCTGCCTTCACGAGTTTCTACATACACTGAACTCCTGAAGAACGCCAAGGTTTCGTGTTTTCCACCCCCCCTCCAGGTTTTAATGCTCCTTTCCTAACTCCACTACCTCCCTTCTGAGCCCGAAAACCACAACGGCACACACCGCCCATGGGGGGCACATCCAGGTTTACGGAGTGGGAAAACGTCACCCTTTATCGATCACATTACCGAATGCAAAGACATAAGCCGAGTTCTTCTGTGTGCTGCTCTAACGCAGTTTGCTGTAACACCCTTGTGTTACGCTCTTAGCACCAAGTTCAATTTAAATAAATTAGCATAACAACGCCTTCATGGAATGCACGGATATGTACTTAATAACCCATCTGCGGTATCTAACAACTGAGTTTTGCGTCCAGCTGGGATGGGCAAGTGTTCTTATTGCTTGTTTGCACAAATAAGACAATAAATGTAAGAGAAAGGTCACAGTACTTACATTCTCTATGTTTATATTTGCTTTTGCACTGGTCTCCATAAATTTAATTCCAAAACTGGCAGCAAGCTGAACAAAAGCAGGTTTCACGTTAGTTGGATAATTGCGAGAACAGCTCTAAATATAACCAACTGCGCAGGATCTGCCCCTCCTGGCGCGATTCGTAGCAATGGGGGATTTACTCAAGCAGAACARTTTGCAGAAATCAGGAACTAAATCTCATTCCTATTAGCATCTGCTCTTACTGGGCTTTGTTCTGCTGTTTTACGCTCTGCACACATTTTAACCTGCTCCTTTGTCTTTTAATTTTTTTTCTTGCATAGATATCTTGTCAGTCTTGTAACACCTGCAGTGCGCAGGAGCACCTTCTCTACCTTGGCTAAGTAACATCTGACGCCAGAAAAGACAATCCTGTCTACCTCGTCTCAGTGGCTTTCAGCCAAAAAGAGACATTTCCTAAACGTCAAACTCTAGCATGCTGTTTCTTCCTTTTTCTAAGAAAAAATCCAGCTCGTTGCTTTGCACCTAACACATCTCGACCAGAGAATCGACAAGAATTCTTAACACAGACTCATCTTTTTATCAGAGTGGGGAAATGTATTGCAACTACAGCTTGGGAAGTGTTCAACAGTTCCGCTTAGAAACACCACCGAGGTACCAGAGAAGCTGACAGACAGTAACGAATGCCATTTTTACACTCTGAAAAGCCTAAGTTGAAATACATCAAAACTACGGCACTTACCTTCTCCCCCTGCTCTCTAGAAACTTGTCTTTTGTCGTTTGCATCACATTTGTTCCCCAGGATCATTTTTTCAACATCTGGAGAGGCGTGCTGAGATAGAAACAGACCAAAAGACTTTGGCTTGGGTGTTTTCAGACAAATATTATCAAAAAGATGAGGCACACACGAGTACTCAATGTGGAGATGCTGGTGCCAGGCATCTCCCGCAGACTTAAGGGCTCCCCCAAACCCCTCATCCCAGCAGCTCGCTGCGGGCACCGACAGCCCAGCGCGAGTCCTGCACAACGACAGCGCTCGGCTCACTTGTCGTGGCAGGAAAACATCACCTTTTGGGTCCCCTCATYGCCAGAAGGACTACGGTCCCCACAGCTGGCTCTCGTGTGCAAGCATAAAGAATTACTGTTAACCAGGACATTCCAGAAGTTATTACTGATTTTCATTCAATTTATTTTCCAAGTACCCTTCAGCACATGAATTCAAAAGAAACTTAACAATTCTGAAGCATTTACGCTTCAACTACTTTTGGAGGAAGAAATAGCATCTTTAATATTCAGTAAGTAAATAGAGACATTACCTCTTCAATATTCCTGACCCAGTTCCGAATATTTTCAAAAGATTTTTCGTTGGTGATGTCATAGACTAACATAATGCCCTAAAGGTTAAGAAGAAGACAGATTGTTTCAGCTAGCATCAGTTTAAGCAAGCGTTAAAGACTTGTCCGTAGCAGAAAGGAGCAACTTAACAAAGGCTGTTTTTAAAAAAGCTGGTTCACGGTTCTACGCGACATTTAATCGCAGCTCGTGCCTTGCTAGATAAGGTGTGCGGGACGCGTATTTATAGAGTGAGTCACGGAGGAAAGCTGCCTCGAGGAGCTCCCGCCTTGCCCCAGCACAGCTCCAGCACCCCTTGGAAGAGGAGCACAACGTTCAGCGAGGCAGAGTTTACGTGTCAGAAGACAGACAGTTGTGTGTGTTCCACATTAAACCCAGCCGATTTGACCGTGGAAGCTGACCCGCCTGGTTTAGGTTTAGCACGACCCGTGTCGCTCCTACCATTGCTCCTCTGTAGTAGGCGGTTGTGATGGTTCGAAATCGCTCCTGCCCGGCCGTGTCCCTGGAACAGACAGAACACGGGGGCTCACGCAAAACACCTACACCACCGCGCAAGTCAGAGCCACCAAAACTTTTAATTACGTATTGTTGAACCAGTCTTTAGATGCACTAAAACAATCTTTTCGTTTCTAAGATATCACTAACTGCTGAAGAGCACAACTGGAGTAAAGACTTCACAGTAACATCACCCCCCGCACCACACAGACACCCGGTCGTCAGACGCTGACTCGGGTAACTTTAGAAGAAAACTCTTACCATATCTGTAGTTTAATCCTCTTGCCATCTAGCTCTATAGTTCTAATTTTAAAATCGATACCTGAAAAGACAAGCAACTGAATTACTCATAGTTTCTGCCGAAGACCAAATTAACGCTCTTCCCTCTAATTCCACCGCTCGGATTTTCACTTTCTCGGGAGGAGCGCTGGCGGAGCATCCTCCCCCTCGCTGACGAGGCAGCCGGCGAGCTCACAAACGCCGCTCACGCTCGGCAGCGAAGCCCGGAGCGACCCGAGCCGCCGCGACACCGGCCGAGCCTCTGCCCCTCCGCCGGTCGGGCCGCGGCGAGTAAATCAACAACCGCCTTTGAAAAGCGGGGCCGAGCCGAGGCGGCAGCGCCGGGCTCTCCGCCCGCCGCTCGCCCCGCACCGAGCCTCGGCAGCCGCCGGGGCCCCCCGCGACGGCAGCGAACCCGCCCCCG
>JAYKAV010000178.1:1135519-1159083 GCA_035582835.1 Phoebastria nigripes | reverse complement strand
CTCGGCTGGGCTCGGCGCAGCCCCGCCCGGGCCTCCCTCACCGATGGTGGAGATGAAGGTGGCGTTGAAGGCGTCCTCGGAGAAGCGGAAGAGCGCGCACGTCTTCCCCACGCCCGAGTCGCCGATGAGCAGCAGCTTGAAGAGATAATCGTACGTCTTCGCCATGTTCGCGGGCACCGCCCCTCCGCCCGCGCCCGCCCCCCGCGCCGCCTCACGGGCCGCGCCCGCCGCCCATCACCGCCCACCGCGCGCCTATTGGCCGAGCCCAGCGCGCGTCACCGCAGAGCCCGACAGGAAGAGCACGGAGCCGGCGCTCCATTGGCGGGCTGGCCCCCGCCCGGTGCGTAAGCGGCGGCGCGATTGGCAGCTCGCCTCGCTGCGCGTGCCTGGCGGAGCGTCACTTCCTGCTGCGGGCGGAAGGCGCGTGCGGCGGTGCAACCGCGAGGCGAGGCCGGGCGGTTGAATAGCGACGTCACGTCTCTGACTGTCCGCTGGTTCGTGACGTCACCCGAACAGAAGCGCTGCGCAAAAAGACCAGGAGGAGACCTCGACGCTGTGAGAAATTGTTTAATATGAAACGCCAGTCACGGGCGCACCGCGGGGGCGACACAACTGCTCGGGTGCTGCTGCTACCGGGGCTTACATAAAACCGACTGACGGGCCGCCAGGAAGGGCTGCGGCCGCGCTGCCGGCACCCCAGGGAATGACAAACAAGGGGGTTCGCGTGGCCCCGGCTCACGCTCTCGCGGGCGCTGCAGGAGCGCTGGCGGCCGCCGCCTCCAGGAGGAGCGCGCCGGAGGGGCTCGGGGCCACGCCGCCGGCGTCAGGGGTGCGACTGCCTTCGGGTTACGCCCAAAGCCTTACRTATGTCTGCGCTGTTATAACTTAATTGTTTTTCCCAGGATACAGAGAGAGAGGGAGAGGAACGGTACGGTAAATGCAGATGCAGGGGTCCGTTTCTGTTGGCCGCCGAGAGCTCTTTGCGCTCTCATATACAGTTCAGTTCGTTTAGTGTCTGGTCCAGTGTCTGATGCAACCCCAAGTTCTCTTCTTTTGCTTGAGCGAGTTTTTCTGGTGAGAAAAAAGAAAAAAACCAAGACTTAAACCACACATTATTTTACAGCCTTTTCTCCTTAAGTAACAAACACGATTACTTACCTTCCCATCCAAGACAACACTATAACTGCATCCATAAAACAGGGCCAATTTTTTTGGTAATCGCGCTCATTTAGTGAGGTTTTTGGACACGTTTTATGTGCAACGTGACAGACTTGTATTTTGGTCTAACACGCTATTTATAGGACACATCCTTCAGAGTTTTCACCGTCCTGAGAATTTTTAACCAGGCGGATGGAGCACCACAAGTACGCACCAAACACGCTCGCACGCGTTCTTGGGAATGCTAAAATTCCGGTGTTTGCCGGTGCACCGGGTCCTGCCCCGGCTGACGGGGGCACCTGTGCTGACTGCATCTGCCTGTGCCCRGTGTGAGGAGCTGAACGTATTTTCAGTGTCATTACTGGTTTATTTTAGGTGAATTACAAGGAAATAAGCCCCAAAAGCTGAAAGGTAGAGGTATCTTGTTTTTATTGAGCTCAGTTCTTACAGAGGAGATTGAAGGATCGCTCATGGAAGTTGCACAGAAGGGACAGGTATCGCAGGCAAGAAAAGCTTAAGAAACGCAGCGAGTCAGAGCGGGCCCCGTACCCCCCGTGGTGCAGATCACAAAGAGGTCATGTCATTGAGAGCATGGTCCAGCTCCTCGCTGATCGCTTTGTACTTCAGCTTCTGCGCGTACAGCTCGTCTGTCGGTCACGAGGGCAGAAGGCACGTTTCAGCAAGAAATGCAGAGAAACAGTCCAGAGGGAGAGGCGCACAGTAGAGACACGAAGACAGTCAGAAGGCAGCAGCCAAAGCAGTTGAGGAAAACAAAAGAAGAAGAGAGATGCGTAACTGAGTATCAGTATGAAAGCAAAAGATCCACACAGCTGCCAGGTCAGAAGCTTCATCTATGTTTCCCTTTTTTTTTTTTTAACCTCTCAAAATTATTTTTCAGTAATCGGATTAAGTAGGGTTGTGATCTTGTTATTAACAGAAAGAGCCCTCGCGTCCATGTATCTGTGAGTTGGCCAAAATCAGGTTCTTGTTAGCAACGCTTGGAAAGAGAACCTCTTTGGGAAAACTTCCTCCACAGCCAGGAGGTACCACGCGGGACAGACACGTCCATCGCGCCCATCTACCAGTACGCCTGACGAGCGCTTCTGTCCTTTCCCAATAAAATCCAATACCCACTCCTAGAATGTTGTTTTCTGATTTGAAATAGAACACTTTTAAATGAAACTCGAGTAATTTCGTACCTTCCAGGTCATCAATAGACTTTTCCAGTTTGGCAACTGTTCTCTCCGCAAATTCAGCACGAGTTTCAGCCTAAAAAAAATTAAATAGAGTAATTGGATGCTGTTTAAAAAAATKATGCCAAAATACAGTTTGGGGATGGACAAACTTACTTCTTTAAGCTTGTCAGAGAGAATCTTGATTTCTTCTTCGTATTTATCTTCTTTTTCCGAATACTGTGAAAACAGTAAACACTCTTTAAGGGAAGTTGTAGCAACAATAATAAATGTTTATGAAACCGCGATCTATTTATAGCCACTTTTCCTTTTACAACAGCTGCAAACACCTTTCCATACTTCTCTTCGCCAAGAGATTTCAGACTCTGGTTCATAAACCATCGTTTTAAGACTGGGGATGTCCCAGTTCCTTTGTGCGTCATCTTACACCTTCACGGGCTGACTTTCTCGTGCAGCACAGAAATAGCTGAACGTGCAAGAGAACAGGAAGCCTTCCCTACCAATTTAGACTAGCCAGAAACAACTGTTCAATGAAATCAAGAGTTTTAACAAATTTCATTACTGAGGGCAAAAACCACAAGAAGAGCAAGCTCAGAAAATCAAGAGCAGTCAGCAGCGTACTGGTGTGGGAAATGGAGATTTGGGTCCTGGTTTGGTAATTACCAGATTACCAACTTGGGTTTGGGCAGAACTGATGCGGCGTTATCAACAGTCTCTGTTAAACAGGCAGTCAGCCAAACCCTTTCACTTTCTTTGTATTTCGGTATTATTTCTATGGATTTTAATTACAAGTTTTGACTTCGCCCCTATCCCTTCGTTTACGGAAGGAACCAACCTTTTCCGATTGAGCTTCCAAAGACTTCAGGTTGTTAGTGACATTCTTTAACTCCTCTTCAAGGTCACTACATTTACTGTAGGGGGAAAAAAAGGTATAAATTACTACTGTCCCTGTTATGACTTAATTTAATTTTCAAGAAGTCTAAAAATACAAGGGATGAAGTAATTATAATTATTAAGTCTGAAAGGAGAAAACCAGGTATATAGGGTACAAAAAAGCTTTTCTACGTATACTACATGCCTGCCTACCAGTAGTAGATTTTTCTAATGAAATACAGCTTTGAGCTTTACTGTACTCTAAACTGCTTCCAAGTAGCCGAAGTTACTCACACTTCAGACACCTCTGCACGCTCTTCGGCTCTTTCCAGTTCACCCTCCAAAATCACCAGTTTACGGGCAACCTGTAAAGAGAAAATAGCTGTGTCAAGCCAGTCTGTAACTTCTTACACGTTTCTCTCAAAGCATTACGCTCGTGCTTTCCTTCTGAATGATGGAATTAGGTTAAAACATACATGCACAGACATGACAGACTTTTTCCCCAAATAAATTAGATTTTGCAGTGTTCCTAGCACTCAGTATCTAAGGTGCTGCTAAAGTCACTATTAAAATTACCCCTTTTTGGGAACATTCCAAAGTCGAACCATCACACAGTGAAGAACGTACAAAGAATGATAAACTGAAGAGTAACAAAGTTGTTCGCAGTTCTCCCGTGTGTTTAATCATTTCCTTATCCCTTTACCTCTTCATATTTGCGGTCAGCTTCTTCAGCAATGTGCTTAGCCTCCTTCAGTTGCATTTCCTGAATTTCCATTTTCTCTTCATCTTTCATTGCTCTGTTCTCAATCACCTTCATTCCCCTGCAGAAGTCAAAGCAAATGTGTTTAATGTAGAAGCATTTTAGCACTTTTATCTCAAAGGTCCTAAAGTGGAATTCAACATTTGTAACCCAAAAGTGGCCCATTATAACCATACTGTCATTTTCTTCAAGGCTAACGGAATTACTCATTCAAGCTTATAAAAAAGTTCTGAGTCTCTGACCCGCAATCCACATTAGCACATGCAGATACTAAATTATACAGGAATATTTTATTCATATATATTCAATTTTTTACAAAAAAAAGAAAAAGAAGAGGAAACATACCTCTCACTCTCATCTGCTGCTTTCTCAGCCTCCTCCAGTTTCTGCAAGGCTGTGGCCAGCCGCTCTTGGGCACGATCCAACTCCTCTTCCACGAGCTGGATACGTCTGTTCAGAGCTGCCACCTCACCTTCAGCCTGCATGAAATACAGCCACCCAAAATTGAGGTTATGTACGAGCCACTTGCTGGCTGACAAATGTTCTCAACTAATCAGTTTTCCTTAAAACTGCAAAGGCTTCTCCTTGCAGGGAAGCTCTAAGAGCCTTTCTGTCTCTGCTTTTTGTTTGTTTAAACTATGGCATCTCAGGAATTTCAAGGTATGGAGTATGTGCTTCTCCTTTCTTTTTTAATGGTACTTATCATTCCTGCCATACGACAAAGGATTAGACACCGATTGCCAACAGAGAACTATTTTCAGATCACAGGGCAGGATCCGCCCATAGGATTCAAAAGTTAAAAACCGAACTGTTTCCATAATGGCTTGTTCCAAAAACTTCACAGTTGATTTTTATGTTCTTGGTTTCATCACAGATTGCAGCAATATCCTGTCATAGCACGCTGCTGAAGTTAAAGCCATCTCATTATCCGTTATGGGCTCCTTTGCCTGCAAATGCTATATAATTTTTATGTGGTCAGCTGGGCAGATACAGTTGGCCTCAGCATGGGAGAGTCAGTCTTCTTTGTAACATAAATAGGGCAAAATTAGATACGTTCTTAAAATAAGTTCACTTTCCTTTTCCATTGCTTCCTGTGGTACTTAAGGAATTAGGCACAAAGCATTTCTTAATAATAAGGTCTGTTTATATATTATTGAATAAACTGCACAGTAATTGGAAGCACTATTAATGTTTAAAAAACAGACTAGATAATAAATGGAGAGGTTGTTGGGAGAAGTGCTCGCATACAGACAATATGAACAAATTGGTGTCCATAAATCCACTGTGTTTATTAAGATATGGCTCCTTTAACTGCTCGTTATTTGAAGGAAAATAAACCCCTCCTTTAATAACTGCCAGGTTCACGCACTTAATTGTCCCCAAATCTGAGCATGATTGCTATGTGTAAGATTAACTTTTTTTTTTGTTTTAAAAAACACTTTTATGGGCGATAGATGCTGGAGAGGCAGTTATTTTATGCTTTACGTTAAACACTTTGAAAAAATATTTGTTTTGCTGCAGCTTCTCAAATTTGGTTACTGACCGCTCCTCCTAAGCTGGAGGAAGTGGTTTCCATTCATAGCTGTACCATCTTGGAAGGGATTTCAGTGACTGATCCAAATGGAAGCTGACCCAGGATTCCTGTAGTCATAAATTATCCAGTATTTCATTTGTTTTCTACCCAGTGCTACATGTTTAACTTTCTCGATTTACATGCAAGGCATCGATCGTGTAGAAAACTGACATCTGTTATGTGGCAGTCTGCAACTCCTTCCACTAGACGGGACACTTTTAAGTCAAATTTTAATTAAGCAAGATTCCAAAGCTATGGAGACGGGGCCACTGGGAAGCTGGAGTTAGTCTGGCTCCACCTCTCCCAGAAGCAGTCCGCAGTCCTTATACGGTAAAACTAACTCGCTGACATGTGATAAAATAGCAGGAAGATGCCGGGAAGGCTGATCACACACAAATCTAAGTGAAACCAGCTGTCCAGCCCCGGGAGAGCCGCACACTAGTGGAGAGTTCTCATTTCTCTGTGAAAACCAGGAGGGAAAGTTATTTTCCAGCAGTTCGGACACTTCCCAGCTGTGCTGGAGCCAGCGGTGCGGCGCCGAGAGGCGGGAACTCCCCGCTCGTTGTCATGCAGCGCTTTTTCCTAATTAAACAGCCATTTCCTACTAAACTCGCAACCGCTTCCCGATGCCGATCGGTGCTCGCAACGCCTTTTCCGAAGGGAACGGCCCCAAAGCGCGATAAGCAGCGGGCGCCGGGAAGGAGCCGCCGCCGCCGCCGTGCCCGGCGCCCCGGCGGACGGTGCGGGCGAGGCGCTGCGGCAGCGCCAGCGGTTTCCGCAGGGAGTTTGCGGAGCGGAGCAGCGAGGGGGACAGCTGAGGAATGAAGGCAGCCGGCGGCCGAGCCGTGCTCCCGGAGCAGGGGAGAGCCAGGCGCGCCCCAGCGAGAGAGAGTCAGAGACAGGAAGGAAGGAGCAGGGCAGCCCGGGAGAGAGCGACCGAGAGAGGCGAGCAGGCAGCCCGGGCGGTCTCACTTTCTCCCGCAGGTCCCGTTCCAGGTCCAGCTCCCGCTGGAGGACCTGGGCGCGATCCTCCGCCTCATCCGCCTGTTGCTGCAGGCACTGGATCTTCCTCTTCACCGCTTCCAGGGAGCTCGGCGCGGCCATGGGCGCGGCGCTGGCGGCGGGCAGGGCGCGGAGGTGCTGCACGTGGCGGCGCGCGGCCCCGCGCCTTTCAATGGGCCGATGACGTCACGCGGCTGGAGGTGGAGGTGGGGGGTGGTGACGTAGCAGAGAGGAGTCGGCGCAAGCAGCGCCGGGACAGTCGCGCCCGCGGGCCGCCCCGCCCGTTTCCCCCCACCGTCCCGCGGGGGTCCCCGCTGCAGCCCCGCGGGCAGGCCCGGGCCCGCTCCGCGCCGCCCCGGGCGCCGCATCGCTCGGTGATGCAAAACCGGCTCCAGGACCCCTGGGCTCCCCGGGCCACCCCGGCCATCCCGAGGACCCCAAAGGTGGGGTTCAACAAACTGCTGGCACTCCAGTTTGTTACTGCCGTGTTTGGGCCCACGCAGACGAGAAAGAAGCTAAACCTAACCCTTCTGACAGCAAAACGAATGGGGCGTGTGGCTGGGGAGCTCGGGCTGGTTTTTAAGCCTGCTATGTGGCTGAAGCCAAACTGCATCCTTATTCCCTGAAAGATCATTTCGTTTACTTCGATTAAAGGAGATTTCGCCTTTCCTAAAGAGTTCAGCCCACAAACACTTCCCCCCGTTTCCTGACGGCTCATGGATTCCTCTCTGGGTGTGCGCGTTAAGCCCTGCGTGGTGCTGGCTCCCGGGGCAGCTGCGTGTGCTGGGCGGAACAGCCAGCCCGAGTTCGTTTCGGCAGAGCGGACAGGAGACTTACGTACCTGAAACACAGCACTGCCTTTCCTATCCCCCCATCAAAGTACTGCAAGACAAAAATTCTCAGAGATTCTTATCATCAGTGTACTACATATGTACTGCAAAACATACAGAGCATAGTTACAGGCAAATATTAGCTGTAGGTACGTACATCAGTGGCCTTCTTTTCAGCCTGCTCTAGTTTTTCCTGGGCATCTTTGAGAGCCTCCGAGTACTTATCCAGCTCATCTTCAGTTCCTTTCAACTTTTTCTGCAGAGCTACCAGCTCATCCTCTACCTTTCAAGAGAGGGAAAAAAAAAAACCCAAAGTGAGCATTCTGACGTATTATCAGTTACAGTTTAATATGGTTAAAACCTCTCTTTACTATTCATTTTAACCTAACCTAACATAACATACAAAGAGTCACAAAAGACCAGACCAAAGTTCTGCTGGGGCAAGTAGTCTGAGAACAACCAGTAGCAGTTGCCAGGGGAAGATCATTAAAAAGTATCACCCTTAGAACAACATTCCCTGCCACCACACACACAGGCTCTGGTTTAATACATAACTTGGTATAAGCCCTTTTTCACCTCATTTCTATTTTGGACTCCACAACACTCTGCAGCAGTTAATTCTACAGCATAATTATCAATGTTTTAAAATTACGTCCTTGTGTTTGCTCTGACACTATTACCTGATGATTTATTAGGGAACTGTTCAATTCCTGGATAGCTAGAAAAAACGAGTGGTCGTTCCCTAATCATCTTTTGCCAAAGGCGATACTCGGGAAGCAGGAGGGAACAGGTCTGGCCCACGACAGACCCTGCTGTAAGCGGGGGGTGGGACTTGGTGACCTCCGGAGGTCCCTTCCAACCTGAATTATTCTCTGACTAATTGTGGGCCAACACGGTAMGCTCCATCCTACCATGAGGTTCAGGCTCTCTCCTCCATACCATATAAATCCATATTGTACACTGGAATGGTACTATTTATAACCTGCTGGGAGACTGTTTAATGACAAACTGTCTCATGCTCCCTGAAGAATTTACATTATCAGGAGGCTTGCTGCTGATAAGGGAGCGCCTGCAAACCCATCTGCTCCATCATTTCATTTGCAATACAAAACAGTTCAGTCTGTAGAGAAACTGATTTAACCATTTAGCTCCRCCTTCACATAAATTTAGTCTATCAAAATAGTTCACTCAAAATAGTTTGTGTTTCAGTGCACTGACTTTCTTCATTCTAGCTTCAAAGATAGCTTTAACAACATTTTTGGTAGCGTGCTATTCTTGAACATTGTTATGTTGCTATACTTTTACTCAGAGTAACCAGATAGTGTGAGAGAACTGAATATGCTTGCTCGGATGCTTTAACAGAGGGACAGTAAGCAGGATGAAGGAGGTGATGCTTACTTTGTGTATGACATTAAAATCACTACTTGAGTACTGTGCCCACATTAAAAAAAAAGCTGAAAAATTTGAGACAATTCAGAAAAGAGGAGTAAGATCAAAGATTTATTTTTCTCTTTTAGCTTTTTATTGTGAATTACCCTCATATGGATACTCRAAAATTCCCACAAGTGTGTCATTTATCACTCCGTAGGAAATCACCTTTGATACCTAAATGTAAAGGAAGGCTAAGCACTCAGTCACCATTAACTGCTCTGAGTAACAATCTGCCGTGGCTGTTACTGCGTGCAGAAAGATTAGCTGGGGAAACTGTGGCCCAACAGAACAGCATCTGATCAACACCTCTGAAGCTAGGAAAGAAATAGGGACCACGCACACGTGGCAATGTGTGCAGCTTGTAGAAGCTTACTGTAATGACACAGAAGAGACAAGTAGTTTTCCTTATGTTGGGGGTGGAGGGGGAAGACAGCAGCAGCTGACCCTTTTGGAAACTTTTTTTCCTGTTGCTTTAGCTAAATGGATGATCAGTTGAAAGTTTAGTTRTATCACCCAGGATCTCAGACTGAACTTGAACATAAGAAATATTTGGCCAAATGAATGCTAATAATGTATTATAGGAGTCTGGAAGATGCAGTACAAGCAGCCACATTTAGAGGATGTAAAAGGAAAAGACATGGTAATTTTACATGAAGTGCTATAAGAAACTTGACTGTAGTCAACTTACATTTCAAGATCGTTCTGAAAATAATATAGCTCAAATATGAGGTAGATACCCAGAATAAAGAACATTGAAAAGCAAAAGGATATGAAAGTGTTACCCGTATAATTCAGTTAAAAGAAGAGCTTTCAAATTAAGATATTTCTGATTATTCTTAACAAAAAAATAATACAACATTATCTACTGTTGAGTCACAGCTGGCACCTCTAAGGGGCACTCTGTATACCAAGGACTAGTCAAGCAAGCTTTATTAATTCACTTCAAGGAGAGGCCCAATTAATGTTTAGACGCAGCTGACTCTTCAGGAGGTATTAACACTAGTCCTACAAGTGTTCAAGGTATACAGCTTTGATTTTGAGTATGTGAGGTCTTTTCCATGGAATCACAAGAAAATTAAGACAATTATGTAAGATCCAAAAAAACTTAGACAAAGTAATCTTAATAATCTGTGGATAGTGCTAATTTTGCACATTATCAGATGGCTGAAAAGTTAATACCTAGCCCTGGCTGTATAAGCGTAACATCACRAAAAGGCAAAAGACTTCAAAAGAAGATTAACAGAAAACCCGACTTCAAATTATTTTGTTTTCTGAATCAGAAAGTTGCAACATAGTATTTTGTTACACTTATTTCCACAGCGCAAACACACAATCAGTGATTTTATTTCTTCTTACCTGTTTGCATTTGTCCTCAGCTGCCTTCTTATCYGTTTCAGCCTGCTCTGCTCTGTCAATGGCATTCTCCTTGTCTAACTTCAACATCTGCATCTTTTTCTTGATAGCTTCCATTTTTGCTAAGGGATAGGTTGTATCTGTCGCACAACTGAAAGAATTCCAAAGAGCAAAATTTTAGATTTTTAACAGCTTGGGCAGTGAAAGAAGTTGTACCCAGCCAAGTCACAGGGAAAATGAGCTCACGTGGTTGTAGAGAGCTTTAAACCCAGAGACCCCTGGACAAAACCCAGACCTATTGGCCTCTTCTCTGATCTTTCATACACAGCCTTTCTAAGGAATGAGCTGGAACAGACTCACTAGAGGAATCTTCACCACTCCATCATCTCCTTATTTGGGTCCTGTTTTCTTCAAGAGAAAACTGTTTCCATTTTTAAGCTTCTGACAGAAGCAAAAGCGTTGACATATGAACACATGSTTGAAAGAAAGCTTATTAGCACCCCTCCGTGTTTGCAGAGCAATTAAACAGCCCAATAGATCTATGGGGATGGCCTGGCTTCTTATAATAATGGTGTAAGACTAATGAAGGAAAGGGAAGGATCTTTTTGGATTACTCCAAAATAAATCCATGCATAAAATAAAATAAAAAAATTCTACACTTAAGAGGTAGCTAGATTTATGTTACAAAAAGATGCAGGATATGTAATGAGACAGCAGGTTTTTTTGCTGTGAAGATAAGCACTGGTGTTAAGGAACTAGCTATAATCTGTAATAGTTATAATACATAACAGAGGTCAGATTTAGATCCCAAGTTCAGGCTCAAAGGCATTCAGTGAGTTTGAGTGCCTGTCTTTGAAATTTCACTCACTAAATACTTAGGGAACTGAACAATACACCTGAAGTTGCAGTCTGATGAGCACTGTAAATTATTTCTTCTGCTGTATGAAGCAGTCACCTTTTCTCTGTCAGGCAGGGCAAGTAGGGTCTGGGAAGAACACGAGGAGCAGCTCCACTGAAGACACCAAGAAGAGCATCCAGGGGCRCTGGGATGAGCCCTATTTCCTTTCCCAGCCCTGTGAAACACATCCCCATGCCCCAGCTGCCCTCTCCCATCTCTCCATATGCTCTAGCTTAGCTTCGCAGCCCATGACACCTACTTTGTCCTGACTGCAGCAAGGGCTTACTTACTCCACTTCCCAGAGGAGACTGAAAGCACTTGTTGACTTTGCTACGCAGGGGGACCTGCACGCCCTCATATTCCCCCACTTCTTTCCCAAATTCAGGTCCCATTAACCACCCCATGATCCTTTCCTCCCCCATTCTGCCCCTGCTCTGCTCTCCACAGCCCCGTGCTCCCTCCCAGGCCACACATAGCCCAAACTCCGCACACCCTCACAAACTCTATCAGGCCTTCCCTCAGAAGTGCTCACAGTATCCCCAGTCATGAGGGGTACCAGAAGACTCAGCACAAAACCCAGGAACTCCCCCCTCCTCTGGGGTGAGCTGGCATGGCACTGAAAGGCCTTCAGGAGAGACTTCTGAGGAAAAATTGCCCCTTACTTATCTAAGCTCAATAGCAGAATGGACACAAAGCCAATACCAGCACAATGCCCATGAGAAGGGCCAGAGCCCCACAAACCACCCCCAAAGCACCACCAGGCCAGTCAGAGCACTCGCTAGGCTGCTCAGGCTGCCTTTTGTATGAGATTTACTGCTGTTTCGATTCAAAATAAAAACAATGCTCACACTGCTACTAAAACCAAGACCTCAACTCCCAGCGCCCCCACCCGCTGCCTGATAAAAAGGSCTCCGGCCCCCCCATCCCAAGATGGCTGCCGGGAAGCGCCCCGAAGGGCTGTGTTCTGGCGGCGCCAAGATGGCGGCGCGCCTGCGGACTACACCTCCCAGAGGGCTGTGCGCGCTCGTCCCGCCGGCGTGCTCCGCGGCGACTCCTCCTCAGCGCCCTCAGCCCCAGCCCGGGCACGCCCAGCACTTCCTGGACCCCCAGCCCTCATTGACGGCAATTAAATAACCTCAGGTTCAGCCCCTTGGCGTTTTTTTCCCCGCATATATAAAATAATGCTCTGAATTTTTAACAGCTGTAAGTTGAGTGTTCGCTGGGAAACCGGTGCTGGCTCTTCCCGACTCGATGTGCACCTGTACTCCTCTGCGTGCCTCACAGAACTAAATGTGCTTTTTTCCCCCAGAAATTGGCATATTTGCCTCTCCTCTGGCCCGCAGGTACTGCTGCAACAAGGTGGCCTCACAGGCATTTTTTGTCCCATTCCGATAGTTTGAACAGTGAAAGGTAAAACCACACGGGTTCTGAGCCTGGGAACAGGTTTAAAGAGTCGAGGTGAGGCATTAAATTAACAATGCTGCTGAACCCACAGAAATGGCGTTACAATAAACCATATTGATTACCATTACAGCTTGCATTTCCCCTTGCCCTCCTCCCATGTGAGTTTGCTGGCTCAGCCCTGGCCAAGGACAGCGGGTTGCTGCAGGGATTTGGGTGATTTGGGCTGATGGTGAAATCCCAGGTGTCGATTTAGGGATAGTGCTGGTGATCACGGATCAGCAATGAAGTGCCCGAGGAGAGACGCAGGGTCCTGGCAGCCACCACCATGCTGGAGCTGCCTCTTCGGCCAGCCGGTGCGGCGCAGCCGTGACGATCTCCACTAGCTTTCTTTGGGGCAATGCACACCTTTAATAACTTTCTTCTGCTGGCTGCGACCCAGTGGTCCAGCTCACATGCTGCTCCTGTGAGATCAAACCAGTTGGCTGTGTTTTATGGCTCCTTTGGAGCTTCCCTCCCTCGATCATGCCGTCACTGGCATCCTGCCTCCAGACCGGACCCCGCATGGGTGTACCTGTTTCACTCTGCCACGAGGGCTGGATGTGYCACAGGCCGTTTGTAGCTCTTTTTCAGAAGGAGCAGGTTTTGGGGTGCAGCTTTGGAGACACACCAGGTGGAGGAGGAAACAGAGGGGGGGAAAGACTGCATTAGCCCTGTTTGACCTGGCACGTGGGAACTTGTGTGATGGAGGCAGATGCAAGACTGTSCACGCCTCTCCCCAGGACTACAGCTGCATGTAGCCTTAGGCGCGCGTTTTGAGCTGTTTCTATGGCTGCTCTTGCAGCCTCTTCATAATTTCTGATTATTGAGATAAGCAGAGGTGGCTTTCCAGCCAGCTCACCAGCCCCTCTCCTGCYGCAGGCTTGGGCAGGCTCAGAATTGGGGCTGGGGAAGTCAACACTGAACAAGACTCCTTTGCCTTTGAATTTCTACTGCAGGAAGATAATTTTTCTAATCAACTCCGTAGCATGACTCAGAGCCACATTTAGAAAGGAACGTCAAGGAACGTGTCACCCTGTGCAGCCCTTCAACCAGGTACATTCCCTTCTTCCCCTCCCTGCTTCACGAACTGGAGAGAAGTACCTGAAAAATTCACTCTGGTCTCTCAGTAATGATAATCCTGTCACTCCCACCGCCTCTGGCTTTCATTAGCTTGGAAGAAAATAGTGAGCAACCAAGAAAGAAAGAAGAGCCCTCCAAACCATTTCTTTTTTTTCAGGCAGGCGGGAGGGTGCTACAAGGAGTTCCTTTGTTTTTCCTTTTCTTTCAGAGGGATTGTTTGGGCCTAGCAAGGCTTGGCAAGGTTGGGTGTGTAAATATGAGAGGATACCAGAAGGAAATGAAGTTGGATTGTTTGAGAATGTGCTCATTTCTTTGGCAGCACGCTGCATGGGAAGCGTGTCGCAGCAGGCATTTTAACAGACTTGGGGGGGGGGGGGTCGGACCTGTGGCCTTAAGTCTGGCATGTCTCAAAGTTTTCTATACTCCCGATCCCTACTCCTTTTTTATTGCCCAGAAGTTAGCTGGGACCCACACCATGTCCCATTTCACTATCTGGGAAAAGCAGACACTTTATATCCCCATTTTCTCCCCCAGCTCCTGCTCCATTCTAAACTCCTGGTCATAAAAGATCACCTTCCTCTCTTTCACATTGACAAAGCTCCAACTTCTCCTCATTTGCAAAGCTGCATGTGTCAAGGCTGGAAACGTTTCAAAGCAGAAGAAAGAAGCTGTTGACAATCCCTTTACCAAATTTCCTTTGGTTTCTTAATGTAAGTATCTCCTAATASTCCACTGTCTCTTGTAAAGTTTCTGTTCTAGAAACTATATAATACGGTGTACCATTAGCAGCACACTGTAGCAAAGGTGGCACTAGAATGAACATCAAACTTGTCTCTTCCTGGCATTTCCTTTTAAATGACAAAATCCGTAAACCCCCTCATCTCACTGAATTTCTTTTCTTGGTGGGTTCTCCCTGCAGGGCTGTCTCCCAGTTTGAAGGGTATGGCAGGGCAGCAACAATCTGTAATACCCTCTTTCTGATACTTTCTCATTAAGTATCCATTACTCACCACGGATGCAGACAAGGTACTGGGCTAGGTGTGACCAAAATGGTAGATCTACTCTTCCTGTGCCTAGATCCAAGGGGAATTTACCTCTTTTAAATAATCCTGGTTATCTGCATTTCCCAGCAGGGTCCTGAACACCTGAGATGCTGAATTTGACACTGTTTTGAATAGGACGGCAGAATTCACTCAGCACCTGAAACATGCACCTGCTTGGGAAGCCTGTCTCACTGCCAATATCTGGTACACCAGAAGAAAGCAAATCCCATCCTATATGCACATTAACATTCCTGGCTAATACAGAATGGAGTGGAGAGGATGCCAGAAGAGGAGGGATCAGCAGCCTCTATCCCAAGACTTTGGCTACCCCTCCTTTCTCTGGGCTGGCTGTATTGCCTTCACCGGTGAGACCCATTCTGTCACAGAGAAGGATTTGCCTTCAGACCAAAGGACAACCATCTGTATGGACCATCCCCTCTTCAGTTACTTTGCTATTATAGCCCATTTCTGGGCCACAGTGAAAGCTTTAAGCTCTTCCTTGCCATTAGATGGCAATGTAGATCCACAAATCCTCTTTCTTCCTTGAGTCCCTGGAAAACCATCTTGCTGCTGGTGGAATGGCTGGTACAGCCTCAAATCTTCTATTTCCGCCTACCTCACCTTTTAAGACTGAGGCATCCTGAATTTGTTTTGCCTGCAAACGAATGGAGCTGGCTGCCTGGGATGGCAGCTCCTCTGGAGTCCTCAGTGGCATGAGCACTCTCTCTCTCCCCATCTAGGGCCCTCCTTTGTGCACAGAGGTTTATTTTTTCGCTCTTCCAACAATTAATTCATTTGTCTCCTGTTTTGCTGTTTCCACAAGACATTTTGCTGTCTTGTTTTTTTCTTAGCTTACTGCCAAACCTGGTAGGCGAGTGAGTCATGGGCTGCTGCAGGCCAAACCCTGGAGGATACAGACTTCTTCCTAGGGTCATGAATCTCCCATCTGGGAAGTTATAAAGAACAGCAGTGAGAAATAACTACCACCACAAAATGCTTTCTCCCATATCCATTTTTCAGCTTCTCCATTGTCTGCACTTGACTGGTTCATTTAACATGTGCGTTACTGGGTTTTTTTCCTTCACATTTCCCTTTCCACCAGAAAATGTCACCCATTCACATCCAATTTTTGCTCAGAAAACTTGCAGGTTCATTTGTGTTCCAAAACTAGGCAAGTTTGCTCCTTCAAAGCTGAATATACACAGCTTTTTTTCTGGACCCTGTTTTAAGTTCAGTCCCATGCCAAATGGAGTCCACCAGCTCCCAGTAATGCAATATTGATACTGGGCAGCTAGCCAGGGAAGTTGTAGGATCTTTTGGAGTCCAGTTCCGATACTGCAGCAGGATCCATCTGGCTTGGTAACTTCAGCTGCGTTAGCGGCAGAAATCCTTGTATGTACCAAAAAGAATGAAAGGAGGATCAACCCCCCTTTCTAAGACATCTTTTTAAAAAAAAAATCTGTTATCCTGCTGGAGAAGATGGAGAGCTCCTGACTGTTGTCTGGAACAGAGCAGGATGACAGGGACATTTTCCCCTGTGCCAGGCAAGGATGGGAGATTGTGACTGGGAATTCAGTGGAACAGAGAGGCCATTTGGCCTGGGAGCATGGGACCCTATAGCTTGACAGGCAGATGACAGGACAGAGTCAGTGCAGAGACTGTCACTTTCCCTCGTCACTCACACCTCCCGTATATGTTAACATAAGCACCTTCCAGCTTTTCTGGATTTTAAATGGTCTAAACAATGAGGATTTTGCCCTAATCCCCAGGAGAAGTGCTCCTCCATCACAGAAAGGCTCTCTTTATTCCTGGTGTGCAAGAAGTTAATAGTATTCCTAAGCACTCTTGCAGATGTGAGCAGTATGCTGTAGATAAGTTATATCAGGAGAAAGCATTATCGCTTGGGCTTACATATTTTGTGCTTATCCGTTAGACTCTAAAAAGCTGTTGCATTTAATTACCCATTTTTCAAAGCATTTATTAATCATTTATTAGCTCTTTGTTCATTTACTGTAGATGTAACTTGACATTACAAAGTGAGCCCAGTCATTTTATAACCAAGCACATCTCACGAGGAGGAAAGCACTGGGTGATAGAAAAGGCCTTACTCATCTTACTTATCTGTAAAGCACTTGGCACATGGTGGTACAGCTCTAGCTGGGGCCTCTGGGTACTTCAGGAATATAAATACTAGCGCCTTAAGCTGCCCCATCACCTGAGATATCTGGGGCACTGAATGAATTAGGTGGCAGGCTGCATATTGGACTGGAGATTTCTAATCTTAAGTTATCACTGTCAAGCCTCATGATTCATCCTGCATGGCCGTTCACTCTCTGTGAGCAAACCTTTCCCAGCCCCATGCTCGCCAGCACCCAGCGTGGGTCTCAGAGCTCACAACGCTGCAGCCTTCCCTCTGCACCGTCAGTTAACAGAGCAGGAAGACAATCACAGGTTAGAGAATGTGCCTACCAGCAGAATTGTGTACTAAGGGGAGTCTAACACAAAGCACCTCTTTGGTACCCAGTGTTGTAGCGTTGCAGGTATAGCATGGTCAATCAGACAAGGGCAGTCACCTCTCGCACTTCATCGCTTGCTATCTATCTGCTCCCAAACAAACATCAGAAGAAAATCCTTAGTGTTCAGCATTACTGACCACAAGTCCTGGGATCAGAGAGCTTCAGGAAACAGTAAAGTATCATCCTTACCTGAAAGGCCAGCACTGTGGGAGTGGTTTCCCCAAAGACTTATAGGCTCTGCCAGGGGAAGCAGGGTCAAATTTTCCCCAGATGTTGCAATTTCCCTATGATTGCTACCAGGAAATAAAGGAACCTTTATTTCCTTATGAAGCAACATCCCACTTCTCCTCTGTTGTCCTCTGCAAGGAGAGCAGCACAGCAAGCAGCAAAACACAGCCATTGAAGGGGGGGAAGAAAAAAAAGCACCTAAGAAATGAGTGTCTCTATTCTGGCATTGTAAGAAGACATTATAAGGCCCAGGATCACCTCAACCAGCTTGAGGCATCTTAATGAAGCACCTAATTTAGGCAGGTGTTTCTCTTTTGCCCTAGTCAATGGAGTAAGGAAGCTTTGAGAACAGGAGAAGAGGAGACAACATTTTATAAATGCTGTTGCTTTATTTCTTCCCCCACCTGGGTTTTAAATTGCTTTTTGGGCTTTCCTAATGAATGTTTCTCTGCATGTTTGCATGTCTTCTGTTTGCCCTCAATATGGGGAAAAGCTTAAGTCAATAAGTTTTTATTTGATTTGTAAATAATGCCAGAGTGACACATTATCAGAGATTCTCTGAACTCTGACTCCATGTCCTGTCCTCTAGATATGACATGCCAGTGACATCACCCAGGCAAGCTGCAAGACGCAGGGTAGGGGACGGAGATTAAAATAACTCTGAGGAAAGACCATCTAGAACTTTGTCCAGTACCTTTGTTTAGCTCACAAACCRTCAGGAGCTGGTGAAATAATTGCTTTGGACAGATAATAAAACATCCTCCAGCAAAACTAAGGTACTTAATATACTGCCCAAGTCAATTTCCCTTATTTCTGCTGTCCTCTTGGTTTTAATAATGGTTTAATGAAAAATTCAAAATTAATTGGAACTGGCATTAGACATTCACGTGTTCCAGTGAGGGTTTCACTGCTTCAATATTTCATAAGCTGACTTTACTGCTATGCTTCTCCTTATCCTGGCTTTCATAGGCTAGAATATCATCTCTTTTCATAAAATGAAGGGTCCCAATATGGGTGGATGGGGGTACATGAGAAAACCACATCATAGGCAAAGAAATAAAAATAATAGCTGTGTGTTTTCTTTCTGCCACCATCCCCCCTTTCTATGTAATGATACACATCTGAGTCTTGACTGGAAAGAGCTGTCCTAAAATTAAACAGGAGCTGTCTGAAAGGTGTTTGAGGGAGGTATTTGGCAGCTGTCAGGCTGTCACGTATGCTAGAAGGATGGAGCTGATGGACTCGCTGACATCAGAGGGGCTCTGCTGAAATGAGAATGCCTTATGCTTCCCTTGGCACTCACTGGGCAAATTCTGTTGGCCGGAGTCATCAGACCTCAGTGTGTCTGGGGCCTGATCCAGTTCTGGCTGCCGTCAATGAGAGTCTGCCCTTGGATGGCAGTGGGAATTGGATCAGACCCTTGCTTTACCCCTGAGACACTGGCTTTACACCAGGGATGAATTTTGGCTCCCCAAGTGAATTTCACCCCAATGGAGAAGGATACACCAGGCCCCAGGCTTGAAAGTTTCTGTAGGTCTCTGAAAATGAGACCTCTCACTGAGATGCCTAGATATGGGGACCAGAGCCTAACCTTTGACATTTTTTGTTCTAACAGCTTTGCACCACTCTGTTCCTCAGTTTCTCCTTCTCTAATAGGAGTGTTGTTGTCCTGTCTTCAAGAAGATTATTGACATATCTGTAGATCCAGCCATTTTTAAATGCTTCCAGACCATGACTATGCTAAAAGCTGTTCCTATTTCCCACAAAGAGCTTAATGGACACGTGTTACCCATGCAGCAGTCATGAGATGAGCAAACAGAAACACGAAGGCATGACATGACTCATCTCAAGCCTTTGCAGCAACTCAGTGTCAGAGTGAGGACCCAAGAATCCCAGTCCCCACCAAAACAATCATACCTTTACAGTGACCGAACCTGGAAAGAGAATCTCGCTAGCAGAAGCTTCAGTTCTTCTCAAGTGCACAGGGAAATCTCCATTGCCTGTAGTGTAACTGAAGATATTTGCTGCTGTTCTTGCAGAGACATAATGTGCTGGGGAGGGAAAAAGAAGGGAGGTGTGAAGACAGGGTGGAAACCTCCTTGTTTCTCAGTGGGAGAGCGGACACCTCTTGTTCTCAATGGGAGGTGGCTGCTGCCATATCTGAAAATCTGACAGTTTGTTTTGCTATCTAATGGGCAAGAGCAGCCCCTTTTTAGTGAAGAGCAGACTCTGAAGTCTGAAAATACTGGTCTGTGTTGAGACGAATGGGCAAGGGAATTAATTCCTGTAATATGGGCTGCAGGAAATTACCTACAAGATAAGAGGGTGACTCGATCTTTTTGAGAAAAAAAAAAAATTACTTCCTTATCTTGATAACGTTTGCTCTGAAGTATCATCTTGTGACTGCCAGAGTCTGCCTTGCAGGATCATTCAATTACAGCCAGCTCCCGTGGCTGGCATTGCTTCCTTCCTTTCAGAGGTATCATTGTATTTACCAAAGTATTGCTTGTTTGTCTTGGTATTCTGAGGCCTCTGTTGTCGCCTGTTTGCATGGTGTGCCTGCAGCCCCGTGATGCTGTCCCTGCTCACGTTCTAGAGCAGGATACGACCAGCCCTTCAATTAGGCAGGGATCTGAAAGGAAGAGGAAATCAAGATGATGAACCAGTGAGGAGCACGTGTGAGTCAGTATTAGATATCTGATGGTATGACGAGCAATGAATGAGTCCTACCCCTTTTGGAGGGTCCCAGCCTGTTTGCCTACAATAACCATTCAGATCTCCTAGGGGAAAACTGCACTGCACTAATGAGGGGTGTTCACTCCAGCCAGGCTCTGTGTCTCCTTCAGGGTGCTCTGGCTCTCCCCCATGAGGAATTTTTCACTATGCAGAGTACTTTTCTTCATTAAAATGGCCATGTTAAATAGCTGTGAGGTTCCTCAACGCCTACTTTGTTGAACTGATCTACCCCACAGCTGGCAGCTTTTTAGAGCAGGAGACATGAGGTTACTAAACCCAGTCATTTCTCACATGCACCCATGTTTCTAATGGCTATGGAGATCCAGCTTTAAAGTCCTCTGAGAGCCATTGGAATGAAGAGCACTTTGTGAAGACGTTGTAATTATTATGGGATTTAGGGGTGTGTGGAAATGATCGTGGAGATGTTTCCCAGCTAGCAGGCTCTTGGAGCCAGGTGAGCTCTTCCCTGGAATGTGAAGCATGCAGCACAGCAACTGGGAGGAACAGGTTTGGCAGGACATTTTAAGTTGTTCACGGCAGACAGCCTCTTCAGAGCCACATCCCTGCTTACCGACCTCCCAGCTGGATGTTCCTCTCTGCCACACTGGCCCTGGTGAGCTGGAAAGGATGGACACGCTGCGAAGGAGCCTTTCTCGCTGGAAGAGGTACCACATTAAGGTGCACCTGGCTGACGAGGACCTGATGATGCCCCTGACAGTCAAGCCCAGAGACACAGTGATGGACCTACGGGCTCACTTAGTACGGGAGGGCGTCACTTCCTGGAAGAAGACATTTTATTACAACTCCAGGCAGCTTGAGGAGCACGAGACTCTCAAAGAAGCCAATATCCAGAATGGCTCTGTCCTGCTTCTTGTCAGCAATAAAAGGTAGGCAAGGAGCTCGTCTGCAACGGTGGCGGTGCAAAGGAAGGGGAATGCTCTGCCTATCTTAGCCCTTTGGGACACTTTCCTGTTGGGGTTTGCAGAAAGCAGATCAGGAACTCAAACCCTGCAATCTCCAGCAGGCAGACTGAGATTCAAGGCTCTTCAGTTCCAGATATGCTGTGGTGTGAAATAAGGGGGTAAGAGGAGGAGGAAATCTCATTGATGCTGCCTGTCCTGTCTCTGATCAGGTCTCACTTTCCCGACTATGTGGCCAAGGACAGAGGGAGAGACAAGATGTGCAAAAGGGCAAGGGAGATTGTGCTATGTGGGGGAGTGCTCTGGGAGCCTCTCACTTGTCCTCATTCTTTCTTGTTGTGTCTGGCTCTCACCATTTCTTTTTAGTAGATACTTTCTGCGAGTATTTGGGGGTGGCGCAGTCCTGCTTTGTCAGGGAAGAGCTGTGAGCCGCCAGCTTACAGCAAAGCACTATGAGTGCTGGACAGAGACGGAAGAGGCTGCAGCTTCCCAAAATGTGGCCAGATTGCGGCAGAAAGTACAGTGAGACTAGAGACTTCCAGGATAGCCAGTGCAAAGGAGATCAGTCAGGGCAAGTATTATGTTCCAGTGGGAATGAAAGCTGAGATAATGGACCTTAGACCCACTGGCCCACAGGATAGTTTCGATTCAGTGGTGTAAATTTATGCTCAGCTGCGCTGTCTTTCCTAATGCCTGGCTTGTTGCTGCCAGCATGATTAATTCTGTGAAGCATTTTGGGGATACCAGGTAGAAGAGGTGCACAACAGAGCACGGGTGTACTGTGTCTAATTCAGCTTTCTGAATCCTGAGCCCTCTGAGTTATGTGTCTATGCTGATCAGAGTTTCCTCTGCAGAAAAACCTGCACTAAAGACTTCAGTTCCTGATTATATGCCACATACTGGAATGGTCCTATTTTCCAGTCCAGAGGCAGCTTGAAATCTCACACAAAGAAGATTTAATAAAGCATTTCCTTTCAGAGCTCAGCCAGACACAAGAGATTTCACATCGCTCAGCTAACTGCAAACCCCAAGTCACCCACGGCCCCTTTCTCCAACATCTCATTTCAGCTCTCTGATTAACTTGGCTCAGCTCCTCCTTTTCACCTTGTTTTTAATGGCAGGAGCATTTCTATTTTTTGTTGTTCCAGTGTTTATTTTCCTAAATTGTACAGCCTGAATTTTCGAGAGTAAAAAAGGATTCTGAGGGACTCAGTTGATATTTAGTTGTGAGCGTGCACATATTCACGCTCTTTTGACAGATGCCTGATTTCCATAACATGCTATGCACCTTCCCACATGCTGCAAAAGCAGGGCGTAACTGCAGCAATGCAAAAATCACCAGGAGATCCTGTCCCCAGTGTGCTGAGTTCAGGGTACCCACCTGAAGTCACTAGCCATTTTTGAAAATTTAGAGCCTTCTGCTGAAAGCCTCAGCTCAATTTTTGTGAGTACATGAAAAAGGGAGTGGGATTTCTAATACTTTTCTCCTTGAATTTCATCAAAACCTTCCTGGCTCCTGAACAAGCACCTTTGTCCAATCTCTTATTCCTTTTCCCAGGGCTGGGTGCATTGTTGGGGATGGACAGTCTTTCTGTGAAGTCATGTCTCTCCTTGAGTTCTTGGACATGAAGGATTATTGGGTTGTGACAACCTCAGCCACTCCCAAAGTATTTTGTGTGGCAGGAGTGATAAATGCCCAGGTATTGGCGATACATTTCTCTAAAGGCTCATGGGGGTGACTGAGCTATCGTTGTAGCATCATCCCCCTAGACATTTCTGAGACATGCTTGTGTGTGGCTTGGCAGTCATCACCCTGCTCGATACATAGTCCTGGGCTGAGTGCAACCTCTGTGACTCAGCACCTTGCCAGATCCTCAGCACACAGAGGACTGTTTTTTAGAGGGCTCGCTCTATCACTTAAACTGGGAGTTAGGAAATACAGAGTGGGAGAAGGCAGGCACTGCATTGCAATTGAGATTACAGCACCATTTTGAGCCTTAAGATTAGTCAGCCAGATCTTTAGGTATTATAAATCCATGTTGCTCCAATAGTGTCTGTGGAGATATGCTGGTCTGTATCAGCTGGATAACAGTGTGCAACCTTGGGGAATACGAGGAGAGTAGCCTACGCAGTGTTGGGACTGCCTAGGAGCCACAGGAGCAGAGAGGAATAGAGAATGTGGTGCTGGGTTTGGCCAGCAGCCCTGAGGATTTAAGAGTTGGTTTTAGTACTTCACCGACTCAGTGAAGTATGGACCCTCTCCATCAAAGGTCAGCATCTGCTTCTTAAGTTCTCCCTGAAAATCTTGGTGTCTTCTACTTACTCTTTTGTATTGAGATGCCAGCCAAGCAGAGCTATATTAATTCCAAAAGTGGTGTTGCTCTGATTGCCAAGGTCTGCAGCTCAGTGTCGTGCCTATAAATATTAATGGTCACTCTGTATGCTATGTGTTCCTACAAGGGGCTCATGGGACAGTTTACTTTGAACCAGAGAAAACATGAAAATGACCCTATTTTTCATCCCCCCC
>JAYKAV010000178.1:919652-1135454 GCA_035582835.1 Phoebastria nigripes | reverse complement strand
AATGCCTTTGTAGATAATTGGCATTTAGCAAAGGCCAAGTCAGCATTCCCACTTCTTGCTCGTGTTTTCTGGGGTTTATAACTTAGTCATAAAAATTTACTTAAGGCTGCAGCTTCTCAGGAAAGGGATCAGCGTACCAGCTAATGCTGAAAATTTCTTTGGGCCTTAGTGTTCAAAAGTTTGAGCAAGCCATTTTGGAGTTCAGTCAACATGACCTCTCACCCTAGGAAAACACATGGGCAGCCCAGAACTGGGAGTATCACATYCACTGAGGATGCAATTCCCCCTTGTGCAGAGCTTGTTAATCACATTACTGCTGCCGTGATTGAGATTGCAATCCTGTTGCAGTAGAAGCTGAGCAAAGAACACACTGAAAAACAGTTTCTGCCCTAGAGAGCTACATATTACAGTAACATGGTTTGCAAGTGGGTAAAACAAGCAAAACAAGACTTGAAATGTGAACGAACAAGCAGAGAGAGAAACCCCTCAGCTCAGTGGCCTTGGGCCAGCCTGTAGTGTTCAAGCTATCAGTGTCCAATGCAAGGAGACCACCAGCGAGTCTCGACATGAAAAGAGCAGCCATCCAGCACAGATGCAACAGCATCTACAAGGGCATGCAGCAGGCTGTCCCAAATGCCCAAGGCGTGATCAGTCCTGGCACTGTGGACCACGCCATGGCAGAACTTGTTTGGCTCGCTCTGGAGGCGGTGCAGGGCCCCAGAGCCAGGTAGCTGCTCAGCTGGTCTGGTGGTGATGTGGGAGTTCCTGAAACTGGCACGACTCTTCCCGAATTTTGTCTGCCGCAGCGGGCTGCCTGGATGCTCTTTGCCGGCTGCATGCTGTGGAGCACCAACCAAAGAGGCCTCCCATGGTGTAGTCAGCAGCAGTGCTGGATAGTGGGTGTATGGCATTAGCTGCTCCTTGTTGATAATTTGTTAGCTGCATTTTGATGCTAGATGTTAGGTGGAAGGTTATTGTCTTGAACTGGTGAATCCACCACTTAACCCATGAGCTATTTCAAACAGAGGATAGAAATGGGTGATCCAGAGCGATTCCTAGATGGGCTGTGTGCCTGTCACTGACTGTTCCTAAGGATGTACAGCTCCAGCTGGCTCTGGATGTGGTATAAGCACATTGACAGAGCCTTCACACTTGGTTTCAGGCTCCTTTCTTGTGCTGTCACCTCTAACAGTCAGTCAGACAAGTGCTGTACTAATAAATTAACCAGTACCATGACTGCTCTGTTACAATGTTGGAGTATTGCACTGCAGTTTTGGCCCAGTCCAGACGCGTTTCAGGAGCTAGCATGCGCCAGGGACTCTTCCTTATGGGCTGTCTGGATGTGACCACGCAGATTTGGAGGGTAAGAACTTAATATGAAAACATTGGCCATTCTGTGCCAGCTGTCCCCTCAATGCAGAAGAAAGTCCCAGGCACATTTAATTTACTGGCATAGACTCAGCCACAGCACATGGGATCCCCTCAGTCTTTTAGAAGCTGAGGTTCACTGAGGCCAAGCAGCTATTGTCATCATATATGGCTTGCCTGGAGAATGGAGTTCAATAAGTCATTGGTGAATAGGTTAAATAAAGTAGATGCCGGCACTGAGTTTAGCAGAAGTCTATTATCTGGAATCTCTTGGTGTTGATTTTCTGGCCTGGAGCCACCTGAAAACATCTATCTCGGGGCATTAGCAGTTACCATAACAACTCATC
Source organism: Phoebastria nigripes (assembly GCA_035582835.1). Lineage (NCBI taxonomy): Eukaryota > Metazoa > Chordata > Aves > Procellariiformes > Diomedeidae > Phoebastria > Phoebastria nigripes. The sequence continues at coordinate 1,133,739 of JAYKAV010000178.1, read as the reverse complement.
TAGGAACAACTCCTGACAGCTCGAAGAGCAGACCAAGGTCCCACGTGATGTATAAGCCACTCTTAGGTCAAGATAAGCATGTCCAGGATTCTCCCTCTTCTGCAATCCAGCCTCAGTGTCCCTGATGAGTGCCGGTGCTTATACAAGCTTTAATATGCTTGGGACCCTGCTTTATCATTCAGAGGCTGTTCAGCCTAGTTTTCCAAAGGTCCATCCTCTCAAGGAGCTACCTCCTGGCAGAATAACAAACCCATCCATCTTTGGGGAACGCGGCTAATTCCCTTATTGGCATTCAGTTTACAGTCTCTGATTTTTGGCCTTATAAATGAAAACTATGACTGAGCCTTGGCATGAAAACTATGACTGAGCCACTTGCATAAGGTCCAGTTTAGCTGATGCTAAGAAACTACTGCCTACATTTGACTCCCATGATGACATAAGGATCGATCTTTGACATAGACACTCGGCAGTGGCTCACTCCAGGCTTATATTACTCCACTATCCTGTCACCCCTTCTCACTCTCACTAGAATTGCCTGAGAAGCAGTCACCAAGCACAGCAGATGATGTTGGATCTCGAGAAACCAGAAAAATAATGGGATCTACACAGTTTGACCCTGCATAGAAAGCTGACATTACAGCCCAGACATGAATTAAGTCCCTTACACTGGGTTTCAGTGTGATGTTGTGATGCCTGTTCCTTGCACTGACCTTCCAGCTCCTGGGGTTGCTCAGCAATTACTCCTCAGCATGGAGGGGAGACTTTTTGCTCCCATCCAACTACTACAGACTTGCCCTGTTAAGCTTAGGCCTAACAGCAGGCTCCAAGGCATCTCACAATAGGATAACGATCCTTTAAATAGCACTGGGAGTCTCTCTTCTCAGGGAGAACTAATTAAGTTCTTCAGCACATGCTTAGACATATGTTGATCTGGTATGGCCTTAACAGGCCTGCTTCCATCTACTGGACAAATAACACTGGCTTAAGAAATACCCTCCTAGAGATGCGTTACTTAGGCAACAGCCAGGTGGAGGACTGACTTCAACTCTGCGGCTGAACGTAGTATTTATGTGTATTACTCATGGGCCAAGCTCTCTGCTGGTGTAAACTCCTTGAAATCAGTTAAGTGATTTTTAAGTTCCGAAAGCACTGGTGCAGTTACCTCTGCTGACCTCTTGCAGCGTACAGGCCAGAAAATTACACCTGTATTAGCTCAGTTACTTACTGTTCAGCCCAAGAAGGTAATTTAACAAAAGCAGAGGGTTACATCAGTGGAGAACATGGTCCATAGGATCTGAATTCCTCTCCTGTGCAGTTGCATGGGATTGCAGTAGATGAAACTGAGCTGATGTGTCYCACGGGGGGTCTGTCTTGGCTCTAGGCAAAGAATTAATGAATGGAAAGTATATTCTAAACCAGGTTCTTTTCTGGTGTGGTATGGCACAGCTTCCTGGGCTTCTCTGTAGTTGTGCTGATTTATACCAGGTGACGATTTTGCCCAGTTGGGATAAATACCCTCTCCCGCGTCCTGGTGTTTTATGGGGCAGATGTGCTACAGGGTAGACTCACAGCAAATCCTTGGCTATTACAATGCCCTGAAATTTCAAGTGAGGAAGCAAGTGCTGGAATATGAATCCTGCTCTGGGTTTTGCAGAAAACCCAATCAGTGATTGATACCAGCCTAAGTAGACTTGTAGTGTCCTTTGCTAGGACCCAGCAAAAAAACCCCACCCCATAAACTTTGAACTTCTTCAAGTCCTGATGAAATGTTTGCAGCACAGGCTCAGTTTCTTGTCTGCATAATTGCAAAGAGCAATTCACAGGAGTCAAAAGACTCAGCCCTGCACTTACTGGCTCGGCTGGGTGGGGTGGCTGCCTGGTAGAGCTGCTGCCTACAGGCCATGAGTACCTTGGTTGCAGTCCAAGGCATGATAATGAGCTCTCTAAGCAAATGCTAGCCCTGAAGAGGTACCCCTAGAAACTTGTSAGAGCTTCAGCCTCTGTTCTGGAGACCCCAGCGGGTAGCCCTAGATGATTTCTAAGGGTCTTCAGAAGAGTAACTAAGTAATCCTTCTTTTGCTAAGCTTAAGTCTTCTATGCAGGGTCTGTACCCCTGTCAGAAAATGTTTATGGAACCATAACCCCAGAAAACCACTGTTTAGTGCTAATGCATGCGGGTGAGTGTATTTAGAGCAATTCAAGCTCTATCTTACTGTAAACATCCTCAAAGCACTCCTAAAACTACAGGCTGCCCTGTTCCGAGATGAAAAATGGATTTCCAGGAGCATGCACTAAAGAGCGAGAGCCTTGCCTATGGGAAAAAGGCTTCCAGACAGTTGCAGGTTATCTGGAGGGTGAAGGCATCTTTTGCGGAAGGATAAACAGGTCTGAAACCCTGCAAGTGGCTTATCCTCAGCTGTATGGTGTGACTGAAAAAACAAAACAGTCAGAGGATCAGGTTTATATTCTCCCCACGCTAGGGTCAGTGCCTCCTTGGTCAAATGCCATTTTTGATTGCATGTCTACAGCGCTCCAAGTATTTGCCTCTTTCTTATTCAGATAATGCCAAAGAGCACAGCCAAAGCCATGAGAGATGGGGAGTATGACAAGGGCTGAAGGGAAGCAGATGGAAGAGAGCTTGGCCGTGGAGAGGCAGCCCGGCCACCAACGTTTGGTAAGTCCCTCCCTGCACGCCAGCTCAAGGACTGTTCAGAAAGCAGCTCTGAGTGTTTTCAGCACAGTACCCGTGAATAATTAACCCAAACAAAACAACAAATAACGTTTCCTCATCAGCGTGCCATGTGGTCTCAGTTGCCAAAGGAGAAGCGTGGGTAAGACTGACTCAGCTCCTGAGGGCAGTGAATCAGAGTGAAATGCCCATGAAAGGGTGACTTCTGCCTGGGTGATGAAGTGAGAAGGAGCTGAGGTGGACTTTGCTTAGGGCCCTAGATGGGGACATTGGACATCTGAGACGCCTTCCAACTCTCTCACTGGATTCCTCAGTAAGTTGCTGATCTTGGCCTTTGTTTTCCTATGTGTAAGTCTGAGACAATTTATTCTTCCCTTTCTCCCACTCTTTGTCCATCCAGCTGTAAGTGACTCAGGTTAGGGACTGTCTGGGCTCCTGAGCAGTTCCTATACAGTGGGGCCCCGATTTCGAGGTTGAAGGCTCTGTACAGCAAATAAGCGGTAAGCACACTATAAACAGTCCTGGAGCTTGACAGCCTTTATATATCCAAAGGACAGAGACTGGTTGGTCACTGTTACAGCGACTACCTCACCTGGCATTAGGGACCCACTGTTACACCACAACTGCCTTATTTTTGAGCCAGTGTTTATAAGGCAATGAGCCTCCTTGTGTTGTTCTTCCATCCGTGTGCCAGTCCCCCCAATCCAGTAACTTCTGAACCAGCTGGCCTCATTCAACCCAGTTTGATGGAAAGAGAGAGGTCTCACAGACCAAAGATTCCTGCAATTTTTGTGAAAAAACAGCAGCTGGATAGAAGAGAGACATTTAAGTTAATATCCTACTGAAGGAAAGGTAATTACACCTCTTGCTCCTTATCTATTTTGAGATGCAGCAGGCAGGTGACCAGCTGGCATTTAGATACCAGCTGGTCAATCAGTACCTGCCTAGCTTCCAACCAGCTACTGCACTTGCTGCCCCTTGCCTGCAAAGCAAGAAGCTGTTGGAAGAGCCGAGGACTTTGCTGGGGAGGTCTGGAGGGGATAAGGGTGCCCTGGGGATATTACAGTGAGCTGGGAGCACCAAGAAAGGAGGAAATAAAAAGCAGTTGTAATACACAAATCAGAAGGAGAACGGGTTTCACCAGTTCCCCTGCTCACAGAACAACTTGATTTTTAGGTTCAAACTTATTTTCAGGACAAAATAGATGTTTCTTTAACCACTACAGCACTTTCCCCAGAAAATTTCAATGACTGGCAACTGTCTTACCAAACCCCCCAAACCTGCATTTTCTGTTTTTCAACTGAAAAACGTGCCTTTCTGGACTTTTTTGGCAATAAGAAAACATTTGATTCTTTTTTCCAACAAAAGCATTTAAAGAAATGCCATGGAAAATGGAGTTTCTAATTTTCCAGGTGTTTTTTTTTTTTTTTTTTTTTTTTTTCCTCCTAGGAACAAAAATATTTCCCCAAGTACTTCCTTGGACTTTGCACAGAAAGAGATTCTAAGGCAGACAAAGACATGAACATAGTCACAGCTGAAGATCTTTCAGTCCAAGCAACTGAGATGGACAAAGAGTAGGATGGGACTAAGCATGGGAAGAAGGAATGTGACTTTTCCAAGGTCAACCAACAAGCTAGGCGCACAGTGGAGAGTGTGCTGGCACTGTTGGGTCAGCATTTCTGCCACTTGACCATGCGGCGCCTCTGCGCGTCTGTCTGTCCTGAAATAATGAGTTTCTTGGAGCAGAGCCAGTACTTTCCTGACTGCTTGGAAAGTGCCTTGTGCAGCCCTAGGTGCAGTCATAAATAATAATTTAAATGATAATAATAATAATATTAAAGTGGAGGTGTGCCACTGAAGATGGGACACACTCAGCAACAGAGTCCTAAATCGATGTCCCTCTTCTAGTAAAAGGTACAGTTTGCCTCACAAAGCCTGGGAGAACAGTATTTACTTCTCTGGACCCGATAATCACAGTCTTTTGCTCTGCAAAAGGCAAACTGACCTGAGTTGAATTAGGTCCGGTATCTACTCTAACACCTCATGCCTGTAGCTGGCAGCTCTGGTCAGTTCTGGAAGGCTTTTTGCAGCTCAGGGGGATATCTGGAAAGAGTAAATTAACTGTGGTGGTGTGGCGAGCTGCCTGGACTAATGTTTTTTTCAGAGATAGGCTTTGATTGACACTTCAAATCTGCCTGACAATCTTTTATTCCAAGTGCAGTTGCTGCCTTTCTTCAGAGCAGGAAGAGCTGGTTTGGTTGCTGTCCTTCAAATGATGGATCTTATCACATGGGAAAAAGAAGAAAAAAAAAGCAAACCACCTGGAAACAGCCACAGGTACAGCATAAAAAGAGGTAAAACTAACTGGATCTCTTTGAGGTATTTCTGTTTTTTCCCCTCTATGCCGTAATCCAATGCAAGATATATGAGAAAAGAGACTATGCTCTGAGGAACAAGAGCTGACTGTTTTCTTTCTTTCTTTGACTGTTCATTATGTTGTTGTTTTTCTTCAAGAGATTTTTAATGCTTTGCAGATAGGACTGTGCCACCTGCCAGTGATGAGAGGACAGGGAATTCAGYGGGACAACCCTTTTACTCACTTGTTCTACACTGCCTCTTCTGCTGCCTGTCCTCTCCACGCTGCCTCTTACTCCTTAGTTTCAGGCATCCTTGATGCTTGCTAAATACYGGGATCACACCATTCAGCTGCTCACAGAAGAGGTGACAGCCACTTTTAACAATGTAATTCAAACATTTGGGTTTACCTGAGTCTGGCCAAGAAGAAGGTCGGGTCTCCAAACGGGCAGAGGCATGCTTCGAATCCTCTTCTGGTCACCCACTTAAGTGGCAAAATAGGTCTCTTGTTTGAGATGTCCTGTCTCTCCTCACTCATCTAGGTCCATCAAAAAACAGCCAGGCTCTTTAGTCTGCAGAGTATAGGGCTGTTGTTGCATGCCCAAATACCAGGAAAGATGCTGATAGTAAGAACTGCTCTGAAATGGATGCTTCCCTTGTTCCGTGTGAACACAGGTGTGGACAAGACCAGGGACCCAAAGCTGAAAGGTGTGCAAACTCCCGTCTGCGTGCCAGCCTGGGCGTATTGCAAGATGGAGACGTTTGCAACTTCGCATGCTGCACCATGGATGGGATTTCTTCTTGTCAGGAGTGTTTATCTTTGGGATCCTGCTATTGATGGGGCATCACAGACAGGATTACCAAAAGCATTGCTGTTCGCTGCTGCATTCACCTCCACCTTGGAGCCGCAGCCAGGCCTTCCCAGCCAGCTCCTTCTCCTGAGCTTCACGAGCAGAAGACAAGCCCAGGCAGGCCATCTCCATCAGCTGCTGTGCTTCAGCAAGGCAGCTCAGGCAGAGGCATGTTTCAGCAGCTCTTCTGTGCTTCTCCTGTACCTGAGTTGTGGATGCATCAAGTGCTTCAGTTTACAGGGCCATCAGCCTGGCAGCTTTCCTCAGCACTAAATTTACTTTTTAAAGTTACATCAGTGTTGTATCCAGAGGGAATGGAGGAACAGATGCAGCCTGTGAAGTCTGGCTTTAATTCACCTGCCTCATTTAATTTCCTGCCCTGCCTTCTAATCAATGAGTCTGCACTAGCGGCCCTGGGAATACAGCGGTTTTTCATATACAGGAGAATTCAATGCAGTGGCTGTGCTGGCTGAGCTCTCAGGGTCTCAAGCAAGCTGTGTCACGTCTCCTTTCAGGCTGCTTCATTATGGATTTCCCTCCCCCAGAAGCACTTGCACATACTCTCCAATCCATGGCAGCTGCACCACATTTCCTTGCAGGGGCCTGTTGACACAGGGCAGCTGTGCCACATTAGCCTCTCTTAGTCAGGCTGGCTGTGTGGCATTCCTCCTGGAAGTGCTTTCCTTCCAGGTGTTCCTGGTTTTCAGCCACATGGCTTTCTTTTCAGGGCCACATGCTGCTTTCTGGGGCTCTGTCCCCGTAGTGGCTCTGCTGTGCTACCTCAGACAGGCTGCTGAGGCCAAGTGTGCCTCATCACCTCCCAGGTGCTCCCAGCAACATCACGGGACCAGTGGTGCTTCGCAGGGGCTGTGCCTATGCTCCCTCGCAGGGCTGTCAGGCCATCGTGCCATACTAGCCCTGCGGTGTGTCACTTCCCAGGTGTCCCTTCACCGAGGACAGTAGCACCATGTCACCTCAAAGGTGCTTTCAGGACTACATTGCCTCAGATACTCAGGGCTATCAGGAAGCCCCAATGAACGGCACTTTTACTTTGTTAAGCAGACTCCCACTGTCCTGGTTTTTTTTGAGCTTATGTTAATTCCAGGCAGTGCTGCCCAGTTGCTTAATCAGCCGGTGTCAAAACCCTGGGAGACAGGAAGGCTGTCTTTGGCTGGTAGCACCTATTTTGTGACATTGCTGCTTTACCTCACGTATTATAATCTGTATCAGATTGCTCTTTGCCTGCTAAAATGGACAATTAGGATCCAGTTGTAATGCGAGTTGCACGGTGGAATAAAAACCATGGGGAACAAAATCACAAATAAGTATTTATGTCAGCCTTTGTTACCGCGTGATGGGTCCCGCTCAGTTACTGCTCGCTGTGAAGCATCAGACAGAAGAGAACCTGGTGTGCCTTTGTGTTTTATAGGCACGAGCTGTCGAGCTGCTCTGTGTAAGACTGCCTTTAGGCACTCACGGGCCCTGATAATGTGTATGTGTGCAAACCTAACAGACAGATTGCCGCCTACACTGGAAATTTGATGATTGCCTTGTTTTTTCAAGGCTCTGTTTCATATACTGCAGGCCAAACCCATGGGTAATTTCCAATGTCTCTGCACAGGGCTGAGGTGACGTGGTGAGAGAAGCGTAGAGATGCTGAAATTTCAATCTGCCACATAATGTGCTCCTAATACTGATAGCCTAGTAAGTGCGGTGTTGTCATTGGTGTCGTTGCTGTTGTTCTTGTAATTGTTGTCTTCCCATGTTTGGTGCTAAATGTTGTAAATTAAGAGAAATATTTAAATTTGTAAAGGAACCTAAAGTTACTGTGGAATTAAACACACAGGAGTCCTGCATATGCAAATGGAAGAGGTATGTCTTCATTTCAAATGGCAAGCCATATCAACGTAAAGCGATATGCTGCTGATGTAGCTGCTTTTACTGCATATCAGCTTTGCATTTCCCCAGGCCCTGGGTAACAAAGAATCAAGCTGCATGTTTTCATAGCAAATCTCATCTTTGAGAACTGAGGTGGAATATCCAGGCTTATAAAGCGTTATAGCTGGCAGTCAGGAGGCAAGTGTTTTAAGGGTTAGCTGAGCTTGTACAGTACCTGCAAGACTCCGAGTGAGAGCAATGCCTGTTCATGTCCCATTGAAATGGTGGCTTCTAGAGGACAGCAAGGAACAAGAGTGAGAGGTTGTGAAGCCAGATGGATGAGCTGAGTTCAAAGTCCTCCTAGAAGCTATGGCAACATAGCTTGTATATCATCTACTCAGAAAAGCCTTTGCAACTACCATAAATGACTCTAAATGGCCTTATTTTCCCGCTAGCAGTGAAATAAGCAGCTTCAATGGGGAGGAGTAAATCCATTTGATTGCACGTGTTGCCAGGAATAACCCTCTTATTAGTTATTAGTAATAACCCAATCTATCGCTAGCAGCGTGGCCACCAAAACAGACAGCCTTATCTGCCAGAAAATCATTGTATTGCTTCTAACGTTTCCAATTACAACTGAACAAGGGGAGTCAGAAGGGCCTCAAGGGAAGAAGCTCTGTAGGAAGCAAAAGGTAACATGGAGAACTTGGGTTATAAACAACGTGTGTGACAAATGAAATATATCAGGGCCAATATATCTTTTGAGGAAGACTTCTGCCAGGCAAGGCTGAGCTCTTTCTGTTCCTGACTTTCTTCTAAGCCAATGCGTGGTATTGGTATGTTAGGTCATGAGATGGTGGCAGTGTTGGCTTGTTAGCTCATCTTCTGAAGGAAAGAGGGGCTTCTATACCTTGGGCATGCGAAGTAGCAGCTGTCAAGCTCAAGGCTCCAGTCCAGGATTTAGATGAAAATTCTCCATTGAAATCGATGGCAAAGAACCTGATCACTGCGGCAGGGGTGTTCTCACATGGCAATGCCCTGGGAAATTCTCACTTAGAATAGATCACATTCTGGTCTCATTTATGCAATTATAAATCCAGTGTAGCTCCATTTGAAACAACTGTTTTCATCCAATGCAAATGAGATCAAGATCTGGCCCAGGCTGTTTTTGTACACAATGGAAACTGACTGAATTATGGAAAACAGGAAACAAATCTAATGTAAATCTAAATGGAAATATGCTCTCTGTTACATCAGAATAAATTGGAAGCAAGCCTGTTGATTCTAATGGAATTCACCTGGATTTACACCAGACTGTGGCTCAGCATTTGTCAGTTGGCTGCACGCTGGCATCAAAACGCAAACCATGCTACCTCATCTGAATAGCTTTGAACAATTTCTTCCTTTTCCTTTACATTGAAGCAATTGCCTCTGCATCCTGATAGCTGATTAGCCTTTTCAAACAAATAAACCCCTGCAAACAGACATCAACAAATGAGCCCTGCTCTTGCTAGCATTTTCAGAATCTAAATGACGAGTCTGAAGTACAGAGCTTGGTTTTGGAGTCACTTAAACTTGCTTCTGTTCCTCTGTGTTCACAATGCAGAGCAGTAGGATTGAACTCATGGGAGGACAGACCTTTGCAACAACTATTCTGATTTCCCCAAAGTATGCCAAATTCATTGCCTTCCCACCAGCAGTGGTCAGGGCCAGCTATTTCCTAGGATGCACAAGAGACCTTTCAGTAGATAAGCAAAATATTGTCATACTTCCATTCTTGCTATGTTCAGTCAGATGGTCAGAATGGAGCCATAACCCTCCCTAATGGATCTAATAGGAAATTGTGTCATCCTCTGTTCCCGCAGGCAAGTTACTGCTCCTCTCTGTGCCACTGTGCAGCTGGCCATGGGAGCCTGTTGCTCATGGGGCACTCTTCACGGGGAAGCTGAGAGGACTAATTAATGTCTGAGCAGCAAACTAAAAACCCTGGGTGAAAGTCACTGGAAAAGTGCAATGTCTGAGTAAGAGCACAACCACGTCAGCCCTTCCCTTGAATCTCAGTTACCCCAGCTTCTTACATAATTTAGTTTTTAATCTGTGTTCATGTTTCTCTTTGGATAATTAGTAAAATGCATCTTAATTAAAACAAGAGGAGGAGAAGAAGACACACAAACAAACGAAAGCCCTAAGTCAATGGGATTCAGGGAGGGGCAAAGCAATTATTCAAATACAAATCTTGTTGGTAACCAGGTAAACATGGTAATAACAATTATGGAGAGTGTTTCAAAGGTAAAGAGTTTTCTGAAAGTTGGATAACTGTTTGCCTGGACACCCTTCTTTCAAGGGACYGGCTAGAGCCCGATGTCTGAATACCACAGAGCCTGGCCTGCAATCAGTCTCCTGGTGAGAAGAGCTAGGGGAGCAGCGTGGTCAGCAACTCTTGTTTCTATTTCTCTGCCACTGATTTTCTGTGGGATCCTCAGGAAATTAATTGGGCAAGATTTTCACAAGTGGCTCCTGTCTATGGTTGCTTTAATGTGTAGATGTTCAACCTGAGACAGGCACAATCACCCTTTGCTGGATTGTTAGCAACAAAATACACATGGATCTCAACCAGCATCTGAATGTGCCAGCCACTACCTCTCAGAGTCTTTATGTTCCCATCTGTAAGTTGTTATAATAAATACTTTCCTGATTTTATAAAGCTATTAAAGTCTCTCTAATGAAACAGAGGCTTTCAAAGAGCTGTGATTATTATGGCTTACTCTTGCTTAGGCTTATTCCTGCAGGTCAGCTGTGCTTAATTTGTGAGAGCTTTCTCATTGCTGGCACTGCAGACCCTATGTGGCATGCAATGTCTTGCTATCTTGTTTCTGTTCTTTACAGCATCACCTGGAATAAATGCCTGCAGCCAGGATGCACCTGACAGTTGTGGTGTTGATACACAAACAAAAGCTCCAGCTTACTCACTGCTCACAGCCTCTATAACTCTGTTTGCCATGTACCACAGGCTTCTTTAATCCATGTCGGTGAAGTTGGCATGTGCGAACTGGAAGCAAACAGAAAGCAGAAATGAGAAATAACTGGGTCCCAGCCCAATCCCAGCTCTCTGCAAGAATGCACCATATGCAGTCATGGGCAGCACTGGACTGCAAAGTACATGTAATCCTAGGGAACCAGCTAAAGTCAATTTGCCAACCTCCTTGGAGAGTCTCAGCAGCATCACTGCTCTTTACTCACTGCCTGTAAATGATCCTAGTGCACATGAGAATAAAGCTTATATTGAGGTGGGTGTAATAGGACCACCAAATACGGAGTCAAGAGAGAATCACAATTGCAGAGATATTTTCTGCTCCAGTAATATAAGAAGATGGGGGGCAGTTATTTGCTTTTATAGGAATAAAACTCTTCAGGCAAGGACCTTAAAAGTGGGAATAATTGTAGTGTACTGTTCACACTGTGCAGTGGGGAATCAGGCCCAAGCTTGTAGCTACAACCTTTAGCTATAAATGCTGTGGACTGGACTGTGCTGTGCAGAGCTTTACTGAGTGACTAGTCACATTGATTTCAGAATAGCTTTCCCCAGGGTATGGCACTGCTTTATGCGAGTATGGATGTGAGACCCTACAGTTGATTCTGATCTTATATTCTGAAAAATCGAGTGATTTTGGGGGGATATATGCCTGACTTACTTGAATATGCATGTAACCTGGCTTCAAGAGCTGATACAACCTTGATAAGTTCCTTACTAAGTTATTCTTCTAATTAAACCCTATCTATGTTGGGCAGAATCCTATCCAATTCAGCATATGGAGACTCTTGTGAACACAGAGCTGGGTCTTATGTCAGAAATCAGGTTTGGCCATGATGGCAATAGAATAGGTTAACCTATAAGCCCAAAGTAAATTTGCAAACTCCATCTGTTTAAAAAGAAATGCATTAATAGATTCTATGACTGATCTCCTGAAATGTCATTTGAATAGTTTTGACTGTGCATTTGTTTTATTCCTGGGAAATTTCAGAGTACAAAAAGACTTTTATTTTCCTTCTTCATTTGCCAAGAATCTCTTTGAAACTTGTTTGTAATATAGACTGAGACTTGGACCAGATCTTTAGCTCACATAAACAGACATACCTCTATTGACTTCTGTAAAGAGATGCTGATATACATGAGCTGAGGATCAAGGACAAGAAAATGAAAGCAAGAAACTGCTAGGTATGAAGCTTTTTGACTAGGGAAGTAGTTACTCGAGGAAATGTGTTATTTCCTAAAAAATTGATTCTTCCAAAATGGCAGTCTTACCTATTTGGGATATGAATGTCTAGAACATGTCTTACTGACCCAGTGCCRTCCTTCAATCAATCCTTTTTTATGCTGATAGTTTGAGGACTTTCCCACTGTCTGCTCTGCCTCCCAGGGCATGGGCAGGTAATGCTGGATGGTTTGAATTAAAATATTTAAATGTGAAAAAAGTCACAATAAGTTTTTAAAATATAAAGACTTTGGCGATAGCTCCTGATTGTGAATTGGTGAATGTGGTGGTATGGGAGAGAGTCTGGATTATTTTAGGTGATTTTAGGACTTCTAAAAGCAAGCGCTTGAAAGCCATATGCTGAGAATGGAACAGATAATGTACATGGATCAATGTGTATAGAGATGCTTGGGTGAAGAAGGAGAGACAGGGACATAAGGTAGATGTGGGACAGAGCTCTGGGTAAGGAGAGCCACCCATAGACTAATGAGACACTAACATTAGGAATAAAAGGAGAAAAGAAAGAATGAGTAACTGGAGCCTTGGTCTAGCCCTAAGCACTAAAGTCTATTCTTACTGTGGAGCATCCTTCCAGATTGCTGCAGTGTGGTAGAGAGGCCTGGATGCCTCAGTACCAAATGCTCAAACAGGTGTTCAGAAGGGAGTCTGGACATGACGTTATGAGGCGAGAGTGTATGACAATGAAGAGGGTAAAAAAAAAAAAAATCAGGGTTTAAGCTAGGGCTAGTTTAAGCTCTGGGTACATCAGGCTAGACCTGCCCAGTTCTGATTTCTTACAACTTCCTCTGAAGCTTTTAGTACAGCAAAAGGATGCTGGAAGAGTSTCCTGCTGCTAAGCCTCCACCATCACTGGGGAGGTGACTTTTTTGTAGTTTAATAGTAAGTTGTCAGTTTTCAAGCCTGTCAGTGCAGTGTCTTTCTCCCACAGCGAGTAGCTCATTTCAGCAAGGAGTTATTCCTGGTATGTATGAAAGAGAAAAGAGCTTCCTTTTTTCTTTAAAGGAGAGAAGAAATAGTTTTCCTGACAGAATCCCAGTGATGGTATTGGGCTATCAAATGCTGGGAGAACTCCCTAAAAACATTAATTATGGTAATGCCAAAAGCAGCAAAAGCTACCCTGAGAGATGACATAAGAAGGGTGCCCTTGGTGAGATGTAGGGCCAGTCCATCAGGAGTGTGTGCCAGTGACCAACTGCAGGTGCTTGGGGAAGGAACGCAAGACCAGGAGATGCTTGGAAGTGTCTGTTCTCTCCTATTCCAGCTTCAGAGGCTCATGCTCTGCCCAGCACCTCTTCTCCTTCCTGTCGCTGTTGACTGAATTTTGTTTCTATTTTCTTTCACTTTGAACATGGGGAAAGGAGGGGAAGCAGGTCTACAAAGCAACTTCCAATGTGCTTCCCTATCTGTCTGTCTGCTCCGTACAAATAGTTGTTTTCTTGGGGATAAAGGCTGAAGATAATTCCTTTAAGTGGCAATTAAGCTCCAGGTGGCTGCAGAAAGCTGCAGCTTTCTCCAGCTCCTGCAGAGACACAGCTTGAGCCACAGGTTTCCCTACTTCCCTAAAGATTTTTTTCCTGTCTTTGTTTTGTGTCTGGTGGTGATTACGGCCCCACTCCTCCAGGGTAGCCCAAAGTGATTGGAGCAGTGGGGAAAATGACAAACCGAGTTTGCTCCATAAACTGGCTGTGCCCTCTTTCTGAAATGGACTAATTTCATAGAGCAGGGAGTAGTTTCCTCTCAATCCTGATTAGAACTCCTTGTGTTTCACCTGCAACACCTTTGTTTTCCAAGCACTGAGCCCCATTCRATCTCCTTTTACCCCCTGCTGTGCTGGCAAATGTTGGAAAGAGACTTTTGATCATGTTGGACGGAATACTGTGGGCTGATGGAGCAATACTTGCACTCCAAGACTCAAAGCAAGTCTCATCAGCAGACATGTGTGATTAGTTTGGCTCATTAGTTAATGAGGTTAATGAGGACACCTGTATGAGCCATCTGATATGAAAGGGGACATGTCTAGCCATAGTGATTGCTCAAGATGACACAGCAAATCACTGGCAGAGCTGGGAGCCAGCAGAGCAGAGCACAGCAGGGCAGGGCTTTATCTTCAGGCCTTCTCCAAGTCTGAAGTCATCCCATCCACCCTTTGGAGCAAGTGGATGGACACAGCTGTGAGCTTGAGGAGATGGCTCAAATTCATTTTGGTGTTGGGCTTGTGCAACGGGGAGATACAAGATGTCAGCATGCAGTCTGGGTTGGAAATGTTCTCCACTATCAGTGAGGCTCATGAACCTTAAGAGAGCTTCAAAGCCTACCCACACCTCCATTCGCAAAGAAACGTGAGCCGCTAACTCAAGAGGATCTCCCTTTCCCAGACAGGCTTATTATCAATGGCATCAAATAGTGGGATGTTACCATTTCTACCAGGTTTTAATGATTTATCACCCCTGAATTATGCACCATTGCTGACAGTAATTTTCTCTGATTTGGACAGGTGGATGGAATTACGTCTCTCTCTGTTTGGTGTGCTAACAGAATCAGAATTAATATTTTGTCTTGCCTGGCTTATCTTAGCTAGACAGTAGCTATTATTTCACCTACTCTGTTTCTCTTCCCCCTCCCTGCCACAACTAAAATAATTTGATTTTGAGTTATACTTGAAGCAGGACTCACCTCAAATCAGATTTCAAATTCCTTGACTGGAGTCTGATCTCAATGCTATCAATCTCCACCATGTCCRAGCACAGTCAGTCATGTAACAGGATGGATCAAGCAGGGAGAACACATTTTGTGGGTCGCTGCAGACACCTGCACGCAAACACACACACATACTTGACTTTGTGTGCATGCAAGCCAGCATGGGGCAGAATGAGAAACTGCTTCCCATCAGCCAGTACGGCACATGCTCCTGTGCCCCAATCTTTGGCCTTAGGGCCATGCAATCCCTCATGGAGATCATGGTTATGTCCCTGCAAGYGTATGTGAGCGCACACGCAGAGGAGCCTGGGCGCTCCTGCTGCATGGCTCTGAGTGTGTCTGTGCATACCTTGCTGTGCATGTGTGTATGCTGGGAGGCAAGTGGGTGAAAGCAAGAAGGATTTGATTACTCACAATGTGCTTTTCCTCTGCCCTTTCTTTCTCTACTTTGTTCCCACTCATGCTGAATTACAGTCACCACCACTGGTCTTTGCCTCCCAGTGTGGGACGCTGCGTTGTGTTAGATTCTATACATATTGCATTGTTTGCCTTCTTTTTTTCCCTTTCCCCTCCCTGCTCATGGTTGGTTGTTTTCTCTTCATGTGTGGCATCAAAAGGCTGTTTGAACAGCAACTATCCAATCCGAATGAAAGGGGATGTTGCTTTTGGAAGATCCAACAGAAGACTGAACAGAACTGATACTAAATTATGAATTAGCTGGAGATTCTTCTCAGCTCTTTTCTTTCACTTTACTTTTTCTTGCTTTTTCCCCCTCGCYGTCTATTTTCCTAACCCTAATTAAAATGTGTTGGGCACAAAACTGTAATGAAGGGCTGGACTCATTATTTTTGTTTATCGCAAAACCCAAGCGGAATAGAACTCTAAATGGGCTCTGGTTGAGTCCCATCTCCCTCCATAAAGAGTGTAATAAATATCAGCCACATTGATTTTCCTTCCCCATGAACCCTTTGCTATTTGTTCTGGTCTAAGTGCACTGTGTTTTCCTCTGAAGTTTCTTTTGCTCTAACTGTTCTATTATCTGTTGTTGTTGCTAATCTGTGTTGAGTGTGTAATTGAGATCCTAAGAGGAAGGTTAAGAGAAACCCCCTTGGGAAGACATCTGACCTACATGAAGAAAGAGAAAAAATAAAATAAATAACCCAAGCCATTGATGCCAACTGCTCCGTTTACCTGGTGGAGCTATTTCCTTTATCAAGGGCTCTCATCCACCCCAGGCTTAGCTCTCTTTCTGTAATTAGTTCTGTGTATGTGTTTTTAACCTCTACTTGAGTTTTGCATTGATTCCTTTGCCTTGGGGGGACATTTGCCCATTGATTCCCTAGGCCTGATCTTTCCATTACCTGCAGTTGTCTGCTGAACTGGTGTTACAGTCAGGGGCATCATAGGCAGAGGTAGGATGTGGCCCCTTTTCTCTTCCCATTTGCATGCTGCAATTTAACCTGGCCTAAGTGATACAGTACATGTTGGGGGGTGATGTAGAAGATGTCTCAAAGCACAGGTGACAGCTACTTAATTCTTCTTGGGTTTCCCAGGGAATGAGGCATAGGCACGGCTGAAAGCCTCCTGAGAGACTGTCTGGGAAAGGCATGTTCACCCAAACTCAGACACTGCTCACCCGCTTTCTATCCACTGCTGCCCACCTGATCCGGGCAGTCTATGTCCTGAGCACTTGAACTTCCCATCTCCCTTGTTCAGTTGCTGCCGCAGGGACATATTGCAACTACACGGAATCCATTATTGCCTGCTCACTGTACCAGTTCCCGAATCTCAGCTGATAAAGAGTTCTTAGTGTTTCCTTAATGTCTCTTTGTAGTTTATTAGAGGCCTAGGAGGCATGAGGGGGAAATGAGAATGTGACTCAGAAATCCCTGTTCTGAGTCACGTGCTTCCTTTGCAATCTCATTTGTAACCAGACTATTAAAAGTAAATTATCTGAGCCAAGTGGCAATGCTGAAGCATAAGGGCTGGGGGGAGGGAAGTAACGCTTCCCTCTGGTGTCTCCAGATGCAAGCAGCTTAGTTCAGCCAGTTTAATCTGCCCTTTTCTGCCCACACTCGGATTTTTGCTGTTACTATGGGAGGATTGTCGGTACTGACAGTTGTGGACATGGCTGGCTTGATTTTCCCTCCAGACCTGATGAAAAAGTGCCCCTCTTGGCTGCAGCATGGGGATGTCTTCATGCTTCTTGACATGAAGCTGGGAAGAGGAGAGGGATGTGCCCATGTGATGCCAGCTCTGCTCTCCCTGAAGAATCCATCGATGGAGAGGCCGTGAACTGACAGCTCTACTTGCTGTCATGTTTCCATGGTATTTCCATCACGCCTGTTTCCAGGGATGTCTAATAAACTGAAGCAAATTGGGATGAGGGATTATCAGGCGTTAAATGGTGCTACTGAGCCAAGCCTCCCGCTCCGTTCATTATGACGAATTTCTATTTTCTCCCAGGGACTGACTGCAATCCAAACTGAGGCAGGGTGAGGAGGTGGCTGCTGGCGTGTCTGTGCCTGTGTTGGGGCTCCTCCAGGTCCTGGCTTGTCGCTCAGTGAAGGTCAGGTCCTGTTTCTGTTGAAGCAATTTCATTATCTCTCAGTAGGGGCTGGATCAAGCCTTTAAGGAATTAGACTCTGCTTCAGTTCATACAAGCAAGCTCAACCTCTCAAAAATTCCCTTTTGATCCCTCCTATTCTGTTCAGGAATTGCTCTGAGTGTGTCTATTGACTTTCCATGGAAAGTGGACATATCCATGTAAAAAACCTTGCTGCTGAAGGTTTTATAGAAGTAATATTGACCTTCCCATAGACGCTGAAGAGAATAGAAAGTCCTGCTTCTCTGTAAAACGAAACTAAAATTGTATTTGACGAGTTCTATAAAATGCTTATAGATTTTTATTTTTTCCTACTTTGGCCAAAACATCTTTTTTCCCACAAAGGCCAGAGGCAGAATATTTACAGAGAAGGGGGAAATGCCTTTATGAAAAATATTTGTGCTGGCAAATCGTTGCAAATTTGTAAGCTCCCAGATGCATCTAAATAAATAATAGCAGAACTTTGGCTGTATTTGCAAAAAAATACATTGGATTTATGGGCTTGTTTCAAGTATAATCGGGATCTAAGTTAGGCTTACTGAGTATTTACAAGCTTTATATAGTTTACAATGGAAGCAGTACCTGTGCAGTCTTGTGGGAAGTAAATCCAGGTCGCACCCACTCCAAAAGCAGGTCAAACCCTATTTTTATTGGCAAGCCTCTGGCTGCTGCAGTTGTGCCCTGCTGTGGCCACAAGCTCACGGATCCTCCCAGAGATATTGCAGATTTTCAGGTGGCAACATCAGTTCCTTCCTTGAGTGAAAAGGCAAGTCTCTGCACACTGGGAGAAAACAAATGGTTCAGGGTTAGGTTGGGCCTGGAGGGATACTAGCTCCCCAGGGGGATATTAGCTTGCCAAACTTCACATGGTGCTGGGCTGGACGAGGCTGAGCTGGGCAGAGAAAGATCTGTCCTGTTTCTGAGCTGGTGCCCCAGAGGGATCCCATGGCACCTTGTGTCTACTTTTAAAAGGTGCAGGAAAATGCCAATTCTTCCTAAAAGCAGCTCAAATCTTCCATTCTTGCTGCTCATTGTCTCCTGTGGCTCATATCCTGACACGAGCTCATCGCTTATCAGCATCGCTTGCCCTAAACCCTGCAAACCATCGATCAAGCCTCTTCCCTCCCTAGAGTAGGAGCGTCTCCAGCAATCAGAGAATGTCTTAAAACAAGAACTGGATCTTTATTTGCTTTGTGGCTCTCAGCTTCGTGTTTTCTAGGTTTTCTGCCACGGAGAGAGTATAGAAATGTTCCTCTCATTTTTACAGAAAGCTGAGATACTCTGGGCCACAGGAGACCGAGCACTGCAAAAGGTTTCCAAAGAATTTAAAGAGCTACCACCTAATACACTGTGGCAACAAGCAACCTGTTGTCCGAGATAGCCTAAACCAACTGATTATTACAATGTACTTAAATATCCATTAATTAAAGACATATAAACTCTTTCTATGTGTAAGCTTCATGAAGTACATGATCCCTGCTTTCCTCTGAAACCTCCTTCTTTCTTCCCACTGAGTCTTTTATTTCCCTATCAGCTCTCTAAGTCTTCTTTCTCTGTCTTTTCTCAGCCCCTAATGGC
This sequence comes from Phoebastria nigripes, assembly GCA_035582835.1. Taxonomy (NCBI): domain Eukaryota; kingdom Metazoa; phylum Chordata; class Aves; order Procellariiformes; family Diomedeidae; genus Phoebastria; species Phoebastria nigripes. The sequence goes on along the minus strand of JAYKAV010000178.1, from coordinate 1,114,812 downwards.
TTTGCTCAGTTCATCCTCTGTCATTTGTGTCTGGATCTGGAAACATTTCTCAGGACGTTTGACTCATCCATCATTCAGATAATCAGAAGGAAAAAACCCCAGTTTCCAGCTATGAACATCCATAAAAAGCACCAAGGAAAAAAACCCTCACCTTGAACCTCCCTTCCTGCCTTTCTTTTCATTTCATTTGAGAATCTGACTTGACAGTCTTTGCTCTGGCAAAAGTCCCACTGAAGTTATTAAGGGCAAGAGCTTGTCAGGATTAAGAGGAAGGATTTGAAATATCTGTGAGTGATAGCAATATCCCCAGTTCTATTAGGCTGGATAAGTATTCGCAAAGGACATTAACCCTGGTGCCTTGAGCCAGCTGCTGATTGCCCTGGGGGGAAAGGAGATGATGTGTCCAATGGGGACACCACTCCATAGCTGCCTGTAATAAGGTTTTGCATCCCTTCCCTTGCAGAGCTGAACTCAGACCACTTCGTCTTAAAGTATCCATTTGACCATCAGAAACAGGGCGCTGTTAGAAATGAATGGGCAGCGAGGAGCCTAAATGGGAATTAAGACTTAAAACTTGACACTGGCGCCGAGTCTGGGCGTGCTGGTGTCCATCAGAGACGATGAGACAGAGGGTGCAGCCCAGTCAGGCAGTTACTGACTGCATTGCTGCTTTGAGGGCTGGATTTGAAAAGGCCACCTAGACTGCACTGCAATCAGTGGGTGCAAATGTTTGGGAACTGGAGCTAGCAGAAGCACCACAATCAGAGAGGGCTGTAAGCTGGAGTAATGTTTGCGATCTTCCAGCAACTTAGCATCCCTTTTTTACTGATGTGAACTTCTACTGCTTCTCTGCTCCTATTTCTCAGGGAGTGACTGTTATCACAGATCAAACATTCACTTGGCCCATTTGAAGGGCAAATACAACTCTGAGGGCGAAAGGACAAAGGTGAGTGGATCAGGAAAGGAGAAATCAGGATGAAGTCAGTTAAAAAAGCTTTTCGTATACCTTTTTATGCTTTCTTGAGCCTGCAATAGTGGATAGATTCAGGGATCATGTGTATTCCCACCTGGGCACAGTGGAGGACAGTTTACACATACCTGCTTCAGAACAGGCAGGCAGCAAGCCGTGCTTTGTGCAGTAAATTGGAGCGCTGCTCTTGCTCACGCCTCCTTCTCTGCTGTAATTCCTGCCCTGACACACATGGCATCTACATGTGCACGTGATTCGCTATCCCTCTTGTCAGGGGGAGATCACATTAACACGGATGTTAAAAYCAAATAAACACTGAAACAAATTTAAAACAAAAATAGTGTTTCAGAGGCTGTGTTCCATTCCCACCACCCACCACCATTTATAACTAATTGGGGCTTTGTTATATTCTCTCACCCAGTGACAGATAAATACTAAACTCCACTGGTTAACAATAATCACCCTAATTATGCCAAGATGACATTTACAATACAGGCAATTGCTAATCCATTACCTCACTCTGCTGAATACTAGAACACTCAAATTAAAAGTTATTCACCCACAAAGAACAATGTTTTAGTAGCTGACACAGCTTAGTAAAGGAATTTATTAAGGTAATTTGCAGTTTTCCCATAAATAAAACATTCTAGAGTTCCCCCGTCCTCCCCCCCTCAAAATAATCTTTTGTGATAAATCTCTTTTTTTTCCTCTCTTGTAGTGCGGTTAAAAGAATAATAATTGAAACTGTCAGACAAAGTTATGCGCTTAAATTTGCTTACCTGAAAGGCAACAGAGAGCTTTTCTTCCATCCCTTCAGGTTCTTTTTGGAGAACTGGGGCGATACTTAGTGGTTTGTGATGTGTAGGAGGTCACTGCGGTAAAACCTTCGCCAACGTGGGGTTTCGATGAAACCTAATGAAGGCTCTGAATGCATCAGGGAGTTGTGACCGGCGCCGAGATGTGCAGAGTGTAGTGGTCAATGGTCCACTGTGATAAACCAGATGGGACTGGCAGGACTCTTTGGCCCTCACCAGGGAGATGCTGAGGAGGAAGCAAAAGGGCTGTGAGTCTCCTTAAGCATGAGCTTCAACTCAAGCACAGGGGTAAATGCCGAGGCCTCTGCTTATGTGATGTCCCAAATCAAAGCCAAACAAGAACCCAAACGGGGCTGCCTGTGTATCCCAGCCTGTGGCGAGCAGCAGCAGCGTGGGGAGAAGGGAGGCACCTGGAGGTTTATTCCAGTGCCTGGAGGCCTTTTTCTTTCAGCGATCTCTTCCTGACTCTTCTCCCAGCATTAAAACACTCACAAAAGGGGAAAATACCCCTCAGGAAGGGAGGAAGACCCATTGACAAATATTAATGGAGGGAGGAAAGGATTAAAAAGACACAAAAAAATCAGAGCTGGGTTTCATTGCACCCCCTGAGCAGCCCCTTGCACCTGGTGCTGGCAAAGCCTCTGCCAGCAGCAGTTCCAATTAAGGGATGGAGCAGGAAGGGATTTTTTGGGGTTTGGTTTTTACTGTTATCACAGCAGCTATGGCCAAAGCTATTTGCAATAAAGCAGCAAGTCACAGCAAGCCAAGAGTCCCTGCTAGCACATCCCCACTACGTGCTGGCCACCTGCAGCAGCAAAGCCAGCATCCCTCTGGGTGCCAGCATCAGCTGAACCGCACAGCGGGCCCCAGCCCTACATGGAGCGAGCAGCTTGCGGGGGAAGCCGGGTGTTCAGGGCAGCATCTGCCAGACTGATCACTGCCTGCTCAGGAGATRGCTAGAGGACTTGGAGCAGAGCTGCCACACATCTGTGTCTCCTGCACAGACCCTCTGTTTCTGCCCAGGCATTTCATCCCAGTGTAAAAAAGGATGTGAGCCATTTCTCTGGGATGTTAAAGCCTTGGCAGCTGGGCTAGAGCAGTAGCTCAGGGTGGAGAGCAGATGTCCAGAGACCTGGTCAAACAGCCCCCATGCACGTGCAGCTGAGCTCTCCAGCACGGACACCCTGGGTCTCTCCTGTCTCAGACGTGTTAGATTTACTTTGTTTATGCAGGTTGTCATTGTGGCAAACGAACTGTGACTCCGCATTGTTCTGCCCCGTCCGTGCATGCCATGGTGTATGTGACCATCTTTATGATCAGCATTTGGGATACAAAAGCGAGGCCTGCTTTATTCTGCGCTACTCCATCATGATTCTCCCCCTGAAACAAAGGAAGATGCTGGAGAGGAAAAGCCCTGGCACTCTGCTTCTTGGACCAAAAGTGCTTGCAGCATGTGGGAACAGCACTGAAACGGCACATACACAGCCATGCACCCCACATGCTTTGCATACAGCCGCTCTGGTTCAGTTCCTCCCTGCATGATGCTCTCTCAAGGGTGGCATGGATGCTTCTGTCCGATGGAGACAGGTTGCAGGATGGCAGCTCTCGTAAACAAAGATCTGCAAGCCTTGTAATCACCGCTACTCCTTCTTCTCCTCCAACTCAATTAAGAGACAATGTTTTCCTGCTCACCCGCTCTGCTTTTATTTGCTCCGTCGTCTCATGCTTCTGTGGAGTTTTTCCTGCCCTTCCTTCTGTGGCTGAATGCTAATGGACCGGCTCCACTCCAGCCCCGAGCTCCCGGCCTTGTGCAGACACCCAGGGCAGGAATGAGACAACTTCCAGAACTGCTCCTGGGAAAATGGGAGCTTTTTTCAAGAAAAGGCCTCGCTGCAAAGGAAATCTGAGTGAGGAAAAGGTGTGCCATAAAAGATAAATCTTTAAAATGCACACTGAACCTCATGTGGGGGTAATTCTATTTGGAGATAAGGTGGTGTTAATTTGAATGAACTTTATTCCTTCCCAAGGAGGGTAAACGAAGCCTGATTAAAGCCACTTGAATTCTGAGTAAGAGAGTCTGCCCAGGGAGTTAATGGCCACTAACAGGCAGCAAACAAAGCTGGGTAATGCTTGCCACAGCAGGGTTCAAACTTCAGCACATAACTTCTTATGATCTGAAAACTATATTTCATCTCAACATATAAACTGACAACGCCAATTTGTACAGACGTATATGCCACTCTTTACTTGTTCCTGTTCAAGGCCACACAGGGCCGTAAGTACACAAGTGTGGGGGTAATAACAGATCAGAGGAGAATAATTTCTAACCATGGCTTGGAGGGACGCAGCGACACCACCGCCTCAGCTCCGCTGGCTCACCCAGGTCTGGACCACGTCATCCTTCAACTATCAAAATCACATCTTAAGTAAATACAAAAGCTTGCTGAGCTCACTCATACCAGTTGTAACTACAGTTCCAATTCTCACTCTAATTCCTCACCTATTTTCCTCTTTTTTCCTAACCTGTTGCCATAAATCCAGTTTTTCATTTCCCCCTCTGCCCCCTACCAAATTCCTGCCCAGTTGAACCCACTAACTCTGGCTCAGCCATTTCTCTTCTGATTGAAAGCTCAGCCAGCATTTTGGTGGCCGTTCAGCTCTGCCTCCCATCTCGCTGGCTATGCAAGATCCCCAATTTAGACCATCAGATCTGAACCCAGAGTCACGAATGTTTCAGCATTGGAGCTGAAGGTATGACTCTTCCCTAGGTGAACCAGAGCAGAGGGAGACAATGTGCCAGCTGGGTTACAGCATTTGTCCCATGGTCCAGCATCTATTTATAAGGGAAGGAGAAGGCTCYGAAAGCCTGGAATACTACCTTATTACCTCTGATTGCAAATCTGAATTTTGGTGGTGAGAAGCACTGCCATTCTGTGTGTTTCACCCCCACTAGCCTCTGACATCAGCAATGCAGAAAATTCACAGTCCCACCAAAACAGGGAAACTGTAATTGCATCTCCACTGACAGATGCTGGTTGTTGAACTGTGAGGAGCAACAGGGGATTTCTTGCTCTCTGTTCTTAAAGGCACAGAAAGATGGAGCTCCCTTGTTCCTCACCGACTGCAGTTATTTTCTGTCTTTTCCATTTTGAGCTGCATATTTCTTCTCTGACAAGCTTCCACTTTTATCGGACAGTGCCTGGTTCTTATACTGAGGGTGCATGGAAAAGAAAGAAAGAATGAAAGAAAGAGGGAGGGAGAGAGGGAGAGAGGAGTAACATTAAAATCAACAGTTTCTCTTCCTCTCATTTTAGGTCAGAAAAAGTCTTCCCAACTTTACGAAAGGCATATTGAAAAAAATCAGTAAAGTCATGAACATGCAGTTATTACTTAGCAGACAAATTACATTTCTTCTGAAATGTTCCAAAATGCATTCATTTTCAGAGTACATTACTTTCATAATACTGTGTGGAACATTAAATGAGAATTTCCCTGACTTGGCTACAGAGCACATTTTTATATTTCATAGTCTGACACAGAGCCCAGGGTAACTAATGAAAATCTTTTCGAAAAGTGACAATCTTGTCTAGCAGCCTTGCCTGTTGAAGAGATTGCAACATAAAACAGATGAGTGCCCTGCTTGACAGCTAATTGTGTCGGGCTTAATTACAACAAGCAGAATTTAATYGGCTGTGCAGTGCAGTTTTTTAGGACGGGGGAACCATCTGGAATGTACCTTGCTCCTAGGCTGATGGAGGGGCGGGCATCGCTGGATTTCAAAGACAGGGGAGCAACTGTGCGCAGATTTAAATGCAGAAGTAGTTCCTTCCTTAGTGTATTTCATTTGAGCTGTTTGATGAATTTCAGAGATATTTATGCAAACCCGCACGCTGTTGCCTTGTGAAGACAAGGTTTTGGAAACCTTCCCAGGCTCAATTTGATGAGCCTCGTTCCCCTCCGTGGCCCTGTGCTGTGGCCAGACCTCGACACAGAGCTGTCAAGTTTCACATATTGAGTCACTCTCTTGGTCCCTTGCCTCGCAAGCTCCACTGCAACGCCTACCTCTCTTCCTGCCCCTGCGATCCTCCGGCCGGCTCTATCAGGTGTGGGCAGTCCCAGCGTGGGACAGAGCTTTGTTGTAGCCAAGGGAAAGGTTTTTGCAGCAAAACCACATTTCTCAGGGACAGCTTGGTGTCATTGGCCTGTCCTGCCTCGCAGCCTGGCACGAGGGTCCTGCACGCCAGAATACCAGGAGCTGGAGAGCTCTGTTTATATTGGCATGAAAATATGTGAAAGGGAAGTGCCCTAAGTCARGGGTCTCCAGGCTGTCAGCAGGAGCGGAGGGACAGGAGGGAAGAATCAGCCCTTTGCATTGTTATGTATTCCCCTTCGAGGCTGAACATCGACACCCAGGGAATACAGGCTGGGGAATACTCCAGCACTGACCCTGGTGAGGCTGACGCTGTCTCCTGCTGAACTCTGGTGGAAACAGGCTATTGATAACAGACCAACTCCCTGAACTGCAGGCTAAACCAGTCCTTCATTTTCTCCCCCTGAATAGATTTAATACACAGCTATTAAAACAGTCCTTTGTCATGTCAGAACAAGGAAGAATGAAACATGCATTTCAAAGCCTTTGAAACAACAACAACAAAAGGCTCTTGCTAGCACAGGAATCCTTTGGTACCGCATGCCTGGCAATAACTGCGTGCCCACAGACTGGTCCCTGCAGGCAGGAACAGGGCTGCTCCCGTCCCTGGGAGCCTGGCAGCCAGAGCAGCACTGCCCAGGAAGAAGGAGCAAGCAGGGCCTGACTCCAGACTGCCCTCACTCATGCACAAAGCTATCAATGCTGGTGCAATGGGGATTTGGCTACAACTGCCCCAGCCCATGGTGTGCCTGCATTGCCCAGGCAAAGAATTAATCACTGCAAGCTTTCAGGACAAAGGCAGTCACAAAAGACACCTCTGAGCTCCCTGTGTCTGCAGTGTGCAAATAGGTTCCTCACTTCAGAGGTGTTTTATCCAGCAGTCTTTGCTGCTGGGTAAGCAGCAGTACCTGCAAGTGTTCTGAGCCCTCAGTGTCTATCCACTGCTGTTTTCATCCACCAAGAGTCGGTTGAGCGAGGCCTCTCCGGAGGAAGCCCCAGCAGGGAACTCTCAGGATCTAACATCCCACAGCACAGTCCTCATGTCCTCTCCCAGGCCTGTGTGTTCAATCCACCGCCTTCCTCGCCTCTCCGTGGCTTGGCATCACCTGCTGGGCCCTGCCCTTTGTGGCTGCTCGTGCAGGGCTGGTTGCTATTCCGGGCCACAGGGCTCTAATCTGCTTCTGGACTTCAGCTGCTTGTTTCGCCTTGGCTCCGCTGTGAAGTTCCTTCACCTCATGCAGAGTTTTTCTTCGTGTAATTGACTTGAGGCATCTTCCTCCTTTTTTCTGTTCCCCTGTCCATTTTACCCAGTCTTCTACAGTTTGATCTCAGAGAGGCTGCTGTGAGCTCCCTGTTGGGCTGACATTGYTCCCACACCTCCCATCTCCTCCAGTGCCGATGGAGTCACGGACGATCGCAGTGTGGCGTCAGAGCCGTGTTCATGCCTCCCCTTCCCTGATGCTGCACTTTGGCCTGGCAGTGTGGTCAGGGTATGGCCCCTCTGCACTGAGCAGAAGGGAGACTCCGTGGCATCTTGCACAGCATGGGATTTTTGGGAGCTGTAGGACGGTCCAGGTGAGTCCCCTTCATTTTCAGTGCTAAATCCACTCAAAGCCAAGCAGGCAGATGAATAGTAATGTACTAGGACAGGCCCATCTCCAGGGAAGCAGTGAAGTTTCTTTGAACGGTGGATGTGAGCCATGGGATGGAGGAGCGACCTGAGAATGGCACATGCAGCCCCGWTCAGGGTGAGGGCTGAGCCCAGCAACCTCATTCTGGTGGTCTGAGTAACCAACAAAAGCCAAGCCCAGGGCTTTGGGCTCAGCAGGGGCTCATCCACAGACTCATGGCAGATCCAGGTGGGCCGCAGGCTGGTTTTTTATGCCTGGGGTACTTGAGAGAGTCCTTAGGAAGATGGAGGGAGCATGCCGCTGAGCCTGGGAAAATACACAGTGGCTCCAAGCTCCCGTATTGTCTTACACCCACCCCAGCAAGTCTGCACCCCTCCCAGAGGCTGCTCTGGGTTTACTTGGAAGGAAACTGGGAGCAGAATTTAGCCCAGGCTCTATGTTCCTCGGCCTTACACCGGATGCACAGAAGCAGAGCCGCTGTGCAGCCATCGCTTCCCCCTCAAATGCTGCTCTGGGTCTGCTGAAGTGACTCCCAGCTCTGCCCAATGCACGGTACAAGGAACTGAAACACGTGGTGGGGTGTTTTGTGTGCATTGACAGCCTTTACAGCCTGTCTGTGAACAGGCAGCACGACCCACTGGTTACAGCAGGCCGGCAGCACCTGCAACACTTGGGTTCATTCCCAGACTTCTCATATGACCTTGGGCAGATCGCTTGACCTTGTATTTTTTTTTGCCCCATTGTTCAAATGAGAGGAATGAGACCATCTGTAGGAAAAAGCTCTGAGATCTCTAGAGAAGCAGCTCCTGCATCCCACACTCATTGCAAAACCTTCCTTCTGTTTCTTCCCCTCTCTCCTCTGTAATTTTCAAGCCAATAATCATTAGCCAGCCCCCAACGAGCTCCACCCCCCCCGGCAATTAGTATGTATTATGCCCATTTTACAACTGCAAAAACCAAGAGGCAAGGTCAGCCACTAGCAGACTAGAAGTCAGAGGCAGGGAGAGTATGAGAACAGCCCATTTTCCATACCAGCATCCCTGCTTTGACCACTAGACCTTGCTACACTCAGAAAACATATCAGGGAAAGCCAGACGACAAGCATTGTCCACAGTGCTAATCTTCAGAGGACCATATTAGTGCAATTTGATGTCAAGATGCCTTATCTATCATGAAGCAAAGAGTAAGATTAAAGGACTGGAGTTACAAGTGCCTTTTTGTTTGCACTAACTGGCTGAGTGTCTGTCTGGAAAACAGAGGCTTTCAATCTAAATTGCTGTCACGTTTGCCATACAGGAGTAGATTGGTCTCAGCACCCTTATTAAAAATACTACTAGCATTCTACAGCGGCTGCTTGAAACTCTGCAGCTCTCGGTAACGAGGTTGCAAAGTGGATGTTGAACACCAGATACTGATCACTGCTATTCTGGTGTAAATCTGAAGCAGCTTCCCCGATGCCAGTGGAGTAACTCCCAGATTTACACCAGAACCCTATGCTGGGGACCTGCTTGTGTTCTCTACCCTGTTTGCACCAATTCAGCTGCAGCATGTCCTCTGCTCCCCCAGACTGGCAGAGCCGCTGTGGACCTGGATACAGCTGCACAGATTTGCACTGGATGACACTGCTTCCAGTTTGTCACACTAAAACTGATATACACACCAGCAGAGTGTAAAGGACAGTCAGAATACAGTCCTTTCACCGCATCGTATCTCAGTGAGGTATTACTCCAGAGCATCCCTGAAACGACTGGGGAGAAGAAAGAAGGAAGGTGGAAAAAGACTAGATTTTTTAAAAAAAAAAAAAAAAAAAAAAAGAGAGAGAAAAAGGAAAAAAAGAAAGAGGAGGTAGGAGAAATGCAAAAAAGAAAGGCAAGGAGGAACACGGGGCAGAGTGTTATCAAAGGCTTTTGTTGTGTGCTTAATGATGCTTTAATCCTATAATGACATGGAGGTGCACGAACATGAATATGGAAGGCAGGTACAGCCAGGATCAAACACGCTTGGGTTTTTTTGTGTTTTCACCTGAAATGCATCCAAAACACACTGTCAAATAGTGTTTGCTACATTTGTCTCTTGCTGCCGCTACTCTGCCTGGCAGCTACACTGACGCTGCTCCAGCAACAGGGTGAGGAAGGGAAAAGGGACTGCAAACTTCCTTGGGGAAGAGGATAATAACCATAACATAGATCAGTATCCTCCTGAGACCGCCCGGCTTTGCTACTAGCAACACCAGCCCCGCAGATGGCAGTGGCAAGTTAAAATCCAGCCAGCTCAGCTCTGCCTCCGATGGCAGCCTACATGTCTCAGCAGATACAGTTCCTCGAATATTGACAAAACCAACAACTTTTACCTGGCCCACGCTGGTTATCTTCTTGCTTCAAGGGAAATATTTCCTTTCCATTTTCTCTTCTTCCCCGGGCTTGCTTTAGAGGTGAGCTGAGGCCGTTAACAGAGCTGTAGTGCTGGGACGTGCAGGGTGGCAATGGAAGAGGGGGACACGGGGCTGTGACAAGTGGAAACTTGGAGACATAAAGGCAATACTGGGGGACCAGGGAGGAGCAAAGCGAGGTAAAGAGGGGAGCAGATGGAGGAGGATGCAGCTTAGCAGGGCGAGGGAAACATACCTTCTCCTTGGCACTCCTGCAAGCTCTGGGGTAAACCCCAGGCTCCCTGTGGCCCTGGGAGCAGTGTGGATGAGAGGCTACTGCTTATTACCATATATTTATTTGCATGGTGCCACGAGAGCACAGGGGACTTTTAAGAGCAGGAAAATGGAGCCCTTGCCTTTAAGCACTTTGCAACTCAGCAAGGAGAGAGAAGATTAATATGAGCTGGTGCTTTGGAGGGCAGCAGGGAGACAAAGTGCAGGAGGGGGACTTATATCATCAAGGCATGGAAACAGGAGGTGAGCACAGGGAACTTAGGGGGGGCAGGAACTACATAGCCTGACTTCAAGCAGCTGGATGTTGCATTGCAGTATCCTTTCTCACCTGCGTTTTGCTCAAATTTCCAGCAGGAAAAAAAATAATTCCTGAGTCTAACTCCTGCAAGTTCAATGGGAAGGGCAGAAATCTGCATTTTCTTCTCTTTAATTGAAGCTCAGAGCTCACCAAGACACTAAAGAGTGGATTATCTTCTCCAGAGCTGTCAGTTCACAGGGGAAAAAATGGGACTCTGTGGCACTGTGGATTTCCTTGCCCTGTACCCTCTGGGACACATGGTGACACCAAGTAACTCAAGAGCTGAGTGCAGAGATCCCTGCCCTAAGTTAAAACTTTGCAGCGTGGATGTGTATCTTGATGGAGCTATGCCACTGCACAGACTCAGGACAAGCTTCAGGTTCCCCCCAGTGCTTATGCCAGACCCCACAACACAGAAGAGGCAACTCCTCTGATTTGTTCTGAAGCTGCCACCAGGGACACGACACCCAGAAATGCCCTGACTTCACCTGTAGCCAAGGGCATATTTGATTTCCGGCTGCTTGCAAGAGCAGCATGGACATTCAGGGCCCGATCCCTACCCTATCCTTCTATGCCTTGTGTGCGTGGTCAGTTTTCCCACACTGGGTGTTACAGCTTCTTCTGTGGCTGCTTGAACAAGAATAACCCACTGGCTTCCTCGCAAAGCCAATTAAGCAGGAGATGTAAACTCCTGCCTGACTTTAATCAGGTGAATTGCCTTGATGTCCTCATGGGCTCCCTGTGAAGGGGAGGTGGCCTCCAAGTGGGCATGTCTGGATTCTTCCTGTTCCCATCTACAGTATCAGGACACTTGCTCTCGTCCTGCAGCTTGGCCATTTCCCCACCGAGCGGCTCTTTGACCTTCGGGTGTGCTCCGCATACACAACATCCCAGGTTTAAATGAGGTAAAAGATTAAGTATGTAAAGTGTGAGCTGACTCCAGGCTGCCAGAGCTGGGAAGGGAGCAAGGAGATATTAACATTAATCCATCACCTGTTGCTTTATTGTCAAAATGGAGCAAAATTGCTCTAGCGAGTCTGCTGCTATGGGAGATCCAATGAAGTGCTGGGAAATCCTGACCACTGGTGGTAGCCTGAGCACTCCCTGCTCCCTGCCTTGATGCAATAGGTGAAGATGGCTCCTCTGAGAGACCCTTTTACTCCCTTGGTCTTCCCCCCCCATACTTTTTTGTCATCTACTTCTCTCTCATCCTCTCCCTCTTGCTGATGAACGATGGATCTGTCGTCTTCACGTTTCCAGGGTAACGAAAAGAAGTTTCCCTCCAGCCCAGAGGTAGAGCAAACCCATTCTGCTGGAAAATTCAAGGCGAGGATTAAAATTTATAAAACAGCACACGACCTAGTGCAGCAGTTCCTGCCAATTCATCCAAATCGCCGCGTATAGGGAACAAAGCTGTGGCCACCTGCATGAGATTATTCAGTGGTCTCTTATGGCAGCGGAGAGCCAGCGCTTGCCTGCAGTGGACAGAGAGAGTTTTGTTTGTGGAGGCTACTAGCCACCAGTGGGTCCCATGGCTCCCTCTAAATCAGTCTGCACTCCTTTGACTAATGATATTGGTGGATCCAGACATGGCCTGGAGAATGGGGAAGAGARTAGCTTTATTTTAACGATGATTCTGGATCTCCCAGTTGGCCTGCTTGATCCTGTCCTGTCTAATCTGGCAGCACTGAAGAGGAGGGGCAGCAAGGAAGAATAAGCAGAACAACTTATGCTTCAATAAGAGTTTAAGTATTCTTTAAGCAGGACGTGGTCTGAGTCCATCGGTTCCCCAAGAACCCCATACAACAAAGCTAATGATCTCCTGAGGCACCAACTGGAGATACAATGGTCTGGAGCAAATGACTTCGGAAGACTTAAAGGGTAACAATTTATGCAGCAAATTATGCTTTAATATTTCAGGCCATCGAACAGATTTCTTCCTGAATGAAACCTCTGGGAATTAAGTACCTGAGTTCCTCTCTAGAACTCATTCCAAGACATCCCAGTCTTTAAGCACCTAAATTTCTCAGGCGCTTTTGTTATGCCTTTCACCAAACCATGCTCCCTGCCTGTGAAGGGTTTACATCCCAGCGATAAGACAAGAGCCAATAGTTTGATGCCAACAGATGGAAGCAATAAGCAAGTACAGTGACTGTAACAGAAATAATAAACAACCACACGTAGAACATTTTCTTCTACACTAGCCAAGGAAAGTCCATTAATTCTCATCTGGAAATCCCTGTAACATTTGCAGCGAGGATCTGCCATGGCTGTGCATGCTGCTGCCCCGCAGCACACATTTGCCTTGGTAATGTGGGCCATCACCCAGTGAATTCTGCTGTTTTCTCCTACCAGCTCATTTCCACGTTGCTCAGGGAAGCAGAATATGCTGATTAGTAAGAGCTGAGCCAGATATGGGTGAGGGCTGGGTAGGATGGGAGGGAAGGAGCCTTGCACCTTGCAGAGGGGTCCTTCTCACCCTGTGGACTGGGCTGGTGAAGTGCAGGGGTGAGATGTCGTATTTATAACATCAGGAGTTATGCATGAGGTGATCCCAAAGCATAATTACTAATAAATGTTTAATTAATAGCTTATGAATGTGTTGATAAGTTCATTAAAATGATGCATGAGCACATGAATATTCCAGAGCAGGCAGGAGTCAGGAAAGTTACTGCTGGAAAGTGTGTTAACAAGGTGATTACATGGTTTACACGTGGAGTCTGCAAGCGCTCCACTCACTCCTATTAGATGAACAGTCTACAGCCTGCTAGGACTGAATGATCTCATTGCAACCTCCTCTTTGCAAATCTCTTGCTTTTCCTCTTTAATATAAACAAATGGATAACGTTTTCCAGTTAACAATAATATCCAGCAGTGTGGACCAAAGCAAATGAGTTAATTGCTTTAAGAAGCTTTAACTGCATTTCCATCCACTGGAATTATTGCTTCTGGGAAAACAAACATTAAAAACCTCCAGCAACAATAAGCAAAATACCAAAAGGGTCGACTCCAGCAACTGCTGATGTGGAGCAGAGATATAAATAAAACCAAGCACTGAGTGATTTTATCTGCCTGGGCTCTTCCCCTCTTTTTTAGCTCCAGAGAACTAAAGTTGATGAGCTCTGCGAGCGGTTGCCCATTGTACCCCAACTCTAGAAAAGACCTTGGGCCACAGCCCTTGCTAACTGCTAGCACTTGCCTTTCCTTCCTCCCCTTTCTTTTTTCATCTCAGTATAGATAGGCAGGCTAGGATGGAGGCAGAGTTCTGGACAAATTCAAATGCTGCCTGATTTTGACGCCTAGAGGAAGCATGTTTTGGTTTTTGGCATTGTTGCACAAGCTGTTTTTTGGCTGGGAGATTGAACAGGAAAGCCAGGGTAGCAGCAGAGGAGCTGCTCTATCTAATCTCGTCTTCTTGAACTAATAATCTCCCTAGCTGTTCATGCTTTTAGATCTGTTCTATATTCTAACTAATCTATTTTACTGGTGCCTCATCCATTCTGGATCCCTCCTCATCTGTTCTAATGATTTATAATCCATATTGGATTCTGAGAACAAGTTTTAAAATGCTCTTGTGAGGAGACTAAGCCTTGCTGTAAGTTTCAGTCTGTGTGAATTAGGTGCCTAGATATCAGTCAAAAACATTGCAGCTACTCCTAAAGTGCTTGGGAAATTTCACTTTTTAGCTACTGCACCCTGAGTCCGAGTCCATTCGAGCTAGATTTAGGCAACTTTTCATCCATGTGTAACCTGGTAGCCTTGCCTGGAGTGGCAGCAGGGATACAGCATCATCATCAGTATAGGAGAGATGAAATACGATATTTGTGGCATTTACAAAGACAAGACTATAGTTGTGACCTTTTGGTCCTTCCACAGTACAAATAAACGAGGGAAGCACAAATATGCCTATCTTTGCAGGTGCCAAAAAATATCAAGCTGCTTAAGAGGTATTTCCAAACCGCCCATGAGTGGAAACGAACAACCGCCAGTCCTCTCGTCATCATGTGCTGCTGACCGTTGTGGGTACTTTACTCAGAGCTATCAAAAATCACTGTGGAGAATAATAAAAAACCCGGCTTGTGACTAAGCGCCAATTATTTAACAACCAAATCTTGAATAATTCCACCCCCGTTACCCAGGACAGAGAGCCAGTGATATTCTGCTCACATGAGCACCCAGAGATTCCCGAACATGGTGTGGGGTCTCCCCCCACCCATGCGCCAGGTGCATGGCGTGCCCACACCATCTGCTCAGTGCCAGACTCACCTCCCACACAGCAAGGCAGGAGCACTCGCATGCTGAACATCCTCAGGGGACTCCACAGCTTTCAGATCCCAAACTGCAGCCAGTCTCCCTTAATGTACCTGTCTTTGTACCTCCTCATCCAAAGCTGGCTGTGATCACAACCTCCCAGCACCTGTGTTAATGGCCCTGCCCAGTAAAACATGCTCTCACATCACCAACACACCCATCAGCTTAATCCTCACTTTTACTATGTGCCACCTTTCAGGTGCTTTGAATGTGAAAAGCACCTAAGCACTAAGTATCTCTCCTCTTAACGTGGTACATCTTGTCCTGGAAAGGGTGCTTTGGCACATATTTTGTGCAGACRGGGTAAAAAAAGTCAGTCTCATTGTTAAATAAATAAAACAAGTGACTTACTTGGGAAAAACCTCTAATGAGGTCATAAGGGGTGAAATGCCACCCCCGCAACTGGTGACCTTTTCTCACGTCCAAAACAACATTTGCTAGATATAGACATACACCACTGGTTGTTTATAAAGTGATTGAGGATTTTTGCTTACAGAGAGATCCTAGTTTCTGACTTTTGCTACTGCTCACAACCCCATTTCAACAGTGACTTGCAGATAATGACTTGCAGCCTTGCAAGAGGTTTCACTGAAAGTTTGTAAGAAAGAAAAAGTCTCTTCTGAAGCCAGAGAACAGGACAGGAGGTTGGAAACATTTAATTTGCTACCAGCAATCAGCGAGCAAGAAGGGTTTGCAGCTGGTAAACAAGCAATAAAAAGCCCATGGCCAAACTTGCTTTGCCCCAAGAAAAGGGAGTGGGGGCAGCAGCAGCAGGTGAAATACTGCTGAGGAGCAGCTCCAGACAGTGAGGACCAAATGACCTGATGCCTCTGAGCAGACCACACCAGGCCCAGGCCCAGCCCCAGCCCCAGCCCCAGCAAATGTCCAGCCCCCCTGGGTACTGCAGCCACAGATTGTGGCCTTCTAGTTCTGAGAGAAGGGCAGACACATCGGCCTTGCTGGCATCTCAGTGCCAGCACTAATAACCACCAAGACCAAACAAACTCAGCTTGATAGGTTTGAACAGCACAGCCTGAGAACAGCTTCTTCTAAGAGCTACTGCTCCTAAACTTGTATTCCTTCCCAAGGGACTGATCCTTCCTCTCACTTGGCTTTCCCAGTCCAGAGCATCAGCTCCATGGGTCGCTCCATGTGGGTGACTGTGTTGGTTTCACACCCATCCCCTTGTGCACACACATCTCCCCCGCCCCCAATCATCTCAGCATCCCTTTGCCTCTCACCTTGGTCACGTTGTAAATGAGAAGGAGGTTAACCCACCAGCCATCAGTGAAACAGCGACATCTTTCTCCTTGACATTCAGGGGATTGAAAAGCTCCTTGTAGGGTCAAGCACAGTGGCTTTTAAATAATGCATTGTGGTTTTTATTGTGTTGGCATTTAAGTGCTGGCTGAGAGAGAAAAAGCAACTGGGGTCCCAGTGCTCTCTGTTCTTTATAACGGGGCCATTGGAAGCTGTTGTGCAGGCACAACACTTGCACAGTCACCTATCCCACCACTCGCACACTCCCTCTCCACATCCCACACGTACCTCAGTAGCCCATCACACCTCCTGCACGCGTTCTGGCTCCCCGTGCATGGTCATGGACATACTTCCACCCTCGCTTATGCATCCTATCCCTCTCCACACCCCCAAAACCTCCGCACCTCGCACCAACACACCCGCTCACTCAGACCTCGTGTTGCTGGGCTGGGTGGATGCACGGATAACTACACCTCGTCCTAGCAATGTACCTGTATCCGTATCCCTCCTGGCACACTCACTGCAAAACAGCAAGAACCCAATGGCTGTGATTACTTGGGTGTCTCTCACTGCCTTGGAGATGGGGAGAAAGAGGTGGGTTTATGCACCAAATCTGGGCTATGACATAGGTCCTTTCAGAGGAGCAGCCCAAGAGCTTCCTCCAGAGCCTGCTGTGATACAGATCTCCCTTCCAACCCCACAGGCCATGGCCATGTTCCCTACTAGGGAACAATGGGGAGTTGTGCTCTGGGCCCTTCTCCATCACTGCTCTGTGAAAGAGGAGAGAGGGGCAGCAGCCAGAATCCACCTTGCTGACTCTTAGCTGAACATTTTGGAGGACCTGGTTTGAATTTTCAGGCTTGTGGTAAGTTGCCAAGAGCTGTCACTTCTACTTGGATCAGTCATCTTGAGCCGTGTGTTAGCAGGTGGTGTCACACCTCTGCCTGGGATCACTGAGCAGAGATGGGGAAAGGAGCTGGAAACACACGTGACCTTCTGCCAGCACCTCTCCCACTGCTGTTTGTCACTGCAGAGCATTTTATTACTGAAGTCACCCTCTGATGCCTTGTTTTAAAGCTGCTGGCAAGCGAAGTTGAGTTGGGATGCAGTCAGCATCCACCACCCTGGTCTGGGGCCAGCATGCCTGCTCCCTTCCTGAGGTCCAGCACACCTGGGGATGCTGTGTCAGGGCTGTGGCCTTCAGTGGCCCAGTTTCCCAGTGCTTTCTGAGGTCCAGAGTCAAATGCCTTTGACATTGCTGCAAAATGTGTTTGTGTAGGGTCTGCGCTCTTTGAGAGCAGGTGGATTTTCCCAGGGTTGCATGGTGACATGGTGACAGCGGGGGAGAACTCAGGTGTTCTGGCTCCTGCTCTGCCCTGTGCATCAGCAGCTCTCACCTCACCAGCTGCGACTGAATCACAGATGCCTCAGGTCCCTGTGCTTGCACTTGTGGATGTTCTCTCTAAACATCCCAACTGCAGGCCACCCCTCCCACCTCCCTCCCTCTCTCTAGAAGAGAAATATTTTAATCTAGAGGTTGCTTTGGTCTACTCTAATGAAAAGCTAATAAAACACTCCCCTTCTGTCTGTCCCCAGGACCCTTTCTGAATATTGAAAACTACCCAGGTCCCAGCACTTAGGAGTGATCAAAGATCCTTCCACCATACGTCATCTCTCCCTAATCCTGCAGGGCACCAGACAAGGAGCTAGAGAAGAGAAGGGAGAAAGCAGTGAGATGCTCAGGACCGCAGCACTCACCATGAGGTCTAGAGGTCCCTGGACTTGAGCTGGTATCAGTCAGGCATGGTTTTTGCCCGTTGAAGATATGACCACCCACTCTATTTATTCCTTGCATCTACCAGGCCAGGAAGAGAAAGCTTGCCTCCCGCCAACTAAAATCCTTTCCTCCCCTGAGATCACACACTCAGATTTTTCAACCCTGTTTGCATAGACCCAACCCTGTACTGAAGTGTGGCATCAACCGAAGGACAAAACAGCACGGCTCAGGCGAGCAGGGAGAAAAGCAAACTGCCAAAGAACGAGGGGAGAAAATAGGGAGATGATTTTTCATCGTCCTGACACAACTGGACTGAAAGCACCGCGTGCTGATGCGAGTGAGCTGGGGACATCTGTAATGCAGACAGCCGAACTGCCCCGCAGTGCTGCACCAGTCTCCCTTTACAACAGAGAGAAATGCAAGAAATCCTGTGCAACACGCTTGATGCGCCTCTGGAATTAGAGTGCGCAGCAATAAATGGAGGCTGATTTTTGAGGAAACTGCTGCTCTGCAACACACACCTTGCCTGCAGTATCACCCTTAGTGTGCTTGCTAGGGCTTTGTCGTATACAGCGGGTAACATGCAAAAATCAGTGGATCTGCTCCAGATTTACACCATGACAGGAAGAGAATTTTGGCCCGGATCATTTGTGTGTGKGTTTTCTTTTTTTTTTCCAAAAGCAATTAATTAGCCTTGGTTTACAGCAACTTCCCTTCCAGAAAAATCAGGCCTCACTGTGATAGCAGCCCTAATTGCCATGTCAGATGTTTCATAGCCCCATTCATTCCCCAGCACCATCAGCTATTGTTATAAATTAATAAAGCCTGGACACATCCCGTATTTAAGAATGAAAGCACAGAGAGAGGGAGTGTGACGGAGCCTTAAAGAGACGGGAGATCTGAGGGCTCCTGACAAGACCCCGAGACTCTGATCTCCTTGCCTGCTTTCCAAAAACAACGACAAAATGTGGGTCTGGAGGTATTTCTAAATGCAGCTGCCTAAAAACATATCCATTCAGAATTACGGGGTATTTTTAGACTGTAAAAGAGAGCAGATATAAATATGTCTTCATTCCTGCTGCAATCCAATTGGTTTAATCAGTTACATCACTGATAGGTTTGATCCATGCTATACAAACATAGCTTTTATTATAAAGTGAGCATGCAAAGCATATGCGTGTGTGTGTGTGCCTGGAGATATATATATATATGTTTTTATATATTTGTACATAATATATATATTTATATACAGGCATAGACACACGTACACCCCCACCCCCCCCTTTTCTATTTAAAAAAATGCTGCCTGAATCATTTTCACAAATAAGACAAACCCCATATTTTGCTGGCAAAACGATTACGGCTGTCAGATCTGATGGACGCAGTGTCTGCAATGAATTATTCATGGAGGCTAATTATAAGCTGGCAGATTTCTGGCGTTGTGGCACAAATGGGCTGAAGATCCCTTATCTGTAACTGATCTGCTCCTCCCGAGTTCCTGAGGCACCAGAGGAGAGGGACAAACGGGTACCATTTACTGTTGCACAAACTGATTCACTCCATGTGAAATGAGTTAGGTGGGGGACTCAGCCCTGCTCCTAGGAAGTTCTGCATGGTACAGCATGACCCCAAAAGTGACCCCCAAAAGCCACAAAGGTTGTGTGCTCCAAACTGCCATTCCAGTCTCTAAGGATTTGATAAGGGTAACTGTTATGTGAAACAGCTACATGGGGTCTGCCCACCACTCTGCAAGTCTACTACCATATATCCAGCAGTGGGAAACAGCAAATGTCTAAGGAAAGAGCATAAAATTGGGGATGGCAGTTCAAAGCCATAGCCTGGGCCACCTCTTCTAATCAGCACTCCTTCCTGCATCTCTCRTGCCTTTCCTTTTTATGATTCCCAGTAGCAAGAAATAATGTGACTCCTCCCTTCCTCTCTGCTGACGACGACAGAGCCCCTGCGGCTGGTTATAAAGAGCCTCTAATAGACAGCAGTGAAGACTGGATTTTTCAGACCGGCAGCAGATGAGCTTGGAGGGTACAAGAGGCCCTGACCTGGCCCTCGTTAATCCACTGCTATTTGGAAAGGTTCTGAGGCACCTGCCGAGCCTCTGCCAAAGTTCACAGGCGTGAACAGAAGCACGCCTGTAAGCCCTGTGCTGAAACACAGTCCTGATGTGTGAAGGTGAGGAAGAGGAGGGCTACAGGGAAGGACAGCGCAGCAACCATTCACACTGGCCTGACTGGGAAGCAGAGGCACTGCACCAGTCCAGACTGAGCAGTGCAGCTGGACTGGATGTGGGAGACGCAGTGTTACCTGCTATTGGTTTTCCAGGCAGCATTTCAGGTGTCCCTCCCTCCCATCCCTCCTCAGCACTTTACTGAAAGCCCGCTGTGAGAGTTTGTAGCTCTGGTTTAAAGCTACCTGCTTTCTTTGGGGACTTTCCAGGACTTTTATTCACCCATCAGTCACTGGCTGGAGAATAAAGCGGTACAGGCACAACCAAAGGTCAAAAGAGGTTCCCTGTTCAAAGTCGTCTCCTCAGCAGGAGTTAAATATGGCATCAAACTCCACCACCAAGCACGATACCACTCTGAGGCTCTGTTTCCATGGCTAGAGCTCACCTCCGAGCAAACCAGAGGCCAAAACTCCCAGGCTTTAACTGGAGGGTTTCAGACAAACTGCCAGGCTCTGCCCCACACCAGGAAACCTGGGCTAAGGACAGCAGATAGTGAATATGTGAAGATTAGAAAATCCATGACCACAAATTCTGTGTCTGAGAGAAACATTCAAGGCAAATTTCTTTAGGCTTCTCCAACCCATTAATTTTCTATCCAGTAATATAAGACTTAATGCAGTAAGCACTGGACACCTAAAGGGGGAGGTTCAAGGCTTATTGGTTCAAATATCCCAAGTAGTTTTGAACTTCAGTGGATATTTCATTACAGCCCAACAGAGCCAGTTACTAATGATAAAAAACAGGACATGCCTAAAAGAAAATTAAACCCTGTTTGCACCCCTCCCTAACTCTGGCTCCCCTTATAGCCCCAGTTCCCACTGAAATCAAACTCCCCTGGGTGACTATCAGCATCTGAAACACAGCTTTGATTTCTCACTGGCCTGTGAGGTCACGCACACCTATTCCGGCTGTGTGTGCAACCACCAGACTGATGCCATCCCAAAATCCTGAGTGTGCTGAGAACACCTGAGGCAGAGCAGATAATCTCATCACACATCCATCCATGTCCCAGGTCCCCTCAAAATAAAAGGGCAGGTTATGAGCAAGAGAATGAATGTCCCTAATAAGGCCAGGCCTGGTAAATACCATTATGCCCGCATTTGCTCTGAAACCAYTCCTGTTCTTCCAAGCAGAAAGGTAACAGGAATTGTGCGGCAATAACAGATTGTCAACTGTTGGGAGCTTTCAAAGTTTGTCTCTTCTCTCAATGCACGCTATAAAAATTACCCCCCTGAGTCTTTTCTTTCTCTTTCCTTTTCCTCTTGACATACTGTAGACATAAACTCTCTCCCTGCAAGGAAATTTCTTCTTCCGTGAGTTCCAAGCTCAGTGACATTCTTCATGGTGCCCCGGAGCACAAGGCCTCTGTGTGCATCTGTCTCTTTGGTGTGAACTTAAAGATCAAGAGTCATTCATTTACAAAAATAGTGAGGACACATTTTCTCCTTCTTGCCTGAGTCTCTTCCTAAGTCTAAAGAGAGGGGGAGCTTCTCAGATTAAGAGGGAAGTAAGCAGCATGCACGCTCAGGCGATGGGTGTAGTATGCATGTCAAGATAATTGCAATGCGGAGAAGACAGACATGGCTGATGATGTGCATAAATCCCCCTTGTCTATAAGCTGCCTTCCCCACCCTACGTTTCCTCTGCAGTTTTAATGTTTTGTTTCAACCTTTGGATTGTATTAAAATATTAATGCTAACGTTTTATTATAATTTTATATTCCATGTTTAATATTTTAATAAAATCAAAAGCCCAAATGAAATCTTTCAACATTATCGGGTGAAATGATTATATGCAATTGAAACAAAACAATCCCCCAGAGCCAGGAAGATGTTTTCCTGGAATTTTCTCTCCCTAGGTATTTACCAAATGTCATTCTTTTGTTCTGACGGAAGGACAGCCCCCCCTCCTTTCAAAATATTAGGAATTCAATTGAATTGTGCATTCAAGTGCCTCAAATTGAACCAAACACCCCTAATGGGGCTGAAGATTTACCTTCTTGCTACGAGATATGACGTAATTCTGAGGCCTGAAAGGAATGGGGATGTCCCAGTAAGGTACTAAGTGAAGATGTGAGACACAAGGAGGCCCAGCTCCGCTGCCTCCTGCCACATGCCATCTCAGCACACCATCCCATGGTGCTGAGTTCACTATTCTGCCTCCCCAAAGGGCCACAGTGACACAGTAAAGACCGCCATGTTGCTCTGCTACAACAGTGAAGGTGACCAGGTGAGCCCCTATGTAAATGTAGACCACAGCTACTCTGTGCTGATATCCCTCCGGTCCTAACACTTTCGAGATCCCTGTTGGGTGCCACATGCCTGTGATACCCCCTCTGTTTTATGGCATGAAAAAGCTGCTAACACTTCCAAACAATTTTTCAATTTAAGGCAGATTAAGAGCAAAATTCTAGTGGGACTAATAGTGTGTAATCTTCTTAACATTTCTCCTCTTGCTTTATGAAGAACAGTTCACTGCAATGGTGTATTTCACACTCCGATGCTGATATTTCAATTTCCTGCTTAAGTTACAATAAAAACTGCCCACACTGCTGATGCTCCCATGAAGAATAATTTATGTTGATTGACGTTCTTTAATTCCCTTTGGATGCAGCTAATGATTAAGAGATGCCAGGAAATTTAAAAGTACGTCCTACCTGCGGACTCCTCTAAGCTCCTTTGGAAGGCTTTGAAAAGCTTCCAATTTCAAGCACAAAACACTGCTACTGATCTTTAAGCACCTTCCTCGTCTTCCCTCTCTTCCTCCCCTACTTCTTCCCCACCCCACAGGAAGACAGAATTAAATTACTGAGCTCAATCAAAGCCTAGGGAATTGAGTTCACGGCAGCAGAGCAATGCTGGGATGACACTCGCCTTCCTGCAGCTCATGGCAGGGCAGCTGGCTGCAGGACACCCTGCCTGCATTCCCGAACAGGTCTTTAGGACAACCGACAGTTTGATGAAGCTGAAAAGCCCATGACTGGGGTTTGCATTGATTTTGGGGACTGCTGGGACAGATTTCAAGACCCTGATGGGCAACTGCATCCTTGTGTAAATCAGGACCTATTGGACAACAGAGTGACACAAGTTAGACGTTAGCAGAAGGGAGCAGAAGCACCGAGCCTCAGGCATCAGCAGTTCTGCAAAGATATGCCCTGGAGTCGTCCCCCATGCACCCAATTCTGCCAGGCAACTTCAGCTACTGGGGAAAACTGCCGCAGAGGAAATTCTACAGAATCAGGCATCTGGGTGTGAAATCAGGCTGCAAAGCTGCTCCAAAACCAGTCCCTGCACTGACACTCTCAAGCCAACTTTGCTGGCATCCTTATGTTAATCAGACGTGAGAAAACATGCCCTTCCTCCCCTGCCTGCACCCATACACACCTTCCCCAGCATGCACAGACCAGCACCCCATCTGCCCCTCACACACCTTTGCCCCTGCCATGAAGAAATTTATATTGGGTCCTTTTGCCAAGATAGTCAATGTTTTCCTTGTATTTGGCAAAGCAGCTGTCTTCCTGTCTTCTGTGGACAGGAACTGCGTCTCCGTGAGGAGGATTTGCCTGTATGGCAAGGATTTACTCTTATTCCAAACTAAATTCAGCTCCACAGGCTGCTAATCCAGCATATCTACAGCAGAATAATCCATCCAGCCATGTGAGGGGATTTCCCTGTGTGGACAAAATCTTGTAGGCAGTTTGCAGGCTGGTAAGTGAAGAGGAAAGGGGAATTGGTCCCTGGAGCCCCCCAAATTTCAGCAGATTCCCCCAGGACTTGCAACAGGGCTGCTGAGACTCAGAGGGTTAAAAAGCAACCCCAAGCAAGGGAAGACTGAACATCGTTTCAAAATGCTGAGAAATCTTCTCATCAAAATAATGTCAGAGCCTGTCACGGCGGAGGGAAAACAAACGCACGATACACGATGGTTCTGCATGAAATGTAAAACGCTGTTTAGTTAAAACAAAACTCTTTCAAAACACCTGAATGGGAAAGGGGAGGGGGGGAAGAGGTAAAGGCAGACAGCACTCCACTCTCTAAACTTAAAAGGTATTTAAATGGAGAAACCTGTTGAGGCGTGCACAGCTCTGTCTCCGTTTCCAGCATGCGCTGCGCGACACCCACAGCGCAGCGAGTGATAATTACTGTCAGTCAAGGAGATGGGAGACCCTTCTCCCAGAGCTCGCCGGCCTCCTGCTCGCTTCAAAGCATCCCCTTCCTCTGCCGTAGCAGCCATGGGATGATGGGAGTGGAGGGGAGAAGTCTTTTTTAGGCAGCCAGAAGAAGAAAGTAAGAAGAGATGGTGCCGAATGGGACAGTGATGAACGGTTGCCAATGAGGTGCTGGACCCCTGCAAGTGCAGTTCCTGCCCCAAGATTTTTTACTCTTTCCCATGGGCCTTGTTTCCCATGCCAGGAAGCAAAATGCTTTTTACAGGGATGCACTGACATTGCTGCAGAAAGTCAGGGTTTGGAACACGGATTTCAGCGTGCCAATGCACTGCTGTACCCTTGACACAACAGTGCTCTGGCCGTGCTTCCTGCTCCCCAGAAAAACTTTTGTAGACCTGGCTCTGAAGCCCAAGAGAATTTGACAGAAGGGATGCAGGCAATGGAATTGCAGTCAATTGAACGGGCGCTACAAGCTTTGGGGCTTTGTTGTCAGCTCCTCCAGCTTGCTGTTGCTGTGAAGAACAGGACTCTTGCATATGCCTCTTACTCCATCCATACATAGTCAAATCAATGCAATCTTCCTCTTCCCTGCCCATCTGTGAAATAGATCCTTTTAACACATAATAGTTAATAATAACTGCCAAAAAGGACACCAACTCAGAAGACAATGACAGAAACCATGGCTAAGAAAAAGATCCGTTTAAAATTGTGGAAGATCAGCATACTTGCAGAAAGACACTTTCATGGACATGTCTTTAATCTTTCTCGCTTCCAGCCCTTAATAGCAGAACCTGATTCGAAGACTTGGTGATTGATTTCCAACCCAGACGCAAAGTGACAGGCTCATTTTCGAGTATTGCACAGCTATAATTCCGTGTTTTATTTGTTATTATTTTAACCTGCTGATGGAGTGGGGCTGTATTCAAGGTAGCGGGTAACAACTCTGGCTCGAGGCATTATTTAGAGTTAGGTGTTTAAAGCGAAAGCCTCGTGCCTCTTGATATTTATGAAGAAGATGTGCCAGTAGCTGCAGTGCTCCTATCTTATTTGTTTGTTGTTCAAACAAAGGATCAGGAAATTGCATGCTGTTTCTAGCAAGTGATATCATCTCAACGGTTAAGGGAAGGCCACTGGTCTTTACATGTTTCTCCAGCAGAGCAATGAGGAGAGTTGTCTCCAATTCAAGGTGAATGAGTCACCTTGGAAAGCGCTTTGGCTCTGTAAACAGGGAAAGGCCCCGCTCCATAAACCCATGGAACAGAACAGACTCTCAAATAGGGCTGAACAGCATCCTCGAGGTTGTGGGGCCCAACCCCACTGCCTATCACTGAAGCTCGTCTTCTGATTTGTGGGAAGTTTTCCCCATTTCTTGCCTTAATTTCCCCTCTTTTAATTTAAGATCAAATTAAGAAATCTTGCCTTGACCACAATGGAGAACAGCGCACAGCATTTTTCTCACTCAGAATAAGGTTCTTGGAAGAAAAACCTTCCAGCCAGATTCAGTGAGAGCCCTTATCCCACTGGAGACCAGTGTGAAAAATCCTGCTGTGGCTGACAGGGCTTTTGTGGGATTAGGGCATGTTTATGTAGCCAGAGCAGAGAGTCATGCTGGGTCCCCCCTTTTCTAGGCCAGAGAAGTGCCTTAGCCCCAATCTAGCAGCTCTGAAGCTATGCCTGAGTGGTTTTAAACCTCAGCTAACTTACCTTGCCTTGCAGCATGGCTGCAAAGGAGATGGTGCACAACTTGCTGCACTCTATGAACTTGCCTGTGAGCTCCTAAATCACTCTGGCAGCTTGGAAAAGTTCATTCAGCCTGAGAAACTGAGCCTGCTGCAGCAGCAGAAGCCAAGGAAGAGACTATTTGCTCAAGCTATGAAGTTTAACCTCTGCCATGCTTCTGCGCAGCAGAGAGCAGCGGCATTTGTGCTCACAACAAAAAACAAGCTTTAAGCGGTGATTTCTGGATGCTGCTCAGATACCCCCGAGACAGGCGCAAAACAGAATTTCTTCACACAGCCCGACAGTTTATGCTGAGATGTTGAATGTCTCCACGAAGTCTTCCGCATTGTTACTCCAGTTTCTCATTAATTGTGTAGAAGACCAAACGCTGTCTGCTCACAAAAAGCTACGAGCTCTGTAGGGCTTTGCAGTGAGAACCAACAGACTTCAGCCCAGTGGATTAAGCAGAAGCAATTTGAAGCTGATCCAGTGTTATATGTTTCTTAAAGATCTCTCATTTTCTAGGCTTTCTCACTAAGCCCTGGTCAGCAAGTGCCTGGCGTGCCAGGAGCCCGCACTGAATGCAATACGAAAGACCCTGAGCCCTGTCCCYGTGCCAGCTGGTGACTCAATGGATGTGCAAAGCACAGGACCACAGCCCCGGTCATGTGCTGGGCACCTGGAGTGCTGGTGTGACTCATAGCACACACAGTGAGAGACATGCAACTACTCTGCAACCTGCCGGTTTGCTAATCCAAGAATGAAAGGGGACAAATTAAATATATATCCCACCCAAGCTGCTACCAGTTCTATTTTGCCAGGGTGTTATTCATAAAAACAATCTCTGGTGCCAGCTCTGGTTCCCAGCCAGGGCTGCAAACTAATGAAATTGCCTTTTATACCAAGCGTGCAAGCCTCCTCCTCTGACTGCAGGAGTGGGCCAGACTCCTCACTGTCATCCTTCTGGGGGTGGTGGTAGCCGGGTCCTTACGGACTTGACAGCAAATGGGATGCTGAATTGAGGGCAGAGCTAAAATTGCTGGAGCAGCTCTGAATCCTTTCCAAAGAGGAGACTGCAACAATGAGGTTCATGAGGGAGCCAGCATCTCCCTCGATGCCCTGCAGCCATTCAGCTGGCCTGGAAGGATGGAACAACAGGGGAGAAGCAGGGAATTAGCTAAGTGTTTAGAAGAGGAGTTCTTAGAAAAAAGGCAGCCATCCTTGGAGAACAATAACCCCTGCCACTGCTCAAAGGCATTCAGATCTGTTTTATTCTCCGTGGGTTTTCTCCAACTCTCCACCCCCACTGTCTTCTCAGCAGCACCACTCAGTGCATTAAGTGACATGTCTTATGTTAACGTGAGTGTTAACAAGTGAGTGAGTGCAGGGTGAAGCTCTACTACCCCCCGTGATATCCCTTCATATTAGCATGTACAGGGAAGTAGAGAGTGCTCCAGAAGGCATGGGGAATCAGATTAACAAACCCAATAGTTCACAGCAGTCACTCCCTATATCCAGTAACCTCCCTCCCTGCTAGCAGCAGACAGAGATTTAACAGAGAAGAGAGGAGAGGGTGGCTGAGCCACCTGGGGCTGGTGCTCTCCCGGTCCATTACTGATGTTCCCGGTTACACGGTGTAGAAGTGGCTGCACAGCTGCCTGCCCACGGGGTGGCTGCAGCTGGCCCTGCTTACAGAGCCCATCTGCCACCTACCCAGCCTGCTGAACACCCCTCCTATGTGTTAGCCATAACCCTAATACATCACAGCTGTCCCAAGCCCAGAGACCAGGCAGGTACCTACAAGAAGCAGAGATTTTCCTGGAACAGAGAGGAAAATCCTCCCATGGCATGATCATGAGAGCTGAGGCACTTCAGTCCTATTGCGGATTGCTATCCGCAAGTCAGCTGCTTAAAAATGATGTGCTAAGGCTAATTTTGAAGCACTGTGTCCTTTAGTGGATCAAAACTGCAACCTGCCTGTGCTTCAGTTTCCCACTGTAGAGAAAGGAAATGACAGCCCTTTGCGCTGGGAGGATAAGTATGTTAAACCTGAGAGGTGTTCGTCTACCACAGTGATGAGACTAACAGAGGGGCAAAACAGCAGAAGAGAAGCAGGAACTGATGCTCATGTGACTGAGATGCAGCTAATCATCAGTCAGGCACTGCCTCCTCCCCCCAGCCTGACGACCTCAGAGCCACACGCAATTAAACTCAATGCGGAGCTGCGCAGCGCACCCAGCTTGCTTCTTCCACTCAGCCTCTGTCTTTTCCCTTTGTAAAGCTGCCGTCAGCCTTTTTTTCCACCAAACGTGGCCCTCTTGTGTTCACAAGAGAAATCTGGAGAAAACAGTAACTGCTGCTCTTGAATACGAGAGGGTTATTAGAAAAGTGGCTTTTCCACACCCTAAACTCCATTCACATGGCTCTGAGAGCCACAAGCAGCATCCTACAGGCATCTGCCCCAAATCCTACAAGAGCGGTCTGAACATCAACTCGAGCATCACAAAGATTTCTGCCTTCCCTCCCACCCCCACCTCCCTCTGGTTTGGAGACAAAGACTCCTTAGAGGTTTGCAGATCTAAACATGCAGTGCTTGGCAAAAATAAAACCCAAGTGCTATTATCTGAAGGGTGGAGAGTAAGACCAGCAGTAAAGAATACAGATCAGTCTGGTGTCACTCTGTGCGTGTGTATATACATGTGTATGTATGGCCACACGCACACACAGAGGCAGCCTACAACATGGCTCAGATGTACAGAAATGAAGGGAGCAGTCGTTTATATTAGGGTTTCCATAGAGACCAAGTTTTGAAAGAATTAAGGTGGAACGATTATGTATGTTCTGAAGGGCCTGAGATAAAAATAACCTTGCTAAGCATTGCATGGACTAATTAGACGATGATCCTTGACTTCAAGCTCTCCTTGGTGATACAGTCAACCTGGGCTCCTGGGCTTGCCCACATGTTACCAGTCCCTGCTAATGTGCAATGGAGAATGAAGCACCTGGAACAACGGCAGTGATCCAGAGCCCTGATACCCATTTACCTGGGAAGCTGTTATGCTCTTCAAAGGATTGTCACCCACTACCACTCTGCTAGCTCAAGCAGAAGCAATGTGTGCTCCAGCCCTTCCTGCGGTCAGACCTGCTGTCACCAACATCCAGGCGAAACACTCTGGGTCACAACAGTGGACTTTTGCTGTGGTTTTGCAAAAGAAAGAAAGAAATAGAAAGGTAAGGAGGAGCCCAGTGATGAGCACTGGTGGATTTCCACCAGCCACRGCAAGGAAAGACTGCCCCAGAGGTAACAAAATTCACCGAAGCCAGCCCAAAAACTATCTCCCCGATTGCAGCACATGCTCTCCAGCCTCAGACAAGGCTGGCTGACCTCCCATGATTTTCAGGAGCTCCAGGGAATGTCACACAAAGGGCAGTGAGAGGGACAGGGGGACATGGTCAGTTTGCTCCTTACTAGCCTCTATGAGAAATGCCCTGACATTGATCTGGCACTGCTTTCATACCCAGGTACAAAGAAGAAAACAAAATACAACGAAAGGGAAGACCTAAGCCAAAGAAAGAATGGGAGGATCTCTGACAGCATCTCCCACCCTTTGTTACGATAGAACAATTGCTCAGTCTTGGCCAAACCTTTAATCCCTTAGACACTGGGTGGTTTTTTTCCTACTTACTGTAAAAAAATGCAGTTTGGGTGGCAGGTCAGCAAAAACTGTTCATGCACTTGGGTCGAAATGGCAGTATGGGAAAATTCCTTTTTTGAAGAAGCCAGAACAAAATCTTCTCAATGCTTCACTTTGAAAAAAAGGCATTTTGTTTAGAACTGCAATAACAGGGTAAATGCATCCAAGAAAGCAACAGAAAGTTTTGCTTTAGTGTGGAACAAATACAACTCTCTGAGGCCAATTACTTCTATTTTGGCAAGGGATAATGGAAAAAACTTTGTTTCAGGTGGCCTCCCCCCAAATACATCACTYTCCAGTTTCCTCCAGTTAAAGCCATGAAACAAATTAGAAATTTCTCACTCAGCTGTAGTCCTTAGCCAGAAGAGCAATTTCCATGCTGCCCTCAGCCCAGCTGTCTCACAGTCTGGCTATCTAACAAGCCACAGTGACTCCCAATATATTCTTCCTAAAGCAAATTCCTAATGATTGTTATGAAAACCTCCTTATGGTTTCTCAGCTGATGCAAAAGTAACATACAGTAACAGGCCACGATTCACACACGACCATTTCTAAAAGCAGCCTCTGATTTTTGGGGCTGTGTGTGAGTCCCTTACGAGCGACCCCAGATGGGCTTCAGGGACTAGGAACACAACACCTTCACCACCGAATCCCCTGCTTCACACCTGACCACTGCTTCAACTCACCAAGCAAGTGCTGACACCTTCTGTGTCACCAACTCTGCCTCATTTACTTTTTGATGGCTCTCACCCAAAGACTGAGGGGGGAAAAAAAAAAATCCCCTTTTCTTTTCAGCTTCTGAAGCCTGACAGACAGTGGCAAGCGATAGTAAAGATGAAGGGCTCCAAGATCCACTGTAGTTTAAGAAAGGGGGAAAACAGATAAAGAACAGTTTTGATTCACAAGACTGCTCCTCCAGGAGCTCTTCAGGCAGGATGGAGACTTCTGTCTCTGTAACCCACCGTAAGAGCTCATGAGGTGAATTTTTAAAGGAACATTTCCCCCCTTGCACAGAATAATTCCCTGCAACCTCACTTCTCTCTCTGAAAGACTGCAGCGTCTCCTTCATAAGTGTCTTTAACACGGAGGCCAGCTACTGTTCTTGGCAATGGTAATGTAAGTCTGGTGTAGCACCATCGATTTCTGAGCGTGACTCGTGCCTTCCTTGGGTGCAAATGATAAGAGACTCAAGCATCTATTGCTGCTTCCCACGGTACCCCCCTACAAAAGATCAATCCTGCCTGAGTAAAACAGAGAGCTGAAAGGGCTTGAATTTAATTCAGGCAGACAGCATGCTCCTCTCTGCAAGCAGTGCCAGGGCTCTGGCATCTGCAAAGGTTCCATGTGACGCAGTAAACCTGAGTCAGGCCCACAACGACACGATCGATGAGGGCAGGAATTGGGAGGCAGGACATGTCTGGCAGACAACACGGGCCTAGAGTGTCCTGTGTTGCTCTCGTGTCAGCACAAGGTGGAGGGGATGTGACGTGGTTTAACATGAGCAGCGACAATACAACATTCCTCCTTCCAAAACAGCAAGTTTCCAACTCATCACCTGTTCTCAATACAGCCAACGAATTGCCAAATAGATTTATTTTTAGCCTAGTCTCCTATCAAACCAGGTTTAGGTGATCAGTGTGTGTGCACACTCACATGTGTGCATCTATATCCTTTCCCTTTTTCTTTATGTCTCTGTAATTAATTTTGAACTCACTGGCCAATGCAAGTCTAATCTGACAGAGGCAGAGGTCTCAGAGAGGCTAAACCCCAAGAGATATAGCAGAAATACATATTTGATCAGGGTTGGCAGACATTGTAACAAAGAGAAAATCTGAAGTGTCAGCTCAACCCTTACTACACACTAGAGACGCTACCCCAGACGGGACTGAGCCAGAGAGTGCCTTGCAAGCAGGCTTTCCCTGAGCCACATGCAGACAAGACACTTCAAGCTCTGCTTTGGATTTCCCTCCCGAGTTGCCTCTCCCCCAGCACCCTGCTGTCTCCAGAGCTACCTTCAGCTCCATCAGAGCTGCCAGGGTAAACTGCTCGTCAGGTGAGTTGATTACGGCCCCACTGGTCTCAAAAAGGCATCTTTAACCTTGGGAGAACTACGGCATGTGCCAGTGTCTCTTTCAAAGATCCAGTGACACCTAACATGAATGTGCCCATTTATCGACGTASCTGAATTTGTCTTGACTTGTACCAATACATGAGCCTTAGGTCGTAAGTCTGCAGTAGAAT
This sequence comes from Phoebastria nigripes, assembly GCA_035582835.1. NCBI lineage: Eukaryota > Metazoa > Chordata > Aves > Procellariiformes > Diomedeidae > Phoebastria > Phoebastria nigripes. The sequence continues at coordinate 1,082,873 of JAYKAV010000178.1, read as the reverse complement.
TAGGACTGAGTTTCCAGCTGCTCTCTCCTAAATCCAGGCCTCAGCCTCACCTTATCATCATCTTTTCACCCCCTTATGGTGCCTCTGATCTGTGGGCAGAGGCACCCCCCCCCCGTGCCAGGCACTGCACAAACACAATCATCGCAGGCTGCCTCGACTTGCTCACCATCGGCTCCGACAACAACTTCAGCAGGAATTTGCCTGACCCTCCCCACTACGCCAGGACTTGGCCTTTTCTCAGCAATTATCTCCTGCAAGGGGAAAAGCAGCTCGGTGTTCAGCTGTCAATACACGTGAAGGAGTCTTGACCCCCCCCTCTTCCTTCCCACTCCAGGAAGATTAGCACCAGCTGCTGCAGGTGTTGCCAGGGCTCCTGGGGAAAGAGTACAACAAAAATCCTCTGTTGAAGGTCACCAGCCACAAAGTACCATGCGAAAGAGTGGGCAGAGCACACCAAAGATTAATGGCACTTCAAGGTTTAGATCTGTCTGTGCTGGGAGGGTCTGTGGAGAGAGCCAATAAAGGCTAATATGATTTTACATAGCAATGAATAATTTCAAGGAACGAAATGCCCCGAATAAGCCCGTATGTGGCCATGCTCCTGTCCTGAGGAGCAGGGGGAGGTATGCCCTGCTGATTTGCAGAGAGTGTAATTAAAGAAGAGAAATCACGTTTTTCGCAGGCTGAGCCTGTGGGTTTTTGCAGTCCTTCGCTCAGGCAATAATGCCAATGTCAAGAGCATGACTGGGGCAGCGTGGTCCCTGGGTGCAGTGCAGGGCAGCCCAGGCTCTCACTCTTGCTCAGACACTGGAGGCTGTGTGGCCTTGGAGAATTTATGCCTCCTCTCAGTGCCCCTTTTGAAACAAGGATACCGACACTGTCTTCCTTTGTAAAATGCCCTCAGAGCTAGCGAAGAGGACTACTGCATCACAGAGAGTTATTGCTCCATCTAATTCCTTACCCTGCCCTCCTCAAGGTAATATCTGAGCATCTTCTAGACCTGCACAAAGCAACGTGACTCATGTCTGACATATGTGACTCCTCTATGATTCCCAAAGGGAAAATTAGGTATGTGGTGGCGTGTTTTGTTTTGTCAGGGTTGTTTCCTGTCTGGGCGCTGTTTCTGGACTAAGGGCTCCCTGTGTGTGTTGCTTTTTTTAGCCAGCTACAGTGCTCTGTGTCTAYGCGAGAGAAGTGAGGGTGATAAGCTGCTTGGAAACCAGGCAACAGGCAGCCATTTCACAGTTTGGGGTCATTCAGACCTGACATTTAGAGGCAAAATATGCTTGGAAGAGGCAGTTTCACTGACACCAGTGGCACCAGGCTAGGGAAGGCTGGGTTAGCGCTGGGCCTCGGTCCACTGACATCCTCCTGGACTCTTTATTTCCACCTTCTGTCTTAACTCCTGTCCCCCTCCTGAGATTCAGGAGACAGAGGCAAGAAATAGGCATTAAAAGCTCTCCTTTCCTCTGCTCCCACTCCCAACTGAGGCACTGACCTCTCTCCCTCGTGGATGGGCACATGCCYACGCCACCGGCCACACAGTTCCTCCAACCACCCAAAGGGAAGTGGTTCTGGCAGTGCTGCCCTGTGGTCCTCTGCTAGATGAGGGCAGGTAGGTCAAGCTATGTAACCACCTCCTGCTGAAGGCTTCATCTTTAATGCACCGGGCTTGAGAACACACGTGATTCCTCCTGGTCACGCAGCGGGAGCAGTGCTGAGCTTCAGGAACTTTGATCTCTTTAAGCCTCCAAGGCAGGAGAAGGTGGGCATGGTCCTCCCCCCTCATCGCCACATGCCGCTGCTTTCCTCCAGAACCAGCTATGTAAGGAAGCTCAGATGTGGATTCACAAGCTATAGCTGGTGTCTGGAGCACGGTCAGCCCAGTGTCTCCTGTGTTTTCTGTTAGCAGAGGTGCCCGAGAGAAGGGGAACACAGGATATTTTCTCAAAAAATGTTTCGGACTTTGTTTTTCCAAGGAAATAAATTTTTTTCCTTTTCTTTTTCGAAAGCACTTTTGCAAGTGCATGAAAGGAAGTTTTTCATTTCAGGAACATTTGATTTTAAGATCTTTCTGAAAGCCCCAAACAAGAGTTGAGTGCTCTGGACACAACTTTTCAATACTTTGAAATGAGAATTCCCCCCAACTTTCATTCTCCCTGTCATAAAAGATCTATTTCACGGCCCATTTGGAAAATACTACTTTTTTGTTTTTTTCCTTCAGATTCAGAACAAATCCCACATTTCTAMAACCTCAGTATTCCCTCTCCTCAGTGCGGGCTGTGCTGAGACCTCCTTGTTTTCCTGCGAGGCGCCTACTCATCCAGCATCAGGTGTGGATGGAGCCTGCAGTGCAACAGTTAACATGGTAATACTCCAAGGATTTTGTTTAGAGTTTTATAGCATTACATACCAGCCTTATTGGATTTAAATGGCTTAAATTAACTGGGATATTTAATGGATTGTCCAGATTAGGGAGGAATCTGCAAAGGCTGTTACTTCAAGAAGAGCAGCTGCATTGGAAGAAAAGATCTCCAAGTAACATTAATATCCTGGAGGCTCACAAGTCCTGACAGGCCACTCCTGTCCTTTATTGACATTCTCTCATACGCATTTAGCCAGGTTTGTGTTTAGTTTAATAATCTCCTGAAAGTTTAATTGTTGCTTTATTCATCCATGACCTTTCCTTCTCATCTGGAGACATATTATTGCTAATCTACAAATTTCAAGAACCAGATTTATTTGCAAAACCAATTATTCTGCTATGCAAATCTCCTCTCTTCCTGCAGCCTGCTTGAACAGGGCTTTTTTACAGCTGCCATAAGATACAGACAATATTCAAATATTTAAATGTAAAATTTATCTATATTTCTTTTCAAGCATGCCCAGGTTCTATATGGTGCAAAGTTAATTAAAATCTTTAGAATCAAAACCTTGATCCAGACCTGACAGACTTTAACCTCCAAAGTCCTCACTTAACCACAGGGGAACTGGAACTACTAGCAAAGCGGAAATCACTTCACWATCAGTAAACTTCTAATGGAGAAACACATCCTCTCCATTAGTGTCAGACATGACAGCACCAGTTCAGTCCCAGAGACACAGGTTTCCTGAGCTGTCTGCAGATGCCTGACCTGAAGGAGGTGCAGAAAAATGCTCCGAACGAGAGTCTTTGCTACAGATCTTTACCCCAAAACATTCTTGACGGCACTTTCCCCATGTGTCCCCGGAGCGATGCCTCCCCTCAGCCCCAGGATTTATAATCCTGCTGGCACAGGGTGGGAGACAGAACACTTAATTTGAATGTTGGGCTGCTCCAAGCCTCTGCAGGTCCAGGGACTTGAGCCCTCTTCCCAAATAATCAGTGACCACAGTACTTAACATTAACTTCAGCTGTCCCCTGCCTCAATTTCCCCACCTCTGGCAATAGCAGGAACACTACCTGTTTGTTTGAAACTCAGGTTTCGAAGTGGTGAAGTGCCACCTACTATAATCCTCCTGCCCAAAAGCACAGCCAGCGTCCTATGACTACAGAGCATCATTACCACAATTACAGGCAACCAAGGAATCAACATTTTATACTAAGCCTCATGTCAGTGAACAGCATTATCAGGGAAGCTTGCACAATTAAACCATAATTCAGTGGATGGATGTTAAGTACTTTACAGATGAGCAAATTAAGAAAGCATTAGCCATAGGATTCAAGGGAGAGGCAACGTGGGTGCCAGCCATAGAACAGAGACGTTCTGCTTGTGCTCCCAGCACTTACCCTGGCACTGTGCCTGCTCGCCCAGCAGCCCTCTGGTTCCTCCGCAACCCACCTCGTGGCTACYGGGGGTTCTGGACACCCCCTGGGTCTGGGCTCCCCCAGCACTGAGGGCCCCAGGGCAGCTCAGCTGTCACCAAGTGGCTGCAGAGAAGCCAGGATCCACTGGTCCTCTCCTGGATAATTTTGAAGATGTGGAGAAGGAAGCAGAAACTAAGAGGGGGAGATGTTGAGTCAGAGGCGCTGTAGATAATGCAGGATTACATTTGCTGAAGAAAGAGAGTCTTTATTCTTGCCCCAAGACGTGAAATGTTTGCAGTCCTAGGCCTGGAAAAAAACAACCAAAGCAGCACAAGCTACAGATGTATCCCATGGGGACAGAAAAGTATCCCAGACTGCCAGGAGATGCCACGGTTCACTCAGCTATGTACCCACTTGGACCTGACTGAGAAACAACCACTCCTGATTGTTTTGCTTCAAGTTGATAAGACAGAAATAGTTCCGTATCTCACCAATAAATCACCACCATCAGATTGATGGACAGGGAACAACTCCAGTAGTCTTTCATTGAAATGGAATTACTTGCACGCACGAAAAAAAAGACTGGAAATATGTATTGTTGGAACAGTGTACTGAAGCAGGGGAAGGAAGGAGGATGAGGATAGCTTGTTTCCCTGAGATGTAATGGAGTGAGAGCTCTGCTTTAGGCATGCAACCGCAGATGAGTCTTACGCATTTGTGTCTGGAGCAGCCCCTTTCCCCTGGATACCTGCAGAGCTCAGAGATGGGAACTGGTCATCTCCTGGCAGCCAAAGCCAGTGAAGTCAAGCACACCACTGGCTTCAGTAAGTTCTGGCTCAAGCTTTATATATTTCAGATATGGGTGGCTTTAAGCTGTTTTCCACAGTCTGCGGATTGTTTCTCTTGCTCAAATAATTTAGCTTTAACCTGAGGCTGTGGGCTCAATCCTTGCTGTCAAAACCTAGAGTGTAGCTTTGCATGCAGCTCCTGAGGGTATGGGGTAACACAGCATGAATCTCTCTGACTCCTTCAAAGTCTAGCAGAGCTGCTTTATGTTTGTAGAAATTGACATAAATAAAAATAAATCTGACAGGCTTTAGTCTATGTTTCTCCAGTATATCCTTTTCTGCACTGGATTTACCTGAGTTGGTTTATATCTAACAGCTTCAATAGGGATATGTTTACAGTGAGACAGACTCCAATAAATATTAGGGATAAGGGTTCACTCTCACAAATACATCCAAGCAAAGCAACCTGTAACATGCAGCCTACAGGCATGGGTGAAAGCAGTGACCCATCAGAAATCCCAGGCTGGATCTCCCAGCTGGCCCCCAGCCCGTTTCTGTGGCTGCGCTGCCAGGGTGCACACATGATCTAGTTGGGGTACTTCAACCCACATGCACAGCAAACCAGGCTGCTTTAATTACCACTACAAACGTAAGTTACAATGCAAATTGCTTTGTTTTCACTGCTATTTTAGCTTGAGTTAAGAACTACTTTTTGTTCTTCTTAGTACAGGCAAACAAGACTCATAAAACACTGTAATAGTGTCCAATTACACTTGAAGCTGGAAACCTTAAAGGTTCCAGTGAGAAAAGAGGCCACGTTCCCCTGCTGCTGCATGTACCGTGTCGTGGGCATAAATGAAATGTGAATTACACCACTTTTACCAGCGTAAATGATTACAGAGGAGCTGCAATCCAAGGTGAAGCTGAGCCTTTAGTAGGTTTATTTTAAGCTCAGACACCATTAAATATGACAGAAACATGAAAGAAACTTCCCCTCAGTGACATCTGGATGAAAATGCAACTGATTTTCTGGTGCCCTGCAGCTGGACTCTGGCACCTGTACCAGGCTGGCCACAGGCACTCAGTGCTGGGATAAATGTCTCCACAAAGGGCACAACAGTGCTTGCAATAATGGGCCACTGTCAGTTTGCCAGAGTTGTTTGATATTTTTAGCTTTTCATCACAAACTGACTCTCATCTTGCCTTGCAAAGCTGCTACTGAGGCAGAACTCCACTGAAACCCAACTTCTAATCTAAGTGCACGTCTAATCCATTAACACCGAACGCACTGAAAAGCAGTGGGTAGCATCACTCTAGTCTAATGCATATTCAGCCGAGCTCAAGGCAATAAGAGAACTGGGCTGTGGTTTTGCTCAATGAAACCTTCAGTGGCAATTTCAGCTGATTGCGTCACCGCTGTCCTCTTCATTCCTGTCCTCACGCTATCCTGCACGGCCCCCTGCACTGTGCTGACACAACCAGGTATGTGGACAGGCTGAGAAACAGACTGGGAAAGTGGATCAGCTTAAAAGAAAAGTGAACTTTTTTTTGCTGGGTTGATGTTCAGCCAGATCAGTTCCACAATCCACGTTACACACAGCCATGTCAGCGCAGCACACAACGTGTGCCCTTGGGGATGAGACAGATCGGTAAGAAGCAGGGACACCCTAGGTCTGTTCCTGTCATCATGGACTTTGTTGCATGATGCCACATGCTCCAGACCTGTCTTTCCAAAATAGGTATCAGCCTCATCGCTTCCCAAAGCCGCAATGAGCAACAGCAGCCTTTTAACTGACATCAGCGCTCAGCTCCTCTGCCAAAATCTTGGGACACAAGATCCTTTGTCTCCAGATTACACTCATCTTTTCCACTTCTCCTTCAAATAAGATGAATCTTATAATTTGTCACATAAGTGGTGGTTTCCAAACATCATTTACCCAATGGAGGCTGGGAGGGGGTTGCTATTCTTCAGGTCAATTTGTGAGTCATTTGGCTTGCCAGTCAACCAAGTTTCACTCACTTGGAGACAATATATCTGAGCTATAAACCTTAACCTTAAAACATAACTCACCAAATTTAGTGAGTAGCCTGTCATCACTGAGAGCAATGATCCTTAACCCCTTATCTAGCTCTGGGGAATCATTATCTGCAGTTGTTAATTTAAGCTTGCTTTAAGTAATAAAAAAGTATTTCTTCTGCTAAAAATGTGTCACTAATTCTACTACTGCTTCATTATTCAGTTTCATACTAAGAATTATTATTTTTACTGATTTCTCATCAAATTGATGTTCAAATAAATACCATATGTACTAGCCAATTAACATAGTTACTGGCCAACTTTCCAAGCTTTTTCACTAGCCAGGCACGGGCTGCAGAAGCCTCCGAAAACAATGAAGCAGAGTTTAATGCACCCCTGTTGAGCTGTGCACATATGAACCGTCATCCCAGCCATTGCAGAGGGTACCAGACAGGGAATGCCAGGCTGCACGGGACACAGGTATGACTCTGGGATGGAGCGTGGCATTGCCCTCACCTCATCTGTAGTCGTCTTCCTCCTTTTAGCATGGTCTCTCAAGCTTCATCCTTCAAATTCACTTTGTTTTGCACCAATCTATGTACATTTATGTAAAAAATAAAAACTATCAGATGCAATGGTGCAGGGCCTAGCAGGTTTCAACTCCTATTCAGGCATCCATTTCTCACCGAAATGCAGTGAAGGTTGGGAGCAGGTCCTCTTGCTAAGTAATATCAGCCAGGAAGGGGCCCCAAAAGTGCGACTCAACTCATAGATAACAGTAATATTCCTTTACAGCTGTGGGCTCCAGTCGGATGAGAACAGTCAGGCTGAAGGCTGGACATCAGTCATTAATATTTAGAGTGGAAAAAGAAAAGTCCCAGAAAACAACAAAAGCAAGCTGAGCAGGTTGGGAATACAATCATCCGCAAACTCCTAAGGCTAGCACAATGACCACAAACCCCTCAGGCAATCCATCTGTCAGCTGGGAAGATGTAATTCAGACAGTGAGTGGAGTCACTCTAGTGGACAGCTCTATGGGAACCAATTTACTTGGAAGAAGGAAGAGAGTTTAAGCAATCAGGGTTCAAAAGGCACATAACTCATGTCAGAGGAGAGCAAAACTGATTGTACACTCATCGCAGGTGAACAAAAGATCAGGGAAGACAAAACAATTACAAGCAGATAATGAAATGGATAGTCAGTAGCACAGACAGAGCCTCTAAAAGCGTAAATCCAAGCTAGCCATGTTTGTAACAGCAAGGAGTGCAGGAGGAAGAAGAAGCAGGGGCTGCTAAGTGGGCAGCAGGACCAGCCTCCATCTCCCCACGTGCTGGAGTCCTCAGTCCACTCTGAAAGAGAGGCCGGCCCAGATCTAACACCCCTGAAGATGGTGTGGTTTGGGAGCCGGTGCCTCTCCAACACCTCCCTTGTGGCTTGTGCCGCAACCACCAAAATGTGGGGGAAACGAACCCATTTCCAATTCCTCAGTTCAAAATCACCAGCAGTTTTAGGATGGCTGCTCCTGCCCTTCCTGCTCTGCTGGAGACCTGACACTTGCTTTGCGGGGATATGAACTATTGTTCACCAAAATATCAGCTCTGAAGAAATAATTGCCCCAGGGAGCCCTGAGACACAGTCATGGGGAGAGGCAGATTAGAGGAATCAGTCTCATTTTCCACTGGAACAGCTGGGAATGTGCACGCACTGTCTCAGCTGAGACAGGTTACAAGCAGCTGATGGAAAGGAATGTCTCAAACTGCTCCATCGCCTGCGACTGCCCCAGTGCTGAGGGGCAGCACTGTGCTGAGACACAGACATCCAGCTCTGCTCTTCCAGCGGTTTGTGGAGCAGGGAAAAAGAGGTGGCTTTTCCATCCTCCCTTTTACCAGTGGGGCTGATGATGCCAACTGTCCTCCACACAAGGAGGGTGGTCTCCGACCCCACATGGTACTTGGGATCCTGGAGCCAGAGGCTGCAGGGGCTGTGCAAAGCCCCGAGTGGCCCAGGCTGAGCAAGAGGGCATCAACTGCACACTCTTACACGAAGTGCGAGACTCTGCAGCTCTCCGCAGGGTTGAGGAGAACCGGACACTAACTCCCCTGATGCTGCTTTGCTGCGCCCCATCGCAAGTGGGAGGATGTCAGCGGCAGCTCGAAGGGCCTCTGGGATGGGGGCCTGTGTGAGCAGAGCACTTGCGGAGAGCAGGAGATAATTATCTCCTTGGCAGCAACCAGGCTGGTTTCTTAGAGAACAATGCTTATCTTTCCATCTCGCCTGATGATCTCTTATCATTACCCAATCCTCCTGGGCTTCGCAGACATTAGCTAATCTTGTGATAAGAGATTAAGAGAAAAGCCAAGACACATTCCCAGCCATTAATGGCAATTCCCCCAAAGCCTGGGTGTGTGACGCAGAGACCCGAAGATGCCTTACAGGCCTTGCTCTGTTTGAAAGACGCAGGCAGAAACCTGATTATTCCCGACTGACCTGCTGGGTACTTAGTCATGGTCGTTCAAGTTGTTTTAAGATGAGAAAAATATTATCATTAGGAGGAGCTGTGCTAGAGCGGTATAGCAATGATAGCTAGTGCTTTGATAATGCCTGTAGAGAGGTACGCATGCCAGAGGGTAAAGCAGCATTCTGGTAACATTTCTTGCATGCAAAGCAGAGCCATCTCTAACGGGAAGGTCAGACTCTTGCTATAGGTTGGGATAAACCACACTGAAACKGGTACGTTTTTAACTGCTACTCCTTGATAAAATAGCTGCAATTAAGCACATACATCACTGAAAACAGAAAGGAAATGCAAAGCTACCCTGAGTGTGAATGCTTTGAGAAGGGGAAGGGAGGAGGGGGATTCTGGGTTTAATCTGGAGAGGGAGTGAGAAAAGGGGCAGAGAAGGAAAGTCAAACACAACTGTGTGTGCCTTGTGGGGAGGCAGAGACATGGAACGAGCTTCTGAGTTGTGTTTATGTACAAAAAATTTGGAGCTGTTGTTTTAGGCTGTGGGATTTCTCCCCTGCTCTAAAAACCAGACCTTTCTACATCCATGTAAAGAAAATTGCCTCAAGGATTCTTGATTTCAGCACCAGTTTTCCTCCCAACAAGAGCAGTCTACAATATCTCCTACTGTGGTCAAGAAGCCAGAGCATCAAGCAGCAAAATGTAGAACTCCCCACCCCGGGAGGTCACTGGACTCATTTAGTGGAGGATGGTGACCAAGTTTCACAGCATCGCTGCCTGTCTTGGGCACCGCCTTTGGGAAACTGCTCTACGTCCAGAACTTGTTGCACTACATCAGCATAAATACAGGATCCTAACAACAGCTACAGTTTCCAATACTTTCAGTGCCATGCACTTTTTTCTGCACACAAACAGCACATTCCATTAGCCCGAATTACTTTTGTTTTCAAAGGAAGACATACCAAAGAAGAACAAACAAAAATAACGTCTCTTGCCCAGGACAACACAATGTATGTGTTTTCTAGCTCACTTTCCGCAATGGAAACAGTTTTTGAAGACAAAAATATCCCAGAAATGGTCTATGGTGCACAGAGCAACATTTGATACAAGGACCACAAACCAGATGATGCCTTTGCTGCAGAATCAGAGGGCATTAGGAAGAGCACCTTTCTGAGACACATTCTGCTCCACTGACTGCAAAAATAGCAAAGAAAACCTCTCTCCTAGAACACATTTCATTCTGCATTAAACGTTATGGTTTCTGAGAGCTGCTCCCGTGCAAAACCAACACTGTTACTTATGAAACAATGCATCAAACCCACAGATGGGAATTGGCTCTCCTGGCAGCACAGCCAAAAAAAAATCGTTCTCTTTTTTCCCCTCCTGTAACAAATGGCCTCTTTCCCCAGTCATCTGCGTAACATTTAAAGATTAATGTCTTATGTGGCATGACACAGAGTCGTTTGCTTCCTTTTAAGAAAGCTTAAAGCTCTTTAGAGACCGGGTTCTACTTTCAGAGTTATCTGTCTACAGAGCAAACACACTTCAAGTTGTTCAGCCAGTTTCTTTAAAGAACGGGTTAGCTAAATGAAGGGTTACCAAGTGTGATCTTAATGGACTTTCCTTAGTTTCTGATTGGCTTTCATCTATTTTATTGTCTGTTCTTTAAATTTGCAAATGACTTGGACTGTGAACAGAGCCTTGGATTGAAAGACAATTTGCAGGCAGCAAGGAGGGCTGTGCTGTTTAATGGACAAGGAACTGGCCTGGGACTCGGGAAGCCTGATGCGCATTGTAGCTTTGTCACTCCCCAATCTACTGCCTGTCACTTCTCTAGCTGTCTTGCATCTGTAAAATGAGGGTAAAGATATAGTTCCCAGGACCCCCACATACCAAATTGCTCTGGATAAGTAGCATCAACCTTTTGCCCTAACCAACTCCAGGTATCCACTTGCTCTCTGGTCTCCAAAACACTATTCACCCCCCATGACACAGGACATCTGTACTCTGGGAGTTTGTATCTCTCGCCTTTGTTGACAAGGAAAGCCTGAACTAGTAGTTTTGGTTAAAATTCTTAACTTTCAGCTCACTTCTGATTACCTTCAGCACCTGCCATTCTTTGGTCTCCCTTGTTTTGCTGAGATGGTGTGCAGCTGCCAATAACATTGGTAAAACACCTGTAGGAGTCCTAGACAGAAGTTACTTCTGGGAAATATTAAGTATTATTCTGATTATTCTATCAGAATGACAGGATGGGCAGAATGAGAAAGCCAAGTGTCAGGCCACACACTGCCTGTTACAGTCACTCTGCGGAGACCTGTGGTGAAGCAGAGCAAATGTACCAGGAAATTCCTCGGAGACTTYTAGATGTTAAACAATAAAGAAAAATAACGGAAGAGGCTGCCAGACTCCGGCTGGTTTTAAATGGAACAGTCCGATTGCTTCAAAACCTTTTTCTGGTTGGAGCTGGTATTTTCCCTTCCACAGGATGTTTTGAAATTTATACCTTTGTTTTGAAAGAGACCACAGCTCTTCCCCTTGGGATTCCCCACAGAGCAGAGGCTTCTGCAGCAGACTAAGGCCTTCTGCCAGCCCTGTGTGAGCCGGGGAGCTCTCCTGAGCAAGGGAAGCTGGCAGGGGACATTTTCCAATCCTTTCAAGACCTTTGTAGGCTGCCAGAGTGAAGCAGAGGGGCCTTGGTGTAATGGAAACCCTGTCCCCAGAGAGGAAATGTGAACAGAATCCTGCCCTGTCTTGAGGCCCTGGACTTTTTGGGGGAAAAGGTGACTTATTCTGTTTGTACAGTTGCAGTTACAGAAATGGCTTAGCAAAAGAATAAAATAAAAGCAAAGGCACTTGCCCTCACAGCTCCCTCTTTGTCTTGAGAGTCTTATTTGCTGACACAGACAAGTTTTGCTGATGTTAGCACTACGAAATGGCTGCAGCTCCTGGAGAGGGAAAAGGGGTCTGGTCTGCGCTTTATGGGGACATGCTGGGGGTGAGCCCAGCAGAGCCCCTGGCCCACACAGCAGACCAGAACCTGCCTGGATTGATTCTCACTTACTCAGCATTGTGTCTCAATTTAATTACACTGATTTCAGAGGGGTCTCTCCTGATTAACATCAGAGTGTAACAGCCTGGCCCTTCTCCTACCACAGCTTTGGCACTTACTACAGCAGAGGCAGGATCAGGCCCTGAACAAGAGCAGAATTAGGCCTTCTAAGGCTCTGTCTAGATGAAGGCTGCAGGATTTGGCCTTTTTGTCAGCACTTGGGCCAGTGGTGTAGCTGCTTTTTTTTTTTCACTGCCTCTTTGCAGCTGGGAGAATAACACTTTGGCGAGTCAATGATAAAATGGTTTAATGTAATAAACATGAATCTGTCAGACTCAAGTGCCCTAAAATATTCCAGGCTGCAAATGCAGGACCAACAGTGAGCTTGTTGATACAGCCTCAAGCCAGAACTAATCAGACATAGACACCATTTGCTTTCAATAGAAATTATATTCAAGAGGGCTGCTTCCTGCTTGCAGGGAAAGATGGGAGGCGAAACAGAGTGATGTGGCACACTGAAAGCAAAGAGTTCTCTCCTGTCAGCCTAAACATCACGGGGTTTCAATGTCTTGCAGGGAAAGAGGCTCGCCATTTGACTAGGGATCCTGCTGACTCAGCTCGCAGCTGAAGATCTTTCCGGGAAGCAAAAACATACAAATAAATAAAGTAGACCTTTTTGTGTGCAGGGTAACTGGGAACRAAAGCAGAATCAGCAGCCAACAGGCTGGGGCTGTAAAACTGCACGTGTTGGTGCTGCATCAGGACAAGAAAACAGTCCTTTACCTCCTTGATCTGGCACAGAGATAACATTAATTAGCCTTTCAAGTGGCCCTTTGATGCCTAGGAAAGCCAATGTCACTGGGTTCTGGAGTCTCTGCAGGCAGACACAGAAAAGAACTGGCAGGAATTCAGTGCAGATGCTTTCCAACCTCTGTTACGCTGGGTGTAAATCCAGCCCAGCTCTGCTGACAGGAGAGGAGTTGTGATTTACATCAGTGAAAACGAGATTCATTGGAATTAGCCCTCTGAGATAATTTGATCTGATCATCAGGGATGGGTAATTAGAAGCACTTGAGCCTGTAGCCACACGTACACACACAAAGAACCATCCCCAACTTAAGCAGAAGTCAGTGTAACTTTAGCTCACCATTTTCACAACATTATTATTTTCCAGTTCTACTTTGCTGGGCTCCTTACAGGACGCCCCCCCCCGCCCAGCAATGCACACATTATGGCACTTTTCGTTTGAGAATTGTAGGTCCTGGGAGTATTAAACCCCAAGACCTGTTCCTACAAGATCAGCAGCTCTGCTTTGCAAACTCAAGGACTTCAGAAAACTTGGAGTAGATCCAGGTTCAAGGGAACTTAACATAGATGTGACAAGGGCTCCCTGGTGCTACAGTAATAAATAATAATTAATAATAATTAATCACTTAATGACGAGGTTCCCTGATCAGTCATGATCACAATTTCATGGCTGATATCACCATGCTTTGAGACAGATATGGCAGGCTTGACCTTTCCTCCTCACCAGCTTTATGCTGTTATAATTTTGTTAAGCCAAACCCTCGGCTTGTGTAAATCAGCACAGCTAGAGTGCCTTCTGATTTATGCCAGGACAGGAAGGGAATCGCATCCTCTACATATTTTACCAGCCTAACAACCTAACACATAGCAAAGCAGAGAGTCAAATACAGAGTAGGACTCTCTCTTCCTTAAACTGCTGTCTCTCCCCTGCAGAGAGGAAAATAAAATCAGCTTTCAGGCTTCTAGGTATGATTGCTTCAGGGTCAGGAAGGGGAAACTCATTCTGTCTCCCCTCCCATGCAGTTGGTATTCTCCTCCTTCGACACATCACATGGCAGCTGAATTAGTACTACGCTGCCTAATTACATTTGATCACCTCTGAAACATCAGATTTCAGCCAGTAAAAGAGGGACTGCATATTTGTATTCCAAATCCTACCTGACTTTCTAGGGGAAAAAGAATAGGAGAGAAACACTCCTCCCACCCCCAGAAGATCTTTCAATATTCCTTTCTTCCTCCTCCTGTGGCTCTTTTCACTTTTCCAGAGGCTGCAGAAGACCGCCTCCCTGATTGAAGTGAACTCCCTCTTAAGGCTTTATCTCTTTAACAGACTCTAGATGTTCTGGCCCAGTGCTCTGCTGTGTGGGCACCCTCCCCACTCCCGATGTTCTTATTATCCTCATTGTCATCGGCCCGAGTCATTTCGTGCCCCTTTTGTTACCCTCCCTAGAATGGCCTGTGATAAAGACACTTCCAGCATTGTTACTGCTCTTGCAAAGTTCTTTTTATTTCTTCTACAGCCAAACAATAATCTAAGGAGCCATACTGGAGGTAACATATTAGAAAGCACCTACTTTATTATCAGCACAATATGGGCCTGTAATCTGATAATGATAAAAATCTGCCCCTTATCATTTAATTGGAGCGAAGGAGCACATTTGTTTGTTAATAATTTTATAATTGGTGCTATCTGCTGAGTCTCATCAAAGGAACTGTGCGCAACAACTGCTTTCAGTGGAAACCATCTCCCTGATAAAATGAGCTTTATGGCATTTAAATGTTCCTGTTATATTGTTTGCAGTGCAAGGGTGCCTTCAGGGCGCACAGCCCACCTATAGCACCTGCAGCTCAGCGCTAACCCCCACCTTTGCATGCTCCCCCAGCTCCCGGCCTACACACAGACCCCTGTGCTGTTACCAGGGGAGCTGGTGGCTTTTGCAATCCCTTCTGTTCTGGTTTAACTAGACATCCCAATATTTTGACAACACAAGGATGTGTCTCTTCACACTTGTGTCTCCATGCGGCTCCCAGCCCGACTCACCTGAGGCAGCTCCTCTCTCGCTCCGCCATCTGCTTGTGAGCAGAGAGAAAGCAGAGACAGCTGGATCCGCACAGGGTGTGAAGGGAAGCACACGCCAAGGGTTTGTTTCCCCCAGCAATGAAAACACTAAGGATGTGTCTACACTGACAGTCAAGTAGGAGCCAAGTCTGTTCTTAAATCCAGACCCACACTGTTCACACTGTGGCTTAGCCCCATTGCTGGGCTCTGTGGAGGTGAGATGCAGCTGAGTTCATCACCTCTGTGCCAATGCAAATGCAGTGGATTAGCCCTGAGCCACTACAGCCCAATCCACCAAGTGCTGGCCTACGCTTGGCAGCTCTTCCCCACAGCATGGGCACTTTGGCTGCGGCTATAAATATAGCAAAGCAAAACAAACAGGCCACAGATTGGTCTTTTGCCTGAGGGTAAATAGCATGGTTTGGCTAGTTGCCATATAGCTGAACTCTTCCTCTTTCTCCCCAAAAGCCCTCATCATTGCCGCAGCCAGAGTGCCTATTGGGATGAGTCCCTATACCCTGCCCACGTGTCATCTGGGACAGTGGTATTCGGACTAGCCAAAACTATGCCAGGGAGTGAGCTAGCAATGAAATACTCTGGGCCAGCGAAGACACTGGGCACCCGGCACTGGCCACAGCCAGGCCACTCACCAAGTCCCCAGGTCTCTGGAGCCATCTCAGCTGCAGGGTGGACACTGCCCTATTAGCACGCTCCAGCAACACGACACGTGGTGGCTAACCTGCTGCAAATATCCCTAATGCAAACAAGTTTTAATAAGCTGCTGCTCTTGTAGTGCTGTTTGCATTAAGGCACAGAGAACAGGCATTTTAACAATTACACGTTTGTTTAAGTATCAGCTAACATAACAGTAACCAGAGCCTAATGAGAGCTGCTCCTGTCTTGAGCTGCCCTTGGCGAGGCAGGGGCCATCCTGCCTCCCTCTTCCAGGTCTTGCACCCAGTACAGCACACCTCTGCAAACCACCTCCTGCCCTGATGGAAGCAATGGGAATGGCCAGTAAAGCAAAAACTAGGAAAAGAACAAGCATAATAAAAGAGCAGGCTGAGGCTGATGCATTCATTTGACTCCATACATAAGCATTGAAGAAAAACAAACTCATCAAATAAATGAGAGGTATAAACCCTGCATCAGCCATGCAACTGTAGCACCCGAATAACAGCACAGGGCACAGTTCTGCAGCAGAGCTTGCCCCGCATGCAGGTAGGAAATGATAGCAGTGAGAGATGTGTTTTGGAGCATCGTACTGCTGTTTAAGACGTTACCATTTCACCTAAAGTCTGGTTGCAAGTCCTGCCCACCCCACCGTTTCACTGACATTTATGAACCCAGAAGTTGTCACTGTGACCAAATGACTAAGCAGCACTTCAAAAAACCATCATCCTCCCCMCACTATGACTTCCCTTTACCAAGCAGAAGAACTGAGGCAAGCAGAAACYAGGGCTAATCCTTTTAAAAAGAGTTACCAACACCAGGCACCTGGATTTCTGCAAGGTCCCTTTCTTGAAACAACCCCACTTTACCTCCCAAAAGAGGACCAGCACAAGGCAGCTGCAGAGCTGAGGGCAGGATGCATGAATGTGCTCTTTTTCAGACCTATTTTAAGGCAAGATCTGATGCTGTGCTGTGGAAGATTTGTAGGAATTTTCTGGTGCTTTCCAAGAATTCCTGGGTCTAGAAGCTCTCAAGGATTTCCCAGCACCTTCYCTGAATTTTCTAGTGTTTTATAGGAATTTCTTGATCAAGAAAGGTTCCATGCCCAGGATTTCCTGGAAAGCTCTGGAACCCCACAGTTCAGCAGCCTGTCATTAAAATGGTTCAGACAGAAGCTGAGAGAAAAAGTTATCACAGGCTCCCCCACTACCGGCACCTTCCCAACACTCTGGTGTGTTTATGCATCACCCAGGAATTAAAAAAAATTTAACAAAACTGATTAAATTTAAATTTGACCTTATCACATCTGGATGGGTCTATTAAGGCATCAATCAAAGGGAGAGCAAAAAAAAATTCAATYTTTAATAACCCTTAACAACAGCTCTGTATCTACCACCTGTGCTTGCATGGATGGCAGCATGAAGGGAAAGGAGGAAAAACCCACAAGCTTCGTCTGCCAGAGGCAGAGTGGCTGCCAGTGTCTGAAGGGGACGTCAGGCCRCCTCGTGCTGCCCTCGGTTGGGGCTGGCTTGGGACCTGCCGCACAGTTCATGTTTCCAGGCCAGGTCTGCCCCAGGCAGAGATGCCCCCGACTCTGCTCTGCTCCTTGGGAGCACGTGTGAGGCTGGGATATCTGGGGGTGCAAGTCCTTCCTTGTTCTCTGCCCTGTCCCCACTGCCCCTAGGTGAAATAGGGAGGGAAACTCTGGTCCATCTGTGCTAGAAAGCCCCAAGCAAGCCTTGTGCCAGAGAAACCACAGCCCAGGAACCCTTTGGGCCCATATGGCTGTTTATCTCCCTCCTCCACCTTTACATCCCTCAGCCCTGTCAGGGGACTCAGACTTTTTTTTATATCCCAGAATAAGCACTGGTTTGACATGAGCAATGATGATCGTTTGATATAGCAAGGATGAGAGACTAATTAAAACCCAGAGCTTTATGATTTCATTCGGCTCCTGCAAGATCTGGCTGTCTACGTTTATTTATGTGAGTTTTAAGTGTTTTATGCAAATTCTAGTGCTTGTGAAAGGCCCTGGATTCCCCAGCATGGAGAGGAAAGTACTGTGTTTATTCACAGGGCTGTCACAAGCAGCAGAGGGTCTGGCCCAAGCTCTGCAGGGATTCCTGAGGATTCAACAGGGCTGTTTAAGGTGCTGTTGTTTTGACATCAATTTCCATCCACATCAATGCACTGGGGCTACACACAGACACCAAATGAGGGCCCTGGAACTTGCTTGTATTTAGCCAAAGCAGCTGAAAAACTTATTGCTCCCACTTGCAGGGTCTGGAAGCTCTTTGCCAGGAACCCTGAAAGCTGGCAGGGCACACAATGTGATGCCCTGCATGGGAGCACAGAGCTGTGCCTGCACCAGAGGTTTCCGCTGGCTTTACTGCATCAGTCAAAAAGCCTGATTGAAATTAAAACTAAGGCCCAGATTTTGTAATTTCATCTGCTTTCTCAGTGATGTGACAGAAATGGGAGATAACACAATGATACCTGGAAAGAAGCAGAGAGGCCGTGTGCACAAGGCACTTTCTGCCTTTGAAGCGGAGAGGGTCTTTTCAGCCAGTGTCGATAACGCACAGGCTCTCCCAAGGGCACAGACCAAACTGAGCTGGATTCTCTCGCCTTCAAACCATTGTACTTGGCTTTGGTGTCTGACAGGACAACCCCAACTCCTGTCCTTAGCATTGCAGAGAGCTTGGTCATGTATTAGCAGCCTTCTTGCACCTGTGTGGCCCTGAATGCATCCACAGTGCCCTGCCATGCCTGTTGGCCAGAACAAAGCACCTGCAGGGGACAGGCAGCCTCTTGCCAGGGACATCTCCCCTTTCTGAATGCAGACCCAGTAGCAGGGAATTCCTTAACAATTCAATAGGGACTTGCAATGAATCAGTCATTCTGCAGCTCCTTGAGTGGAGCCCAAATGTGCAGACAATGCCCCCGCCCCCAGTGCTGGACTCAAAAGCTGGGCCCTACCCACCAAACCTCCCTATAAACATCCAAGACAAATGGAGAAGCAGAAATAACCCACAAGCTCCAAGCACAACCTCATCAATTACTCCCAACTGTTTCCTTCCTTTAAAAATAGACACAATATTTCCTTTCCTCCCTACTTCCCAGGGCAGTTCAGAAGATTAATTAATATTGGATACACGTTTGGGTCTGACACACTTTATAAACAGTTAGTATTAATCAGATTGGAATTGATCAGCTCTGGCTTAGCGCAGCCCTTGTCAGCCACTCTCTCATCTCAGTGCTGATTGCCGATGCTGTGATACATGACTGCGCTGCGTCTCAGCCCAGGACTGACCATCAGGACAGTCTACCACTGCCTCGTAGACCACTATAGCATTTCCCTACCTCTCCACACCATGGGGTATGCGCAGACCCATGGAAAGTGCATCCCTGTGATCGTCCAACCTAAGCAGAAAAAAGGGAGGGCAGAGGATTTACATGAAATATCCCATGTGAGGCAGCAGTGAATGTCTGTGTCACCAGCCTCGTGTCCATGCCTGGCATTCAGCCCTGTCCTCCATGCCAATCTTTGTCCAGCTTTGCCTTCTCACTATCGTCTGCTTCCCATCTGTATCACAGTCTGCAGCCTGCCCTTTGCCTTTCTTTTTCTGCACTATGCTTAAACCCTGGGATCAAGAAACAGGAATACTGGATGGATCACAAATAAATTTGGAGATTGCAGGCAATGGCCAGAGCAGACCCCTCTCTCAGCTGAGAGAAGTATTGTCCTGTTGCTCACCTCCTGCTCTTTTTGTTTGACACATGGTGTCAATCAGCCTTCAACTCAGATGTGAATAGAAGCTGCTTTTCTGACCGCGAGGTCTCTGCTAAGCATGATTTTTGGGATTGGAGAAGCTGTTCACCAGGGCCAGCGTGTCTTGTTTACCCCTTGGGTGATTAACACAACAGGCTCCTCTGAAAGGCAGCTCTACAACTGTTTCACATTTTGAGGGTACACTGAAGAATGCCCCATCTGGGACATGGGAGCATAATGATCTCATGTGYCACACGTGTGAGCAGTGAGCACTCTGAGGAGCAGCTCATTTGCCATCACATCAAGCAGTTCACAACAGTGCTCTGAATCACTGCTCCCTCTGCAGTCAAGGGGGAGCAGGATCAGCCCCTCTGAGGGCAAATGAACTTGCCCTTAAGTCAGTGTTCAGTGTGGAAGGACTCTCACTGACTGTTCTCCACCAATGCTGGAGGGACCTCAATGGGATGCCTTGCTTGCAGAGGACTGATGCCATTTTGCCCTGTGTGCTGACGGGGATCAGGTAAAAAGGTCTTTGCTTGGCAGTTCTGTTGTGCAGTTCATCTTGCAACAAGCTAGTAATAGGAAAAAGTAAAACTGTGTGAGGTGCCAAACTGATGAGGTAGGAACTGGGACCTATTTACCCCACTTTCCCCTGCAATAAGACAGAACAAGCTGACTTTCCCCAGCTATAGATAGACCAAGGCATGTCCTATATCCTGCCTGCAGAGCCAAGTGATGCTGGCTCAGCATTAGCCTGGCCATCCTCCAAAATCGGATTTCCAATTAATAGCGTCGACTCATCATGGAGAAGAGGCAGCTCAGGTCTTAGTTGAAGGTCAAGGAACTTCAGGCAGCATGGGACAGATTTACACACCACCTAAGTTCCCAAATCGCCTGCGGCACACAAGGGAGAGGCCAGGCCCAGTGCATGAGCCTCTTGTCCAGCAAGGGTGACGGGAGGCTTTAGATGAGCTCAAGGTGGCTGATTCTAAAGCCAGCAGCACTGCAGAAACTGGGAGAGGGAGAAAGACAGAGAGCTTTTCCCCCACATTGGCAGCCACTGGGATGGAACGGCATTTTCACCCTCAGCCAACAAAAGCACACACCACTTGGACTGTAGGTGAAAAGAGCCTTAGTAGCATTTGGATAAGCTTAAGTAGACTCAGCTCACACCAAACCTTCCCTCCCTCCATGCTGAAGGGTTAAGACCACCCAGATGTCCTCAATCCGTTCCCCATATGGGATGGGGCCCTTGGAAACAGGGGCACAGCACAAAACAGCACCTTATAGCCACCGTTTGCATTTTGAAGCATTTCCCATTCTCCTGCTTGGGCAAAGGTTCAAGATTTGAGGCTGGAGGGAAGAAGGGGGAGGAGAAGATATTTTATTTATAACTGCACATTCATTTGATTCAGAGCTGTTTCTGAAAGATTTGCCTGAAACAATACAAAGGGAAGGGGTAGGGCAGCGGGGGAGAGAAATCATGCACTACAGTTTAATCCAAGAAGCACTGCAGAGGGTTAGGAAATGGCTGGCACTCTCCACCCAGCCCCTTCTGAAGCAGCTGAGCAGAGCTCATTTCCGACTAAAAGAGACAGCAGTTCCTGGAAGATGCTTTCTTTCCACACAGCCTCAGAGTAAGGAGTCTCTTCTGGACAGATRGGATCCCTTAAATACCGGTTTCATTCCAGGGATGGAGAAGGGTTAAATTCCCAATGAAAGGACCAAAAATCCATCTACTGAGACTCACCGGACTACCTTCTCCTCTCCCCRAGGGTGCTGCAGCTTGGCAGGACAGTATAATCACCTTATCAGTATTTTCCCRTCATATAAATTCACACATAAAAAAAATCAATTAACTACCAGTGTTGTTGATTATAAATCAACTATTTACATAATTAATTACTATATCTTTAATAAATGGTATGCAGGAGAGGAAGCTGGCAAAATATAGCCATTCTTTTRGCATCATCAATTATTTGGAAGGGAAGGCAATTACACTAAATCTTTCTTCCACCTAGCTCTTGTCGAGGGAAATATCTCCCCCTCCTTCATCCGATTCAGAGCCTGGAACTGGGCCTCCAACATCACATTACTAAATTGCTTAAGCAGCATTTTAAATAACAAAAAGGGATATCATTTAATTTTTTTTGAAACATGAAAATCAATAAGCTGTCCTTCAGCTTCCCTGAGTGATTGGCCAGTGCTGTCTCTCTCAGAGCTAATTTAATTTTCAGCCTTATTCGGAGCAACCAAGGCTTTAAAAAATAATCAGGCTGATCTTTGGGCCCATCTGGGACTTCACTGAGGAATTCCTTTCATTGAATTAGATATCCTGTCCTTTTTGAAAGGAGATGCATTCCTGTCATTATTTGGAGACAGACCCTGATCAATAATCCTTGCTGATATTTATGGCTGCACTATGGGTTACAGTTCCTTACTTGTACATGTACAGTGACACAGAAACCAGCTACTGGATGGGGAGTCCATTGACTTGGACTGCATGGGTAAGGATCTCTCCAAGGGTGGATGTCCAAAGAGTGTCAACAGATGGTTCCTGCCTGGAAACTCCTGACCCCCAGGTGCATGGGAGGAGAGACTTCACAATGCTGAGCACCTTTATCAAGGGCAAGAGTCCAGCCTAGGAGCCTGGTTGAGTAAGGGTCTTGCAAGCAAGGAAGGTTGGCCCTGGGTGGGGAGGAAAGAATGGCAGCTGGGAGGTAGGACTGCATCCTGCTCCATTGAAGGCTCTGTAGGTGATTTCCAGACTGGAAAGATCCCTTCTCCTTAATGTAGCTGTGTAGCTGAAGTCAGCAACTGCTGCCCATCTGCAGAGAGATTCAGCTACGTGACTCTGCCAGTAGAGGGGACTGCCTGAGTGCTCCTTAACGCCAGAAAGCTCACATCACCTTGCTCAGCATGTCAGCGAAGGCACTGAGCTGTGAGCTGGGGCAGCAGAGGTATGGACAGACACCCCGACCAGCCTTCTTTGCTTTTGAGGTCAGTCCTGCCACAGCTGATAGCCTCTTTCCTATAAAACTGGTCTAGGTCATCTTTCCTCTATAGACTGCTCTCACAGTTTCTGAGCTGGTAATTGCATCTCCCCCCTGTGTCTGTAAAGCACCTAGCACAGCTCTAAATGCCACTGTATTATCAAAGATTAATCCTCCCTCATGAAAAACCCAGTGAAGAAGGGAAAAACACAAAAATCCTCCACTCTCCACAGCCACTAGACTTTAAGACCAAAACAAGAATTCAGAGCAAGTGTCCCTCCAGCCAAGCAGCCTATCTCCAAGAGTGGCCAGCAGAGGATGCTTAGGGAAAGAATAACAAACAAGTACAGCATGAATTTATACCTTCCCAGCTCCCAGCAATCAGTGAAATGAAGGCTTTCAGAGCCAGCCCTTGCATCTGGACCATCCTTTCTAATAGTTACGCTCCAGGAATTCTTCTGATGCGGGACTAGCATCTGCATGCCCTTCCTTCTGTTGAGGAGGACTGCATCTCCCTACCCCTGGGGACTGATGCAAGGGGTCCAGGTGTGACAGTAATGGGGACTACACCAGTTATCAGAGCAGGGTAGGCAGGAAACAGGTCATTTCTTTACCACAGCTTATAAGGTACAGTGGGAAATGATCACTCATTAGAGGTTTCACAGGAAAATGAAACAGAAGTATAAAGCTGCTCTGGAAATCTTGACGTCAGCTACAACATTAGGTCATACAGCACAGAGGGAGATCCCTATTCAATTCACTGAGATTATAGACTCATTCATCAGAATCCTATAGTTTCATCTCATTACAGTCATCCACCCCAGAGCATAAAAGATGCTGTAGCCATTAACTGGATGACTAGCACTGCCCCATTTTACAGATAAACCGGGATAGAAGAGGAAGTTACGGTGACCTCCCCAAGGGCAGATGCTGAGAACAGAAAAGCGGTGGCCCACCTCCTAGTTGCTTTATCCACATGAGAGATTTCTCCCTCAATACACGTCTGTGTGTTTTCAACAGAGTGTGCGTTTACATGGAGCCCAGTCATAACAGAGCAAATTTGAACATCCACTGAACCACCATAAACAACACTCAGTTTGAAACATTTTCTCCATCTTTCAAGATTATTGCAGCATCTGTTGATCACATTAAGTTGTAAGTGTGCTGTCTCCATGGAGACTGCAGAGTCTCCCTGGGTTTCCAGTTACTGTATGTGGTTTCAACTGAAAGCAGAGTCACCCAATGAGTCAATCTCTATTCCGTGTAATGAAAGGAAAGGATGTCACTGGGCTGATTGTTAGATATGTTGGGTAATGAAGCTAGATTTATCATCATGCTTTCTTAAAGAGACCTGGTATGGAAGTGGCACCTCAAATGGGGATTTGTGTAAGGTTTTGTTAAAAGACAGTCCTTAAAAGCAGTAGGCATCCTTCTTCCTTGAAGAGATCTCCATTCCTCCATAGGGAAACTCTCCCCATGAATTTGCACAATAACCATGAAATAACCAGAAACAGCCACAGATAAAAGCCACTCTTCAAGGGGAAAAAGACCACAGTTAAAACCTCTTTTGCTTGGGGGCCCCTTGCAAGAAAGGTAAGGAAAAAATTTTTTGTAATGGATCAGGGCTGAATTCAAGAACATTCAGCCAGCATGCAAAGTGACAACAGTAATGAGGAAGCTCAGTTAATTTGGCTTGCAGACTTCATTCTGTCAAATGATTGGAAGCCCTGGAATTCTGTCTTTTAACTGTGCATTTGCTTTTAATTCTTGTAAAGGGAAAAAACCATCATAACATCTGAATTCAAATCCTACAGGAGGCAAAATAAACACCAAAGCAAGTAATGACAAGAAATGAACCACCTCTTACTGCAGACACATTATAAATGAAAATAAAAAATCTCTTTTTTTTTCCTGTTCTCCCAAGCTAAGAAGGCAACAGAAGGTGACCAGTCTTCACATCCTTTACACAGAGAGACTTGATTCAAGAGGCTTTCCTGCAGGGACAGGGTGATCTGAACTGATGAAAGAGGAATATTATGTGCAGGATCCTGGTTCCTCCCTGTAATCATGTTTCCAGCCAGCTCATCATCATTTTTCCCTTCTTTTCTCCATTCTATACAGACCTTTCTCTGCACCCTCCACCTGCAGCCCCTGCATGAATTGGACAATTCTCCTCTTGGGAGTCACCTCTGCCCGAGCAGCAGCATAGGCGAGAAACCAAGAGCACTCCCACTCCTTCCACGTGACTGCTGCAGCACTCTCATGCTTGGTGGTGTTGCACAGAGAAGTTGCAGAGGGCAGGAGCATTGGCTGTTTAGAAGCAACAACGAGGGCACCTGCTCACTCACAATAGCACCTTGGAAAAATTCAGCTCTGTATCCTAATGCTTGTGGAGAAAGCAAGCTAGTTCTGTATCCTCATCCGAAGCCACACAACCCACCATTCTCATTTCCATCCCTCCATATAGTTGCAGCAGGCCACCTGGCTTGATCTTCCCCTTTCCAGAGACTGGGCTACTCCTCACCCCTCCCGTTTTCAAGACAGGGAAACTGAGGCACAGAGGCACTGCACAACCTTGATTGGTGCAAACAGATGTGACACTACTCTGCATCTTTTATYCTCATTTACAACAGAGCACAGCAGCTGTGCAATTCATCAGGCTGAGACACCCTGCCCTTGAACTGGTGTGAATGACTGACAACGACTGACTGGAACCATGCTCTCAGCCATACCAGTATTCCATGCTTTCCCCCTTATTTACACCCATCTCTTTCCAGAACAATACCACAGCAAAACACTCAACAGCATCGCTTGCCCGAGGATGAGGGGCCCTTTAAGGGGCACTGAGCTTCGCTGTGGTTACAGGCTCTGCACAGGCAGACCAAACCCCTGAGATGATTTGTGTGTGGCATCCCAAAAGGAGGGGAGGGAACACAAATAAACAAACTGCTCTGCTCTAAATGAAAGAGCTGCTGGATTTAATGTGACAGGGCCTGGGATGCTTCATTTGACACAGACTGGCAGCAGTCTGGTGATTGGCAAGCGCTCGGAATAATGGCTCTCTGGACTGTCATAACATCGCAAGATCATCTGCAGAGCAGCCCAGCCAGCCTCGAGCAAAGTGTGGGATCTGCTGCGTTGTGGTTAAAAATGAAATAAGCTCAGTGGCTCAGGACTCTCCATTGTCAGGACCTGGAAGGAGGCAACCTGCAGGGTCCAGATCACACATACCTGGCTGAGCTCTTGAACGCGGTCTGGGTATTCGTATTTCTGGAAAAAGCAGCTCCCAGGCCATTCAGAACTGCAAACTTGTTGCTTCTTATGTTTATCCACGGACAGAAAACCTTGAAGAAGGCAAGAAGGAGAAAAGTTTAACTGAACTGCCCTCAGTAGTATGCTGCAGAGAACTGACTCCTTTTGCCCTTTCAGCCTGCAGCCATGTATTTGCAGCCCTGCAATGCAGCATCACTTTTACTCCAGGATGAGGTACCACCAGCTGAGCTAATCTCCAGCCTGGTGCCCAGCTGCACAGGAGGGTCCTGGAGAAAGGTGGAGGCTACAATACTGCGCACAGAGCCAGTCCAAGGCTTCTCAATGCTGGAGGAAAAATTTGACCTTATTTTTAGGACAGGAGCAAGAGAAAGGAGCTGAGGGAGTTCCCAAACATGGGCTTGCTTGGGCACTACTACCACTGGCAAAAGCCTCAAACCACCATCAGCTGTGTGTTTCCTTTGCACAAAAGAGGAGAGCAGGAGCATGGCAAAGACAAATCTCCCCCCAAATCCCACTATAGCATCCCTATTCAAACCTAGCGACACCCCAATGATCTTATAAGACTTGGACGCAGGCCAGCAATCTTCTCTGGGAATAGCAGACTTGCCTTCTTCTAAAGCACTCCACTATCAAAGGGCTCCAAATAAAAAAATGCCACCCTTAACAGAGTTATGCAGTATAGTGCAATACTGAAGTGGTTATGGCTAGGCTGCTAGACTTCAAATGGGGTGTGCAAACACATGTTCAGATAGCTGTGTCCATTGCTGAAGCTAACATGCAGCTAACACTCTTCACTGCCTGTGTGCAAAATACCATGCCTTCCTCCCCTTAATTACTCTGCATTCGCTGAGCTCAGTTCAGGGTGGGGAGGATGATGTTGGCACTGTTTTGAGCCTGGGTACAGCCTCTGCTACAGTCCCAGAGCTGCAGCTCCGCTGGGGTGTTACTTTCCCCCTTGCTCTTGGCTGTGACAGCAGAGCAGCTGTTTGGGTGGGAAAGCACTTGTGTCTGAGCAGTGCTGTGGTTCAGTTGTTGCCCAAGCTGTATTTATGGTTTTCAAGGCTCTAAGCTGGTAGTGCCTGCCTGAACAGGCTGGTTTAGAAAGCTGTGTCTGGTTCCAGAAACACATTCAGTTTGCAGTGGTGGAAGAGGATATTTCAAAACAAGCCAGGCACTGGCTTCCTTCTAGGTTAATCCATGCGGCTCCTGCCTTGTGTGTTTTGGAATATTAACAATCCCCGCAGCAGCAATGCAGTGCAGTGGCTGCGAATCCTTCCTGCTAACCACTCTCTAACAGGAAAGAAAATAATCAGGCCCTTTTGCATTTTGGTAACCTATGGCTACACCAGCCCTGCAGCTTGCTGAAATTAAAAGGAAAAAAGTAAAAAAAAATGCACTGATGGCCAACATATCCAGAAGATGACCCGATGGGCTGTTTCCTTGCTCTGCGAGATGCCATCATTTCCTCTGACCAAAGTCTTCCAAGTCAATGGGTGTTAAGGGTACTAGGAAAAACATTGGCTCCCCTTACTTAAAGATAAATAATTTTTTTTTTTTTAAAGGGCAGCTGGTGAAACCCACAACCCCAGTTGCTAAAATCAGCATCATCTGTTATTTCCCATACCGTCGCAAAATGTTCCATTTTATCTGAGCTAAAAACAGCTTTTCTCTGCTGGAAACATGCAAATATCATTCCTTCATAAAGAAGCCACCAGATGGGAACTTAATAACTGTAGACTCTAATTCGCATTGCCTGGAGTTGCAAAAAACACCAAACTTTGAAAATTCTTGTTTATATGCTGCTTATTCAGTGGTTTAAATATGTTTCCATGCACAGGCATCTGGCCCACAGCCAAGCTGTGTTAATACTAAGGCTATTTCTCCATGCAGGACACCAGCCGAAATGACTGATGCTGCTTCTGGCTCTCCTTGGTTCTTTCTGCAAAAGGGAGATTTACATGGCATAATTGCTCTGAAGGTGAGCTGGTGGGAGTACATCAGCTCTGCAAAAGCTGCCCTTTTTCTCTGTGCTTGTTATTTTACTCACTGTTCACTTTTTTAATATAAAGTCTGTTCCCCCCACATCAAAATATCTGTGAAGTGAAGCAGACATTTTTCTGCTCTTGCAAAAGTATGTGGGAGAGAAAATTTTATTGGAGTTTTATGGATGCCTAAATGGATCTGCTGTAGGAGGGGAAGAAAAAGAGCACAGGAAGGAGATGGACAGCAAAACACAAAGCAAGAGCGATATCCCTCTGTGCTCTAAAACTTAAGCAGGGGAATACAGAACCCAGAAACAGCAAAAGAAATAAATTCTTCATGGATCCATTTATAACCAGAACAAGTGTTTGCAGCGCAGGGAATAAAAGCAGGCACTGACAGGGCAGCTTTCACTTGTTAACTCTAACCATCCTCCAGCATGCGCCAGCAGTGCAGGCTGGGCCTGGCTTTGTGTGCAAGCAGCTTTCAACAGCTTCCTGCAAGGCCTGACTTAACTTCCTCCCTGGTGCTTGGCCACTGAAGCCTCATCTTTGCCCCACTGCATCCTTTTGGCAGGGACAATCTCCTACATGCCCATACATGATTCAGTTCAGACCCCTATGGAGGTGCACGATTGACTTTGGCTGCTAGGAACATAGCATGTTCAACCCAGGCAAGGAGAAGTTTCCTCCTGCCAGGACTCATCTGCCTTCGCAGAGCACATGCTAATGTCCATACTGC
Source organism: Phoebastria nigripes (assembly GCA_035582835.1). Lineage (NCBI taxonomy): Eukaryota > Metazoa > Chordata > Aves > Procellariiformes > Diomedeidae > Phoebastria > Phoebastria nigripes. The sequence continues at coordinate 1,054,468 of JAYKAV010000178.1, read as the reverse complement.
TGCTAGAACCTATGCAAGGCCATGTTGGGATCTCAGCCTGCCACTGCCATCTTCTGTTTAGGTATCTGCTATCTCCTATCTCCTGGGGGTCCTGATTTGGATCTCCAGGAGCAAATTTAATCATTATAATTTGTAACAGTAGCTTTTGCTAGATGAAAGTGAGAAAAGATGTGGGATGTTTGAGATTCACCTTACAGGAATAATATCTACATTTAGTTGAAACACCCATTTCTTCTACTCCTTGCCTTTGCAGGGTTCCATCACAGCCAGAAGGGCTAAACACATTCTTGTTCACACATTCACCTCTGCTCACCACATTGTTTAGACTGACAACTAGAACAACCCCCAGTTGTCACCTATTCAGCTCATTACATCAGGGTCACCCCAGCATACACACTAACAGCATCAAGTCCATTGTCTTTGCATTTTGCATTATGTGCCTGTGATCAGATCAAGTTCCTGTAATGGACAGGATCAGTTTAACATGCGCAGGAACCTCTTGGATTCAGTTAACCCCCAGGTTATAGCCTCTGTTTTAAGTAAGAATTATAGTCTTTATCTAAAAGGCTCTCATCATATGGGTGTATCTGTGACTGAGTATATTAATATGGAAGGCTGTTGTTGAAGACTGCCCACTAGTGAGGGCTGGTAAAGTACAAAGAGCCTTCTTCCAGTTCATATCCAGATCCAGGCCAGCTTGGTAATAATCAAGAGGTGAAACGAGACTGTGATCTCATCCCATTTCCTAATGGGAGGCTGGCCACACAGCAAAGCTGCCACCATGGCTACACAGAAAGACCAGCTGGGCAGGGCAGTGAGCTCTCCTCCTGCCCAGAAAAGCAGGGGGCTCTGGGGGCAATGCAACATGCCAACACAGGTACTGGCATTAGCTGCCTGTTTTGCCATTAAACAGGGATGCCAAACTTTTCAGGAGCACAGGGACAAAAGGTCAGTGGGTGAAATGGAGCCCTTGCTGTAGCTGGAAGCATCTGCACAGGAGAAAATGGTTCCTGCAATTGCAAACACTGGGCTGAAAGCTATCTGAGGGCTCAGAGTGCATGGCTCCCCTTTCCTCCCACCAGTAACACTCCTGCTGCACTAACATTATTGTACTATTGTATTCCCACATGGGAACCCTCCAATCTCTACAGATATTTTACACTCTTGAAAGATAAGCACAGAGGAAGGAGCACATAAATCCAGATTGTCAATCCATAACCAAAGCAGGAGTGAAGACAAATCCAGCTATTAAAAGGAGGCTCATCGTCTCTCCGACACTGAACTGGAAACTCAAGAGGCATGAGAGAAAACCACAACTTTTGTTGGAAAATATGTGCCTTGACCACCCACTCACCTCAAGCAGATAATGAGAAGTTAAGACCCATTCTCTGGAGATTAATCCAGAAGGAGAGGCCTGAGGCTTCACCTAGGCAGTAAATGATAATTAAAACCTGCTAAATCTACCATCAGCTTTTTCTCTCTGGGTGTACAGAGAAGAAAGAAGGGGAAAGCAGGGAGGGAGGGAGGGATTTCATACTTGCATCTAACCTGTTTTCCAGATGAGTTTTTCAATGATCAGATTCAATCTACTGTAAAAACTTCCCAGGGAGAGAAACCCTCAGCGCATGAACCAAAAATGTAATGATCTGGGAAATTTATTCCTCTTTAGGGGGAAGAAAACTGGTTTCACCTTTGTGCTCCCACTTTTATTGTTCACAAACTATGCAGATTTCTTTGCTACAGAGGGGAGAGGCACAGTGACAGAGCCGTGACACTGAGCCAGCTAAAGGCACAACGATCAGGTCCTTGTGAAACATGCTGCCCCTTGGAGGGACTGCCAAACTGCATCAGATCCAACGTCTGTCTGCTCATTCTCTTCCTCACATTAAGTACCACCCTGGACTCTATCAGGAAGAGACTAGCTTAAATGTGTGGTTTAATAAACCTGCAGCAAAATTTATCATCATTAGCTAACACATTTTTACATATTTTTGCCATCTGTAGCAGTGTCCACCCCTTTGGTGACTCTTGTTAAGTGCCTGGCCTCAATGGCTTCCTGTGGCAATGAGTTTCACAGTAATTATGTAGTATGTTAAGAAGCACTTTTTTTATCAGTTAATGCAGTTCTGGCTACATCTGTGCTTCCAACTTCTGCTAAAAGGTCTGGTCCCTAATCGACGCTGCTATGCCACCGAGAATCCCCTTGTGACCATGCCAACCCCTGGAAGTCTCTGCTTCCATTAGCAGAGCACTTCACCGGGGTTAGCAGGGCTCAGCTATCAGCACAGAGGGAAACGTTGCCACTGTAGGTCCATTCACGCTTGGAGGTCCACATCTGTGCGAAGCCCCAGGGAATGAGATCTTCCACTGGGTAACTACTGTAGCTGCAGTGACTTGCAAGTCAGAGGTCCCGATTTCACAGGAGCACCGAAAGCAATGGCTGTTTGTACTCCATGCCCTGGACCTCAGGTCTCTGCTATGCCAAAACAAACAGAGTATGAAATGCTACCAGCTCAAAACAGGAGGATTTTACATGCACATAAGCAGCCATGCAAGTTGGAGAGTAACAGAGAAGGAGGTCTGATAGTCCAGCCAGTCCCCGGGGTAAGTGTTGGTGCCCAAAAGCAAACCACATGACCACGTCTGTCAAAACATCACTCAAAAAATTACTCCTTCTGAACTTCACAACTAGATAGTAGCAAGCACCTTTATAATCATGGATACAACATGATTTAGCATGCAAGAAAAATTTATCAGACTAGCCGAGATCACCACCAGAACAGGCAGCTAAGGAGAACTGTCACACTCATTGCATCAAATGTTTTCTGTAGAACAGCATAGGGCAACAGGGAGAAACCTTCAGTCTCCACCCTGAACACCTGAAAATGCCCAGGGCATAGGCAGGTAGGGAGGTAAGGGGTTTCTACATTATTCCCAGGAAAACCTTAATCTGATTCTGTGCCTGCTGATACGCAGTCCCTATTKCTCTTTGATTACCTGGTCCCAAAGGCTTGTGTTCAAGTTAGTCTAATCTCACATGGCACTCGACATCAGAGAAAAAGGACTGCAGGCTCAGCCCAGCCCAGGACWACATAAACACCACCAGGATTTAAGGAGATCCTGTGTCGTCCCGAGAGGGCAGCATGCTGAGAAGTGGGGCTTCAGGGCTGAATCCCACTTAGCCTCAGTCCTCTCCCCAGGACAGAGCTGACCCACTTCATAAATGATGCTCTCTTCCTTCAGCATCCAAATGCTGCTGTATCACTTAGCACTACCTGTGGGCTAATTTTCTCCCTCAGGGATGGTAGATTAGATCCCACAATTTTTCTCTCCCCCTGAGTTTTCAAAAGGTCTTTCAAGTGTAATAAACCCAGGCATTTATATATCAATCTGTGTTACCTGAGGCACATATTATAGAGGCCTGGGTCATAGCAACATCATTACAGTGAGTTTTAAAGAGAGCAATGGGAATAGATAGACAAATAATTCTCTCTCTGTGGTGCCCTTTCTATTTGTATGCTGAAGCTTAGAGCAGCTCTCTGCCTTGGACACACCTTCAGAAATACAGTATTTCACACCAGAGCTGAAAACATCAAGGTAAGCAGCAACCAATCCTCCAGAGCTAAACAAACAGCCTTTTTCCCTTTAAATTACAGGCACTTGCACATCACCTTGGCTCCTGTCTTCTGCTGCTTCCTCCCACTTCTTAATCCCTTGAAGCTGTTGCACACCTGCAGTCACTGCTTTTCAGAGCATTTGTGCTGCATTTTTACACTGCCAGGAACATTACAATGTGAGAAAAAGAGGTCATGGCTTGGCTGCCTTGGGGAGCAACATCAGCCCCTCTCCATATTCTGCATGGCACTGTGGCAGCTCAGCTTCAAGCAGTCTGTTCAGTCACAGACCCTAAAGCAGATTCTTGTATTTAAGCACTTACTTAATATTTTGTTGGACTGGAGACTTAAACTGGGCCAAAAAAGGCCTCCAAATGCTTGCAGAACTCCTTGGTACAACATTTTTCTGATATCAGTTTACCCAGTTCCTAAAGAATGTAGTACACATTTCTGACTGAAGAAAAAACCAAATCGCATAACAGGACTTCAGAAGGGTCATTAGGTCCCTTGCTTACTCACTAGCCGACACAAGCAGGTCAGATCACTCACTCCAGTAACAGCATTTTATTGTTGTATTCACATGCCAAATGAAAAACAGGTTCCTCTGGCACTAGGTGATGTACAAAAATGCTGCAAAAGGTTTATGATAGCTAGAAGATATGAAGAGGCACACAAACGTCTGGAATCATCCAGCACACACCACTGACTAGGTGGTCTGACACCTAGTCCAGGGCTCTGGCCACGCTTTACCATGTGTACCACAGACCAGCTGTGGACTGACCAGCTTTCACCCCTAAATTTCTGCGCACCATAGGTTTCATTCTGGTTTATAAAGTCATTTTAATGCATTGACTTGCCTCTGAGGAAGAAAGTGCCCAGCGTTTGTTTAAGTGTCTTTATTAGACCTGAAACAAATACTGCATCATTTAACTTTGAGGCTTTTGTTGCTGGTATCAGTCGTGTTCTGCAAATCACAGACTCAAGACTGCATCTAACCCCTAATAAGCAAGCAAACTGCTATTCGTCCACCTCCCTGCTTTCCCCCAGCTGCTGTTATCTCTGTGTGAGACTGGGAATTGGAGGAAAGAATGACCCAGTGATTGTCTAAATCAGCCCAGCTCTAATTTACTGGAATATGGTTTGAGCAGCTAATGTAACACCTACTGTGAGCAAGATGGAGCTATCTCCAGGACTTCTGTAGGCTAGGAACATTCACTTAAATGGCATTGTCTGGCTGCACTCACTGGAGGGCCTGCTGTACCACAGAGAGCAGTTAACCCTTGGAGTGGGAAATTAGGTCAAAAGAACCAAGCTTTCAACTGCAATTGGAAAAGTTAACTTTCCACAGAAAATTGGGTGTCCTGTTTGCCTCTGTCACTTTCTCAACTCCTCATGTAGCAAATAGCTTGAGCAATTACAGTGCTCAGGTAAACAGACACTAGCAAAGGCATCCTCAGGATGCCCTCGGTCTGGCAGGAGCTTTTCCCAGCTTCCCCAGTCCTCACTGAAACAGCTACATGTCATGTTTCCCACCACTGGATTAAGCAGCTGGTCTCTCCCTAGATAGAAAGGATGGGTTTTTTTTTTTCTTTAAAATACTGGACTGAGTCACACAGAAGTCAGTGCCTTCCCTGGCCCTGGTACAGAAGCTGAACTCCCGGGAAAATTACCTTTGTCTCCATCCTTCAGCTCCTCATGATGAGGTGAAAGGAATAATTCCCCCTTCGCCTATTGTCTGTAAGCATTTCGAGGCAGACACCAGTTCTTGGCCTGAGCACGTAAAGCACCCAGGACCCCACGACAGCAGTACCTGAGGGGGCAGGAAGATGCTCATCATATAAACAGCTTCAGTGTCAACAGCAAGGTCATTTCAAGCTGTTATTAAGTCAACACTCACAGAGGATTCTGCAAGTACGAGAGAGAAATCATGTTTTAACAGGTTTTGGTAGAAAATGTATTTAATTTAACCTTCTTTTCAAATGGAAGGATAGGTTTTCAAGAAGCAGTGCTTTCCGATCAGATGCTATGGCATTTTACATAAGAGTACATCTGTATCAATCTAATTATCCCCATTTTACAGATGGGGAAACCGAGGCACAGAAGAGTGGAGTGGTGGATCAGATGGAACCAGCTGTGCATCCATCTGGTTCCTGAGCACCCAAACCACAAGCATCAGTCAACTAAGTCCCCTCCCTGAGACACAGGACCAACAGTTCAGCAGCTAATAAGGGGGTTATCCCAGCACCCTGGAGCAGCCCTTCTCCCAAGGACCCCCAACACATTCCCTTCGGCAGCAGTTTTGTCAAAAGATGACTTTGTCATCTTCCCATGCAGTAAATTTCCACTGAGGCTGGCTTCAGCCGCAGGTAACATTCATGTTCCTTTTCATTGACAAAAGGCAAAATGGCAGCACAAGGAATGCAGCGCTTTCAGCCTGAACTTTCATCGTTGTGGAATTACTGGAGTTTAATTGCTCACAGAGCCAGAGCTCCAGATTAAGCTGTGTGTAATCCCTTTACCTTGCAATTCGCTGGGTTGTGTGCAGGTAGCATGTAACCTTCTGGTTTAAAACCTGCCTTCTAGCAAGCACGAGCACAATTCCCATTAGCCTCTGCATTTCAGGAGCGGATGAGCTCCCCTAACCTGAAAAGCTGAATCAGTAGAGAGCACCCTTGTGCTGCTCCACTTCCCATGCTGGGAGATACCTCGGGTCCCTTTATAACTCACACAGCCTTTGCGTAGAGGAGGCCACTTGCAGGAGCTGACTCACTCGCCTCCCACAGAGGAGCCCACAAGCACACGGGGCTCAGCTACAGTCACAGCTGCAAGGGAACATATCCCCGTGTTATTGCACAGCCAGGCAGTGCGTAGACTGGGCACAGACAGAGGAAAAGCAGTCTGGATGCAGATAATACCCTGCTTATGGCTCCTCCATCTTTCTACAAATCTACTTTCCCACAGCAATGATACACTGGCTCACACTGGACCACTGAAATTAGCGGAGGATCCCCTGGCCAGCCTCAGATGAAGGCCTCTCTGTACTCCTCTTGCAGTACAGCTGGGAACTGTTCACCTGGCCAGGGACAAGGCATCTTGCTTCGTTCTGGGGATGCCTTTCCCATAACAAGACAATCCTTTCATAACACTGGCCTGGAGGCAGAATGCAACAGTTTTAAAAGCCACTTCTGAAGGAACAACATTAATGATTGTAGCACCATCTCTGGAAACAAGAAGAGAGAAAGCAAGAAAGACTGAAGTACAGGAGACAGATGTGAGGTCAGCTTAAAAAGAGACTGAGTGACTTCAGAAGAAAAGCCCATATCTGGCAGGGGTGTCTGGATCACAGAGCCAGTCTATGCCCCTCACTGTCCCCAGATGTCCTGCTGCTCAGACCAACCATCTAGCAAACATGACAGCACACATACCAGCAGCTGAACCTCCTCCTACTTCTGCAAAGCCAAGACGCCACCCCAAGGGACTACCAAAACCAATTGATGGGCTGAGCAACAGCAAGACCTATCCAGGGAGCCTTTTCACATGTTCTCCCACTCCCCTGGGTACCATCTTTCCCCTTTCTTGGATCACCTGAAGTAGGCAACCACCTTCATAGCCCATCAGCTGGTGTCCTCCCTAGGCACCTGTAGCACACTAAGCTCAAGGATAATAGCTGGGAGGGGTTAAAACATCCCCCCCACCTTGTCTTGACTACAGCTAAAATCCAATTTTTAGTTACTATGTTACTTTAAAAAACAAAAGCCCCCCAACAGGCTTTATCCTAATTCTCCCAGGAAATAATGACTTTCTGTTATTAAATAATGTAAAATGATTGAGGTGAGTCATAAAGCATTTGTATTAACACTAATGGATCCATGATTAATTTTTTCTTTATTTTATTATTATAAAACTTGTCTGTATCTCCCCCCCTTCCTCTGTCCTCCCCATCACATTTTGTTCTCACGGGAGGTAATCAAGACTTCACTTGAATTTCTCATTACTTGAAAGGCTCCGCATCACAATACGATAATGGGACAGTTTCATAATTACAATTAAAAAAAAAAAATCAAAGCAAGAAAAAACTAGAGAGGTTTTCAGATACTTTTGTCTTTCAGTCACCCAGAAATTAAAGAATTGCTTTAAGAACATATTTAAAAAAGAGGAGAGGGCAGTTTTGACTTACTGTTATGCAAAAACCATTGTGCCCGAGCTCCATTGTGGAAAGTCCACCCTCCCTCCTTACTTCCTTAGACCACCTCCTCCCTCTTTTTTTTTTCTTTTCTTTTTTTCCTTTTGATAAAGTACTAGGCAACATTAACTTCCACTAAGATGCAGAACTAGACTGGTAACTCTTGCATTTTCCTACTAATTTCCTTAAAGGCAAATTACCCACTTTGTGCCTCAGTTTCCCATTTGCAGTGGAAGACACTATGGGAGTTAAGGCTATTTTGCTATTTTTACCCAGAGGAGATCTACAGGCTTATACAGCATATTTTAAACCCTGCCTTTAGGAGCAGGACGCAGGTGGCAGAGATGAGCAGAATTAGCCCTGTTCTCTGCTAACAAGCTTTGAGATCCCACAGGATATAAGGTTGGATTAGATCTCACAAATAATAATGATTATTCTTATTATTCCTCCTAGAACTGGCCTAAGACATCATCAGCTAGAGATATGTCAAAGTGGCAAGACTCACACTTTATGTGGGACTCTGAAAAAGCTGGAATTCCTGTCTGAAAATAAGAGTCCTTTGCTGGGCAGAAAAAACACATTTTCTGCTGGGAGCATTGCCTTCTCAGGCCCCAAGTGCACTCCCTGCACAGCACGAGCTAGTCATCCTGATTCCTGGGGTCCCTTCTCAGACTGGCTTATGACTCCCTTGTGTGACCAGAGGCACCCTGCAGTAACTACACTATGCCTCAGTTTACCTACTGCTTCCTCCACAAAGCCCTTCACTGCCCTGAGGGTGAAGCTGCACAGCAAGACTCTCAGCAGTGCATACAATGCTCAGAAAGGCTGGAAGGAGGCAACCACCCCTCCAAACAGCCTGCTGCTCCATCACAGCACAGCCTGTCTGGCCACAGCAGGGATAGGGATCACTGAGGCTCCCTCATCCTCATGAGGCGGCCAAGCAGCTCCTCCCTGGCCACAGGGTGAGACTCTGTCTCTGCAGGAAGGGGATTCCCCACTAGCCCTGATGCTGCTCAGGGAACACAGCCCTCACATAAAGGCCCTGAGGCCCAGCCAAGCCCCCAGTGGCCTCACCTCTGTGACTGGCAAAGGAGCACAGGAACTGAGGCAGGGAAAGGGAGGCTGTAAGACCCTTTGCCCACTTTCAGCTGGCAAAAATCAAAGAACTCAGACTAAGCCTTTACATCTTACCTGCCCAAAATCAACAGGGCAGCAACCAACACACCAGCACCACTATGAGGGGCTGCCTGCCCAGCCAGCATTTATAGCCTTGCCGTGAGGTAGGGCTGGATGGGATTGGTTGGGGTCAGGTGGCAGCAGCTGATTGGCCAGTGAGGGAGCTACACCCCCCCCCCCCCCCCCCCGAGAGCAGCCATTTTGCCCTCAGAGGCGGCTGTGCTTGTGTGGGTGGTTTGAGCTTCAGTCCTGAGGTGGATATGTTGCTGTCCCATCTCCTCCCTGAGGTGTTGTGTGGGTCCAGGTGCTTTGGTTTTGTGCTTGGTGTCAGATGGGTGCCTGGGCATCTCTCTTTCTTGCCCTGGTCCTAGCTGTGAAAGGCAGCCTGGCTGCTTGGGCTATAGCCCTTGGAGGCAGGACTGGCTCCCTGAGTGTCGGCACAGCTCCCTGGGCCCTGGCCTCTGGCAGGGCCCGATTAGGCGCTGCTGTAAAGCAAATAATGCCAAAATGCAAATAATGGCAGCAGCAAATTCTTGATTAAAAATGAACAAGCGCAGAGAATTGCTTATGTCACTCACCCCACTCCTCTCTGTCCTCCATCTGTCTGCTTCCCTCCTCTCACCATCTCTTCCCCCAGCCATCTGTTTAGCGCTCTCCCTCCTTCTCTTCCCTCCTTGTCCCTGCACCCCCTTCCCTTTGCAGCTGTTTCATTTTGAGTGGGTCCCAGTTAGCTGCTCCTCTCCCTGCTTTCAGGCCGGGCCAAGCCCAGCATTGTGTATCTGTGGTTCAAGCTCCCTGGTGTTAATTTGGGTGATCAGGGGCGTGTTATGGCAGTGCAGGAAAGCTGAAGACATGGTTCCCACTCCTCTGCGTGCCCCAGGAGTGTCTCCCTGGCATCCTGCTCTGCGGAGCTGCTGATGGGAAGTGAAGTGGAAGAGGGCTTTTAAACCAGGTTAGTGACACCAGTTGCCCTGCTTATGCAAGGAGATATTTCATAATTTTGAAGAGCAACCACGTTGAAGTGGATCCTGGGGCAAGAAAGTTTCATAGCACTTCCCTGTTAACCTGTGGGATGCCTGGTCTCAGAATCCCATTTGGACCAAGGGCAAAGCAAAACTAAAACAATTAATGTTTGGCCATACGTGTAGGTAGTTAACATATTCAGTGGTCACAATGGGAAAGATCAAACCCACCCCCTCATGAGCCTGTTGGTTGTCTTGCAACATCATTTACACCAGTGCAATGTTTGTACAAACTGCTTCTGAATCAGAATAGTGGCCTTTTAGCACACCTTGCAGGGTTTTATTTGCTTTTCTCTGCACAAGGCAAAGGCACCAGAAAAAATGGGCATTAAAATCTATGGAAAGGACATAAACCTCATTGCTCCAGCACATCACCTACATCTTCCCGGAGGGTGGGAAGGATGCCTGCTGCCTGGCTGGGTTACCACCAGTGTTCCTGCTGCAGGGGATTTGCTTGCTACCATGGAAGCCAACAAAACTGGCTGCTGTCGGAGACAAAGATTGGGTTTGATCCAGACTGGCAAATCCAGGGTTCCTATAAAAGAGCTGAATAAGGGCCCTGTTTCTGACAAGAAGGAAATAAAACTATTGGATTGTTGGCTTTGATAAATCCTTTCCCTGACACATTCCTCAGACTTTGTTTCAGCAAAGGATAATGGTATCGAAAGAGAGACAGTGTCCTTTTTTTTCTGGTGATTTAAATACAGTGAAACAACGACATGATATCAACATAAAGCTGTTAGAAGAATAACCTGACTGCGCACCTTCTTTCTAGAGTCTCCAGGGTGGAATCAGTTTAGATTGATGCACGATAAAGGAACAAACCTGTTGCCTGAATGGGGTGGCTCTTGGTGCAATAGGCAGAGCTGTTATCAGACCTGTTAAACAAATAAAGCTGTGAAGTGCAGACATATTGTCTGAAGCACACGCGCAGCTTTCCAGGCAGCTGAGATCTTCTTAAGGAATCCTTGATAAAGGAACAAGCCTGTTCAAGTTAATGGATATCCTCGGGTGATGCTTGCAGAGGATGCGTGAAGCGAATGGGGATCTTTGCTGTGGCTGCTGATGCACATCCCTCCCCTGCACAAACACGCTCTCGTTCACGGGAGCGCTGCCATCTCTGGAGCAAGGGGAAGAAGAAGGGGACGTTACTGCACACACAGGGCAGAAGGTGGTGATGGATGAGCCAAGCTAGTGGGAGTAGCCCCAGCCCTGCTCAGTGGTGGTAGCAAAGGAGCATTTGGGTTGTCAGGGGTGTTGAACCTACGGCTGGGCCTTTGGACAAGGACTGCTTTTCTGAAAGAGCACAAAGAGGAGGAATACAGAGGTGTCATGGCTCAGGGCTGCTTTGCCCAGTGTCCCACCTCCAGTGACCAAGTTGCTTGGAGAAGGGAAAAGAGGAGTGATACAGGATTTCTCCCCAGCACATGTCTTCCAGGTGAGCATCTTTCAGGAACCTCTTCAGTCAGAGGCTATCCAGGCTGTCCCACTGAACAGCTCCATCCTTAGCCCATGCTGTAGTATCCACAAAGCAGGGCCCTGACCTTGAGATCGTCCATCTGGTAACAAGAATCAGATGCCAAAGTCACCTTTCAAACCAGCTTCACGCCTCCTTCATGTCATGAGCATCTTTGGACTTTGTCCTGATTTGCCCCAGCTTGAGTGAGAAGAAAGCCGGGCTCCCTTCAACTGGGTTTCTAGCAACAACAAGAGAACAGTAATTTCACTGCGATGTTTTTCCTAAGGAAAAAAAACCCCACAATTTGTTTGTCTGCCTGTGACAGGGAGAATTTTTCATGTTACCGTCAGCCCTGGAGTTCATTCACCTATTGGAAAGATGTCCAGCTTCGAAGGATGTTTAATCTTATTTGTAAAGAGATAATTAGGAAAACACACAAACACATGTGCCACACACTCACAATCTCATTAAAGACTGCTTTCTCCTTCAGCTGAGGAAAAGGTTTTATTTTGATGGTGGGGGTGAATGCGTTTTCATGCTTGGTTAAGGTGTGTGTGTGCATATGTGTGTATCCATGTGYATATGTAGATGCATATTTATTTTTCTGAAGGGGAGAGGTTTTTAACTTGTTGAAACCTGTGAAATTGCTCGTCCTGGTTCCATTTTTGGAAGCAGATTTTGATGAGATCTCTCCCGTCACTGCACAGAGAGCATCTAATCACGCCGTACAAAGACAGCCACAACTGACAATGCGTCTCCCTCTTCCAGCAGAAAGGAAGAGGGGGACAAAATGAATAATTCAAATGATAATTAGCAGTGTAATTATTCCTGTTTTTAGAGTAACCTACAGGACAGAACATCAACGTATGAGTCACTGGCAAAGTATAAACAGAAATAATTTGGGAGATGCTGTCCTGATGCTTTAGGAAGGGACTTGTCAGAGACTTTCTCTTCTGATCTCACACTGGCATCAGGAGTCCCCTCCGGCTGCTCCCTGTAAGGTCAAAACTGGCATCAGTCATCTGGAGCTCAACTAAGAGAGAAGGGGAACTTCAAAAGCAGTGAGAGGCAGTGAGGGCAGGCAGGGAGGACACAGGTTGGTAGAGCTCTCAGAGTGGAGAGCAGAGATGAGGCCCGTCAGCTGAACACCCATAACATCAGGCAGTGGTTTGGGCTTCATTTAGGCCAAGGAACAGTCTCTCGCTACGTGTCTACGCAGCCTAGTGTAGCGGATCCCAGTTGCAGGTCTGGCTTTGATGCACTCCAGTCCTGCAAATAATGATGCCCAGAGCTCAGACCTGCTGCATGCACCAGGGGTTGAGATCTGCAGGTGCTGAACCATGGTGAAGGAAGGGGTGGGGGTTATCCCTGCATTTTAGGCTGAATTAGGAGGGGAGAATGTAAAAACTCAGGGAGAAGGTAAAAACTCAGTCTCAAGGTGTCCACACTGTGCTAGGGAAGAGCCAAGGCCTCTGTACAGGACAGAGTTGTCACATGCCTGATGCTGCTCTAATCATTTCTGATAGGGATACATGCAATAAGTCTGGTCTTCAGCTACAAGTCAGACCTCTGCTTAACCAACAGCCTTAACAATCTTCCAAACTTGAAATCACTTTTGCTTTTTTAAAACCTGGAGCATCTCTCTTTAACAGGAAACATGAAACCTCCGTGGCTGGAGCAGCTCCCGTCCAAGGAGACGCTGAGGCAGCAGCAGCAGCCTGTAAAAGCGAACAGCGGGATGCCTCTTGGCACTGTAACACAAGAAGAAGAGAAGAAAGATGTCTTTAATTTGCCTGGTAATGATCAATATAGAATCAAATCCGACCTTGAATTTTAATGGCTCTGTACTAATAGAAAGCCACTTGCAGATGGATGGAGGAGGATCAGAATAGCCTGGGGGAGGGTGGGCTGGGTGGTCCAACGCACAGCAGGCTCAGCACCCCGTGTGGCCACCCCCTGCTGCCACGGATGTGCTTTTCTGGGGCTGGCAGAGGAAAAATTGCTCTGGGGTGGCAGTGGCTGGGGATGGGCCATTGTGGGCGCAGCAGGCAGCATGACCGAAGGCTTCCTGGGTTGCCCCAACTGCTGTTTCATCCAATTTCAAAGCACTGTTTTAAAAGCAAAGGCATTTACAGACAGGAAAACTGAGTCAAGAAACAGGTAAGTCCTTGGCCCAGGGTCACGTGGCAGCACCCAGAGCAGAAGGAGGTCTCCCACGACACTGGGGCCTCTTCATTGCTCCCTGTCTCTGACATGCATCAGATGCTGTACAGACAAGATGACTCAACTCCTGACCCAAGGCACCGACAGCATTTGCAATTGGCAGAGACTCCTTAAAAAGAAAAAAAAAAAAGAATGCATATATACATTTATATATATAAATAAATAGAGATGAGATTGACCAGCTGAAATTATATAGCAGCTGTTAATATTGGCATCTTTATTTGCTGCATCAATTGTATTTGGTTTAATCTTGTTCCCACAACGCTGAAAACATTTGACTCATCTTCTGTTTTTTTTGTTGGTATAGAATCATTTTGACAGTTCTCCTGTTGGCTGTTAATAAATATCTGCACTTTCTATAATCAATCATAAAACAAATCCAATCGCCTTTTCGCTTTTTATTTGACCTTAATCCTAACAAATCTCCCACTGTTTTATTGAATTTACTCATGAGCCTGCAGAGGAAGAAAGAAAAAGAGAGGGTATCCATTGATGCCTGTCCATCTGTCTAAGGCAAAGATAGTCTAGAGGAGCTGAGATGGAAACCAGGAAAATATTCATCTGTAGTCTGACACTGTCTGTTGAATCACCCCAGCCAGATCCCTTTGCCTTTCGTGTCTTGCTTCCCCTCCCAGAGGACAGAGTAAAATTGCAAGGAGCTGAGCACCACACCTCAACCACGGATTCACAGGACGAGCTGCCTTCTGTCGACCACACAAGGAAAGGGAGTTATCTTGCTTCTCCAGGAGCTGTGGGAAGGACTTCTCCTTAGTGGTCTCATCTGGACTTTTAATGTTCACCAGTCTGCAGGTTTCCCCCTTCCTTTGCCCCTCACATTCAGGGGGAGCAGAGTGGTACAGCTGGGGTGGGGGAGATCTGGTTCTTGTAATGCAGCTGAAACAAAGTGGAGGGAGCTGGAGGGCAAAGGATGCTCCATCCGGCGCATTCCCCACCACGTGGCCGTTCTTGCTTGTGTGACGTCTGTGTTTTCTTCCCTCTCTCCCCTCCCAGACTTCTGCCTGCAAAAACAGTCCACTGAGCATTTCAAAACTGCCAGTGAGATGAGGCTTGCATCTTGGCACAAATCCTGTGTCACGTGGTGGGGAGGAAGGATGCAACAGCACTCTTCTGCTCTTAAATCAGGCCTGGATCTCCCCTTGCTTACCACCACCCCAGGAGGCACGAGGGTGCTTTGTGAGCAGTTCTGGTACGGTTTCTACTTTGCAAATGTTTCCCTTCCTCCATCCCTAACAGAACAGGATTCAAAGTTTGTATGTAAAAATAAATAAATAAAAACAATCCTGCAGTTAAAGGAGAGGGGGAAAAAAAAAGGATAAAAGCAGGAGAAGCAACTTTGTCCTTTGGTGCCAGCAGCGCCAGGCTCCTGCGGTTGGAACCCCAATGAGAACCAAAGTATCTTCATCATTATCTAGCTGCAAATGGCAGCTGCTTTGCCAGCCGCTGCTCGGGCAGGACAGTCTCTTTTACAAGAGCAGGAAGGGAACAGTGGGGCAGGGAATTAAAATATGGGCTACAAATTGGAAACAGCAGGGGGTGGAGGGGGATTCAGCTTAACCGGCGAACACCCAGCATGCTCCCTATTTATGCTATGCCAATGACTTTGCTCTCAAGCAGCTTGCAGGAGAGAAAGAGAGAAATATATATATCTTGCAGCTTGCCTTGGCCCAGGAAATTCCTGCAGAAGCCAATGGCAGGAGAGACTGCAGTGCCGTAGGTCAGAYGGTGATGCAACAGCCCATCTGCAGCCATGAATTGCCTGCCCTTGTGCAGGTTGCTCTGTCTAGAGAATAATCTTATGGATGAGGAATTGGCTGGGGAGGAAGGGTAGATGCAGCGGTGGCTGCGTCTCCTTATGGTATTGCAAACCCCATATGAGGTTGAGCCCAGGCTGAAGACAGGATTTGACCTATCAAAGCTCATCCCCAGCCTTATCTCACACTCAGGAKAACCTGAACTTAAATTTACGCTCCTGTGTGACCTTGGCACCTCTGTGTCTCAGTTTTCCTGTCTTTAAAATGGGAATCAGTGCCCAGCACTCAGAGCACCAACAGGATGAACATGCAGAGAGGTGCACAGTGCTCAGACAAGGCCCTCCCTGGAGYTGCGGCCCTTCTGCATCTGGATGTCCCTTTCCAGCAGGACTCTGTCCTTGTCTCTGCTTCTGTGGCCCCATATCACCCCAAACCCGACCAACAGGCCTGCACTTGGCATGCGCTGCYGGGGGAGAAGCACGCAAAGAGAAGGAAAATAGTGCGTGAGAGGTGCCTCCCTAGTACAGCGAGGCCTGAGAACAACCAGAAATAGAAACACGGGGCCATGAATTAAACACGCTGCAATCTCTCATCTGTCTCCAGCAGGGAGTTCAACTCAGGGCAGATAGCTCCTCCGCTCAAATGGATGCAGGGGTGCTTCCCTGGGAAGGCAGGGCATGGATCAGCAAGTGCCCTACCCCACTGGTTTCCACAAAAGCACTTCCTGCCAGTGTCCCCTTCCCATGACAACCTCACCTTCCTGGCACTGCTGGGCTCTTTGGGATATGCTGACCCGTCCCGGGCACTTCCCAGCTCCTCGATACCCTGAAGCATCCCCCAAAGAGATCTGCTGCCAGAGCCACTGGTTTCCTCTACATGTCCCAACTAGGAGACCACCGTGCCTGACCATGCAGGGTGTGCTGCAAAGGGGGACTGGGGAGGCACAAAATGCTTGCGGCTCAGCCRGGCACAGTCCCCAAGGCTTCAGCAAAGGGAGGCTGTCCCTGGGGAACACCCTGCACAACCAAACCGATGTGTAGTAATGTGACAGGTGGCTCTTTACTGAGGCTGTTAGAGATGAAAATAGCCAGGACTTCAATCTACAGGTTTCTCCTGTGGCAGGGGACAGTATCGCCCTGTTATTTATTGTGCTCCCAACCTCAGAGGGGAGCACAGAGCTGTGCTTAACATCTTAAACTGACATTTGTTGCGATTATTGCTCCTGTGGACACGACTTTCTGCTGGCCTCTGTGCCTGGGCACGATACACGGGCAGGGGCTCACCCCGCCAGCAAATACCCCAATTCCTGGAGGCACAGCAGTGGCGAGCCGTGATCCTGCCAACTGCTGCTTGGGTGGGAGGGTGGCACAGGCAGGAAGAAGGGCTCAGCCCTGGGGCCAGGCCACCCAGCTCTGCTGCTCCTGCCAGGCTGCCTCCACTCTCAGCAATTGTCTCGATTCCCTTCRGTGGCACTGAGGAAGGACCAGCCTTTCCCAGAGGCAGGCAGACGTCAGGGGAACATCACTTGGGCGGCAGATGATTAGCTTTGCTGACAGCTGTCTCAAGTGGATGTGATGGATGGTGCCTCAGTCTGCCCGAGCACTGGAGTCTATCGTGTGTCTCTGAAGTCCACCAGACAGCAGAGCTCACGAAGGATTAGCCCCATGCATGCCTGCAGCCCCAGGGCTTGAGACAACTTCAGGAGTGACAGGGAAAATGAAGGAAGTAATTTAGAGCCTAATGAGGGGAAATCCACAAAGCCCTGGCTCAGCCTGAAAGCTGGTTGCTTGAGAAGGGGCTTGATTTTCATCTGGTTTTGCAGAYGCTCTGAGCAAGTTTTCCTAAATCACAAAGGGAAACGCATGGGGATTCAGCATCGGGATGGCTTCTCCCTCCCATCTCTAGCATCGCTTCATTAACTGATCTTGCAGAAGATGCACAGCATTTTCAGTTCACAGATAAAACACATTTGCTACATGGCTCACACATGCGCATGCCAGATGGCATGTGGGGACACAGTCAGTCGTGTAGATTGGCTATACGCAATTAGGCTACAAATGCAGCTTGCACACAGACCAGCTGCAATGAGCTTATATATCGCTGTTAGTCCGCTCAGCCCTGCACACACTAAAGCACTTACCTCGGTCCTCAGGGATGACCACGCTCCCGTTCCCTGCTCCTCTTCTCCTTTTGCTGCCTGCAGGCAGCATGTGTCCCCCTCTATAGGTACCCAGGTCACCTACGATGCTTGTGGAGATGACTGCCACATCCATCACATGCAACTACGTGCAAAGTGTGAGCACAGACACTGGTATAATACCGGTCCCACATACACAGTGATGTTTTTACATGGATCAAACAGCCACGGGGTCCTTGGTCTGGAAATTGCAGCTGGGATACGCACATACATCTTGGGGAGGGGACAGTGCTTGGATAACCAAGAATAGGAAACCCAAGGACAGGAGTACCACATACTGCTCTCCGTAGGGATTTCTGGGGAAAGGGATCCTATAAACAACCAGTCCAGACAAAGCAGGGGTTTGGGGACCCCCAAATTCTCTGCTCCTCTCTGCCTGTTCCTCTCCCTCACTTGAAAAGGCCTTGCCTGCCCCTGCAGAAGCCCTGTCTTCTCCATCTTCTTCCTTTTCATCGGCTTAATTGGCCGCTGCCTTACCAGGGGAAATCTCACCCTGGCTGTCAGCCCCAAGCTGCGCTTAGCGGGCTCCAAAAGCTACCGGGAAGGCACTGACACAGGGAAGGGTTTTTAACCTGTCACAGAGGCAGCTGGGGAAAGGAGCAGGACTCGGCTGCCTCTAATTGCTCTTTGCACAGAGGTGCCTTGTTTATTTGATTAATTTGGAGCCATCAAATGCCAGAGTTCAACAAGCAGCTGCTGAGAGGGGGGATTTTTTCCTTTCCAGAAGGGTGGGGTATGCAAAGCCCCTTCTTTCCTTTAAACAATCTCATCTCTTGGTCTTTATAGGCATTAACGCTCGTTGTGCTCTTAGTGGGAACTGTATTGAAATGTGTCTGTAATGTTTTTTTCCCCCCCAAAGTCACCCAGAAGGTTAGTGTCAGAGCAGGACGGAAAATGCTCGTCCAGACCCAGGAGTTAAATCCTTGAGGCTGTGCTATTTGACCAAAGGAAATGCTTATTTCCATTGACAAATGAACAGATATTTACAAAGTAACAGATATTCCCTCTTCCCCAAGGCTGCAAATCCCAGACCCAAATCGTCCTCCTTGATAGCAAGCAAAATCCCCTCCACTCCCGATCTCTAAATGTCATGCACTGGCCCTAGGAAACACACAGCAACCACCCCAGCCTGGAAGGGGGAGAAGGACTCCTTGCTCTGAAACATAAAACCATAAATCAGAGCRGAATGTATTTCCTCTGCCTAGATTTCACAGCTCTCTGTATGTTAATTTGGCCGGTTGCACCCTCCGCATGCATCGTGCMGGGAGCCCCTTTCAGCAAGGCCCAGGATTTGGCTTTTTAGAGCAAAATAAAATAAAATAATACAAAAGCCTTGTTTCAGCTTGCCTGTTCACGATCAAATTTTCCCCGAGCATGGGCAGCAGCCTTATGAGCCATTTCTGTTTGATAGCTTGGGTTTTATTCACGTAGCTAATGAGTTTGGCAGGAGGTTAATAAGTGTCAACTGAAAGATAATTTAACAGTTGTAAAGATAAATTTGTTGTGTGCTCTTTTTCTGTGTGTGTGGCTAATATCTCAGTGTCCACGCACAAGCACACACATGCAGTGCACAGGCTGGTTTCTAAGTCCATAATCTGTATGGTTTTCTTTATTCCATGAGGTATTGTAAATATCTAAAAGTCCCAGCGAAAATCCTTCTGCATGTAAATTCCCATCTGCCCTTTTTTTTTCCTTTCCTGCGCAAAGCAATTAGATTAACGCAAAGGGGGAAAGAGGAGAAAAAGGAAAAGAGCTTTAGAAAAGTGGCTTTTCCTCCCCAACACAACGCTCAAGCTGAGAATTTCCTTGTGGGCTCGGCAGAGATGTGGCCTTTATGCAGAGCTTTGAGATAGAAAGGGGGTCTTTGAAAAGGCTCACCTGGGTTTAGGCAGCTGTTTTTTCTTCTTCTTTTTTTTTTTTTTTTTAACTTTAAAATGGGTTTTTCCTTAAAAATACCCTGAGTGTTGCCCCACTGTAGCCAAACTAATGTATGCTTCCAGTGTAGATGGTGCTTGGCTGGAGCTTGTGCAAACCAGGGCTCAGGACACTTGTGCCCAGGGACAACAGGAGTCAAAATCCCCCGTGGGGACGTGGCCCAGGATCCCTCCTGCCCCAATACCCCACAGAGCAGCACGAAGGTCTGGCATGTCCCTTCTAACCCAGCTCAGGCTACTTGGAAGTGATTTTCCCTGCTAACTGATGCTTTCTGCCTCTCTGAAAGCTCTAGTAGAGCTTGAGCCTCCATGTTTTAAACATCAGGATCAATGCAGTACTTAACAAAAGATATAACGCTCCCTGCACCTCAGACAGGTACAAAACACCCAGGACAAAATAAGCCATCAGTGCTCAAGGGAACTTCACCTGCTGAGCCATCGCCAGGGCGAAGGGCCCTTCCCGGCTCAGCAGGCATTTTGGCTGCACCCCATGAGCAGCTAATCTGCACCGAAACGCTATGCTGGGCCTTGCCTTCCTCCTCTGCTCTTCTCCATCCCACCCTCTTCCTAATCCCTTTAAAGCAGAACGGTTTAAGAAGGATTCGGTGGTGGATGCTGTGCGGCGGGGGCGAGAGAGAGGACAGCGGGGCTTTGTCACAAGTATCAATACGATACTGTTCCATAAAACACCCCCCCCGAAGTTAAAGATTATTTACATTTTAGATACGGGTAACAACCATAATCTATTTGATTAGGCGAGGCTTGAATTAAGTACCAAATTTATCTCTTTACATTGTCAAACTTAATAGTAGTTTAAAGATAAACCTCATTGAAACTCTGCCTTCCCTGCTGGGCTAATTAACACCCATTTAGACTCTTAAACCTTTGATGGGTGTTTCTGTTCCAGTGCTTTAGTAATAGGGGAAGCTGCTTTAATAAATCAGAGAAAAATCTCGGCTGAGCAGCGTGAACCAAAAGGCTCTCTGACCAGGTGTGATGGGTTTCCAATGCGGTAAGGGAGATAAAAGCACTTTCTTGATTAAATACTGCCACCAGGTTGAACTCTGAGTTTTCAGGGGCTGGTACGGCTGCCACTGCTAATGTGTGCTGAGGGTTTTACTTTGAGGTTGGTCCTGTAAAATGGGCCAGATCGATGGAGAAACTCAGCCAGAGTGTGCTGAACTCGATGGGTGGCTGCCTGTGCATTTGGTGGCTTTGGATTTGGGTAAATGGACATAGTCCGCAGAAGATCATGAGGACTTCAGGCTCTCCTCAATGGGAAGATATTCTGGTAAAGCAGTGCCTAAATAAGGGAAAGTGGGAATTTAACATGGTGAGGCAAAGAAGTCCCAAGTGAGCTGTGACTACTGGAGTCATGTTGGGCACTGCCATAGGATCAAGCCCAATTTTGCCCTACCAGAATCGGGACTGGTGGATCCAACTGGGGGTTACAGCCATGAGCTCCTCCGACACCCCTTGGATACCGCTTGTGGTCTGTGCTTGTGGCTTTTTGAGGAAATGCCCAGTTACTCTTTTGAGTGACTCAGTCTGGATTCCTTCTGAGACAGGAAAGAAACCTGCTCCTGGCTCCTCCATCCACACGTGAGCTTAACCCTGTGCAATTCCTGGTGCTCCAACCCCTCTTCACGCAGCGAGTGTCTGAGAGCATCAGTGGGGGCATTTGCCCTGGGCTGCAGCCACAACCATTGCAAACTGGAGCCAGAGCCAGAGAAAGAGGGCAGGGAACTGTCTAAACCCCAAATACTCCAAAACACTTTGGCAACTTCTGCTGCAACACCAAAGTTGTGGGGGGCTGAAGCCCCGCTCTGCTGCCCCAGGCAGCAGGCAGGGTCTGGGCTGGTTCCTTGCTGTTGCCCAGGGAGAGCAGCTCCCAGAGCCCCAGTCTGCTTTAAGGAGCGAGAGCAGGGCAAGGAGAGATGGTGCCACATTTAATTAGCTCTCAGCAAAACCAGATTATTCTTAACGTTAAACTAATCTTCAAAAAGGGAACCCTTTAAATGAAAAGAGAAAGTGCAAGGCTAGGAAACCATTAATTGATTCCTTATTCATTAACCTTTGCAAACCACTCAAAAGAGCTGAAAAACGACTTCCTTTGGAGCAAGGGCTTATGCAGGGGCTTGAAGGAGCCTCTCATAACCTACAATGCACAGGGCAAGAGAAGGGATGTTCCCAAACTGCTCCTTGTTTTGCTGATCAGAGAGCAATTCCTCACACCGAGTCCCTGCTGTAAACACCGCTGATTTTGAACACGCTCATCTGAAACCACCCTGGAGCCACGACAGCTTCTCTGATATTTAATCTGTAAACCTCAAACTTCTCACGCCCATCACTGAGCCTAGCAGCTCAAGTCTCATGATAGTTATGTTTCCTTTTTCAATCCAGAGCTTCTGGAGTCAAGGGATTTGCATTAAAAAAAGTCCTTGCTACACGAGATTGTGAAAAGCAGTTTGCAAAGGGCTTTTGAGTTTAAAAAAACCCAACCACCCAGAGCAAAATGAGGCTGACAACAGTATACTAAAATCCAGAGATAAAATCTCCACTTTAGTCACTAAAATGAATCAAATGGGGAAGGGAGATGAGCTGCCCGGGGAGCACGGGCACCACGGGCACTCGGCCTGGGAGCACCTT
Organism: Phoebastria nigripes; assembly: GCA_035582835.1. NCBI lineage: Eukaryota > Metazoa > Chordata > Aves > Procellariiformes > Diomedeidae > Phoebastria > Phoebastria nigripes. The sequence goes on along the minus strand of JAYKAV010000178.1, from coordinate 1,032,239 downwards.
TTTGTGGTCACCCAGAGAGTCAGCAGGAAGACGGAGCAGTTCGCATCCACCCACTGTCCCCGAGCATCGGCGTGCGTGGCCGTAGGTCTCTGTCCTGCTCCCCTGCCCAGCCACCTCGCAGCTCCCAGCCCCTCGGGCCCCTGAAGGCAAAGGTCCGGCGTTGGCTTATTTTGCTTTACGAAGGCTTTTCCCTGGGGAGCTCTGCATGCCCGCCGAGCCCACCTACCTCAGGAAGGCGGACAAACAACGGCAGTTTCCATAGCCACTGGGGAAGAGAAGAAAGAAAAAGCCTGCCCAGTCAACGGCTGCCAAATCGCCTTTTGTTTGTGCCTAGCAGCACTTGGATTTTCCCTGATCTGAAATGACACTTTTCTCCCTTTCTGGGGTCTTGTTTTCTGGGTATTTGATTCTTGTGCCAGGGCTTGGACAGAAACCAATGGCTAAAAGATTCCTCCTATAAACTCTGGAATTAACAACCCTGTTTCCCTGACCTCATCGGCACGGCGGGGCAAAAACCTAGAAGCATTTTCTCTCTTCACACAGTTTAGACAGAAGGGAACCGAACCCTTCATGGGAATGCCTGATCCAGCCTCTCTCGGAGGGCTGGATCCAAACCTGGAGATATGGTACCTGCAAAGCTCAGATGACGTTTGGATGTTCCCATCTGGGGCAACTATGGGCTCACCTGATATGCCATGAACGCAGTGCTTTGGGGACGTGTCAGACCAACGAAAGGCTGCATCAACTGAATTGCTCCTATTTGCAGGAGGTGCTGGGTTTGCTGCAGAAGGACTGGAGAAACCTGTGTCCCCCAGAGCCCCGGACCATGCTGCCCCGTGGGCTGAGCATGCACATTTCTGTAGCTGGAAGCATTAAAAGATTTGTGCGCTCCATGAACGTGGGACACGCAGTGCAGACTCGTCAGCTTATCTATATTGCATTGGTTTCTCAGCATGGGGATGAGTTACAGCCTTAGCATGTGTTCAGCAAAAAATTCATCTTTCCCAAATATCCCCCCAGCAGAGATCAGGTGCTTGGAAAGTCACAGGTCCCGATCTTAACCAAAACCGCCACAAACCACCTTCCCCTCCTGCACATCCCCCATGTAGCGCAAGGGCCATTTCTCCATCGCTGCTCAGCATCCTCCCTCCGCTCCTGGGCTCTGTCCTCGCTCCCCTGATTCCTCCTGCTTCGCTCAGCGTTTGAAGCCGGGTGCTCTTTAAAGCAGTCTCTAATGATACTCCATTGATCTCAATTATCCAGAGACAACTCTCAGTTATCCTGAGGCCGATTAAGCAGGTTGCAGATTAATCATAGCCTGCTAAGTGCCCCCTTCATCCCCCTCGCTGGTTCCTTACATCTTGATTTTGTTCTTTGAAAGAAAACACACAAGACACCGTGTGCTCCTGTTTCCCTTAACGCAAGTCATAATGGTGTCTTTGCTGTATCTGGCTTCTTCAACCTGATTATTAACCTGGACACGTAAGACTCAGCTGGTATTTTTGTTGCTATTTCTTATTTCCATCACTGAGAGCTGTGCACCCAGGAAAGCTGGGGGGGGGGAAGCCTCCAAAGAAATACTTTTCTCCAAATTCAGCTGATTTTTCTCTGTTGAAATGGAAACCCCTCATCAAAAAGCCCCAGGGAACATTTCACCTGTGTTTCAATGTTCAGATCTGGCTCATCCCAAACTTCCATGGTTGGTGGTGCCCAGGAGGAAACCTCAGTACTTGCCTAAAGGACTGAGATGCTTTGGAATGCTCCTGTAGGGAGAAGCTTGAAAGGGACGGGAGCTTTCTGGACACCTGGAAAGCACAAAGTGCAAGGATTTCCCCTCCACGCCAGGCAGTCCCCAGCTCTGCATCTCCATCCCACCAYCCTCCTACTACCAACCTGCGATGCTCCCAGGGCATGCCTGCACGAGGGGACTGCTTTCCCCTCTTCCTCTCAATTATTTTGGCTTTCTCCTGGAGTTTACAGCTTTACAAGATGCTTCTATCACAAGGAAGAACGGGTGGAAGGAGGAGGGTTATGCCATGTCTGGGAACTAGGAATATTARAGCAAAATACACTGAAAGAAAGGAGGAAAAAAATTTACCAGTAGCACCCTGCCCTTCAAAAGCGTGCTRTTTTTCTAAAATTTTTTTTTTTCTTCTTTAAGCTCTTGGCTCCAGTTTACCCAAAAGGAAGAAGGAAAAAAAAAGGCRAAAGAAAAGCAGCAAGAGCAGCGAGCCCCGCACCGCTGCCCTGCTCGGGCTGGCTGGCTGCGAGGTGCAGCCTGGGCGAGGCGGTGCTAATGTCCCTGCGCTTTCCAGATTAAGCACAAGTGCTTTGTGCAGATAAATTGAAAACCCTCAGCCCTGGAATACAGACTCATGTAGCGGCGCTGTCAGGTTAGAGAGGGAGAGAGGGAGCAGCTGTCTACGGAAAAAGAGATAAAAAGCCGAGAGAGAGACTGGTGCACCTTTACGTCTTGAGCTGTAAGCTGGAGACAGCTTTCAGATGGGAAAACGCAGAACTTTGAAACATATGTATTTATTTATATATTATACACCCACACATACAGCTCCACGTATACTAAATACAATTATAAAGGCATGCACACAAACACATATATACACACATACACAAGTGCTAGGAACATCCTACAACCTCAGATGCTTCTGCCTCCCTATGGCACGTGTCTGAGTGCCGGCCCAAGCAGCACAGCACCGAGATCAGACCACACGGACACAGCAGCCACGGCACGACCGCGGCCACGGCTGCTCCTGCAAACTCGGTGGCAGCAGCAAAAAGCAGAGGAGGAGACGGGGCTCAGGGCAGGCTGGCAGCAGCGCCTGGGATGAGCCGGATGGCAGCAAGGCATGCGTGGGGGCAAGCATGCGCCAGTACTCCCAGCTGGCCCAGCTGCTGCAGCGGGGACACCCTGCTCCTCCATTGACTGCCATTTAATTAATTATCCTTTTCAATTAACTCCTTCCCTCCTTTCACATATAGCAAGTGGCATCTCTTTAGCATCCCTTGGCAGAGAGCAGAGGCGAGGGTGGTGGGGATGGGGACAACAGGACCAGCGTCTGGGGGACAGTCACATCTGCTGGATGGGTTGGGAGGAAGGGAAGGAGGAAGACTTCTGGCTCTGTTTCTGCTTTGAGAGTTGAATCACGACAGGGAAAGGCTAACAGCAGAAGTGAAATTATTTCCCATCTTTCCAAAGCCTGGCTCGCTCTCTCACACCCACCCACAATCTAGCCCATGATCTTTAAGTGAAACTGGCTTTTATCATTACTTGTTCAATCTAGTCAATCAAAATTTCAATTAATGGCAGGGAATTATCATTCCATTCAGCACATAGAGAGTTGTTTTTTTTTTTTCCCCCTTAAAAAAAAAAGAAGGACATGGCTGTCACGTTGCTGATTCAAGCACTGGGCAGCCTCTGCCAGCACCCCTCTATCAGCCAAGCACTGATGCTGGGGGCTTCCCAGCGCCGCAGGTTAAACCCACCGCTGCTTTTTATAGACAGAAAGCACCGACCTCGCTGATAATTTTTTTTTTTTTCCCCTCCTTCCCTAATTTCCCTGCGTGGGATTTCTCCGTGCTTGCCCAGGACGAAGGGCAGCAGCTCACCCTGTGACGGTGAGGGAGGGGAGGGCGAGCGCAGGAGGGAAGGATGGAGGGAGAGGGGGGTTAGAAGAAGAATCCATTTGTAATTACTGAAATAAACACAAGTCGGGGAGAAATGCAAATGCCTCATGTTGTGAATTACTTGACAGAAGAAGTGACAGCTTTTTATTAGGGTGATAACAGCGAGGAGTTTTAAAATAGAATAATCGGTGCAACAAAAGCAATTTTCATTCTGAATTTTCATTTTAAATGGATGATCTCATTTTAATCAAGCGAGTCATTACAAAATGCTTTTAATTACCAAAAGTCAAGAGCTATATTGTAATTTTAATGTCTACTTTCAGGCTGATGATTAGATTTATATAAAATGTGTGTGTGCGGTGGGGGTTGTTGCCCCATTCCTGCTTTCTGTCATTTCCCCCTCAAGTGAGCACAAGATCTGAATTTACCATTCAAAAAAAMCTAAAAGGCTTTTTGGAAAGTGCACCCACCTTGCCAACAAATACAGAATGGGCTTGGAGCAGAAGATATTTGTTAAAATCTGGGTTTGTTTATTTTCTTCCCCTATCTCCTTCTGTGTTATTTGAAGCAGCTGAGCTGCTAACACGAAGTTTGACTTTTTGTGCTTTTAAAGGCATTCTGGGATGCTGCCGTAAGCCGAGAGATTGGACCTCTTCCCGCAGACTCAGAGAAGGATCTGTATCCACCATCTACCATCATGCCAGTGAAAAGGCTAATTTCAGGCTCCATTCCAAGCACAAAACCCACCTCTTTAGAAGAAAAATGGCTGAGGCTGTGTGCTTTGTGGTTAGAGCCGAGACTACAGAGCCAGGTCCTCCCTGGCTCTGCGAGGGACTCCTCCGACATCTACCTGAGATTCAGTAGAGTCATTTATACCACGCAAAAAGGGGGCAAATCAGGAAGGGGAGAAGCTGGCCTTTTTTTCTTTTTTTCCTGGTGCAACGTGTTAAGGTACCTCCTTCCTCATGTTTAAATATGGACGGTTTAAGATTGAAGATGGTTCATTTGAATGAGCACGGCTGCAAAAAATAGAAGTGGTCCTGGCCAACCCCCGGGGGATGCCCCCRAAGTGGCCATGCTCAGCGGGGCTCGCTCCATCCGTGGGTGTCCTTGCTGTTCTTAGGGAGTTCAGCTGAGATCTCCTGAACCCACTGGAGAAATCTCTTGCTCTGCTTAAATAACCCTGAGCTGGCCTGCAGCAACGTCCAAATGGTGGGAACGGCTCCAGAGCTGCGAGCGAGAGGAAGGTGCAGCATCGTGGCCGGCACCTCCTACCCAGCTCCAGGCTTCCCTGCCCTGGCCAAAGCGAGGAGAAGGAGGGATGAGCCCAAGCTGCAGCTGGGGTATACGTGGCCATGGGATGGTGCTTTTCAGTGCACAGTGAGAAGGAAACTCAACAGCTTTCAGCTGTTGGGAGCTCATCTGTCCCCGCTCAGCAAAAGCAAAGGGTGTTTTTGCTGAATTCATGCTTTGTAACCTTCCCCCATCAAGTCCTACCCTAACATCAGAGGGAAATGGTGTTGGCTCCTGTAGAAGGAACCATTCACTCACCCCAAGATCCCACCAGAGATGATGATCTCGGTTCAGAAGACAGCTTGAACTTCACCAACAGCCCAGGGTCTGGAGAGCATCCCCAGCTCTGCCACCGACTTCTCCCCTTCAAGTCCTTTCAAACTCCGAGTATACTGCACCAGCCCCGAAATAAGGAAAACTACTCAGAACACTTAATTTTTTTTTTTTTAAATCTGTAAGACTTGGAGGCACTGGCTTTCGAAAGTCAGTGTAACAAGGCTCCCTCACATCCTTTGGCTTTATGTGTCTTTTCCTCCCGTGCTCCACACTTTGCTCCTTTCATGCTGCTGTTCAGACCCAGCGCGGTGAGAGGGGATGAAAGCCATTTGCAGATATGTTGTCAGAAGAAAAATCTGCTTCCCCCCCATTTAAAAAGCGATTCCTGTTGCTGTGCATTGTTTGCGTGCAGGGATTAAAAATGCTTGAAAGCCCGAACCAGAAAGGAGATGTCGCATTTCTAAATTCTCCATGAAGGCATGAACGAAGACACAATACAGAGCCGGTGCTGACATGCACAAAACAGCTCATTATATGGGAGAAAAACCAGCACCTTTCACCTCTGACAAGCTGGAAAAGAGAAAATCCTCACCAGATAACCTGACCGAAAGCCTCTCAGGAGAGGTGTGAGTGTGCTGGAGTGCTGGGAGCTAATTGGGAGAGCCTCCACCATCTCAGAGCAGCAGCAGCAGGTGAGAAAACCCATCCTTTTGCAGTTGAATAAATAAAATATGCCAGCAGGAGACTCCTTCCCCATCCTCCTTAATTCCTGCAGCCCTAAACTGAGCTGAAACCGTGCCCTCCCTTGGCATCGTGCTGCGTGGCTGAGCAGACCTTGCTTTTAGCAGAGCTATCAGGCTCCTGCCCACGCCATCCCTTTGGAAATTTGGGACAAGGGCCTTGATTAGGTTGGTTTGAAGCTGTACCTGTGATGCTCACACCATGGGGGCTTGGAAGGGATGAACTTTGGGGCTCTTTTAATCAATCCCGCTCAGGATCCACCAGCCCCAACCAGGCATGTTGTCGAGGGCTTCCTTGGCCAGCAGGTTGCTTTAGTACCCCATCTCCACACCCCACGAATTAAAATTATTTGTGTTTTTAAACAGGTCCTCTGCTATATTTGAATGGCTGGTTTATTTTCCCAGGCAGGATTGGCCCAGAAGAGATCCCCTTCCCCTCGCCCTGCCACCCCCTGCATTTTTTGACTGAGAGCTAAGACCATCTTGATGTCTTTATTTATTTTTTTAAGAATTTAATAAAGATCCTTAAATATTCAAACAACGCAAGCATCAGACACAGAAATGAGCCGAGTCTTCAGAGGCCAGCTTTCTCCCTTCATTAATATCAATAACAACCGTGGAGCTTAATTGAGCCACTTCGGAATCTGCCTTTGGACAAACACATGGCAGCAAGAGAAAGCTGGGCTTGCCATCACGCCTGCCTCCCCTGSTGTGCCTCCTCCTGCAAGCTCATACCCAAAATCTGGTGGCTGCAGATCTGCAGAAGACTTGTACCTGGGGAAGATGGGGAAAGCTTCCCAGCTTGTGCGATGCAGAAAGCTGGGCGAGATGTGAGCGAAATGGCTCCTTTGCAAATATTTAAGTCATTTCCACCGTGAGAACCCCATTTGCTCGTCCCGGGGAGGAAGACTGGAGGAGAAGCAGGGTGGGAGGTGGGTGCTGCTGCCCACAGCAGTGTGCGTAGCCCTGCGTGTATCTGTGTCTTAGTGTCTTTCTTACCCAGAGCTGTTCCAGCTCTGCTACTCACCACTTTCCCCATTTCATGCCTGGAATTTAAAAGATCTGTGTATTTATCTGCTGCTCTGTTCAAATTACCGACTGGGCTGTGCTCTCCACGGTCTCTCTGGGAACAGGCAAGATGCTACATGGCTTTTTGATCGAAGCAATCTTTCTGTYGAGGTGTTTTTTTTCTTTGCACAGGGAAAAAAAAATGCAGACTTTTCTTTATATCTTTTTTTCTTTTCTTATTTTTGCCAAAGAGCATCAACTTGAGGTGAAATATTTCCCAGTGCTGACAAAAGCTTTGATATCATAATGCCAAATCCGTCAAGCCAAAGCTTTTAACTCTGCATTGTTCTTTTTTTAAAATATTGGATTTGTGACGTTTGTCCTCCTTCCTCTTGCCCACAATTGATCCACCTGTCCTATTTATCTCCTCCATCTCACCGGGCCATGGCCTCGAGCCCAATGGAGACTTTGCATTGATTGCCCAGGATTTTAGATGAAGCCGGCCAGTTATTTTCCCCTTCCCCTCTTCAGCCCCGTTACCTGTTGTTTATCCTCTAACCAGGGCTGGGTGAGKTTTTTTTTTTCTGAATTCAATTGACCAGAAAATGCACATCCCAGCTTTGTGAACCAGGGTCAAGTTTGGTTAAAAAAATAATTTCAATATTTGAAAAGTTTTTCCATAAGTAAAATTCTTTCTCACCATTTCCAAAACCAAACGTTTCCAGTGTGAGGACATGAAAAGCTTCATCTAGAAATTAATTACATCCAGTTGTGAAGTGGCACCAAAAGATGATGGAAATTCTTACTTTTCCACACATAGAGAACAAACCATTTTGTTTTTCTCTAACTCACCAAAAAATAAATCTCAGGTCAGTTTTAAATGATGTTTCCCTCCACACCAATGCAAACTATGCATCAGTTAGGGAATGTCGGCACCTATTTCGTGGTCCGACTCTGATCTGAAGGCTCAGCTTGTCCCTCCAGACCTGCCACCACCATCCTTCTCCCCAGGCATTGCTCTCAACCTCTCCCAGCACTGACTTTTTGGTGTTTCTAAATTAACTCTGTATTTTCACTACTTTTCCCTTCAGTCAACAGAAAGAGACGATCTTCTCCAGAAAGCAATTGCAAAACACCGAAGCTAAACTTGCTGTGACAGATTAAAACAGGCTCCRTTTGGAGAAAGAAGGAAAAACACCACCGTGAAGGTGATCGCTGCAGCGTTCAGCTCGAAGCAAATCCCATAAACCAGGCAGGACGTCAGCTCTGTAACTCCAAATGGGCGCTGGGGTTACTGGGAGACTGGCAACATCATGGATGTAAAGAGTTAGTGTAGAGGATTAAACTTTAACGAGGGCTTTTAGCATTGAAGGTATTGAAAACACAGTGAGAAAGGAAAGAAAAAGGTTTCAGGGTCCTTTCCCCCATTCACACACACACACGGCATTTCTCATTGAGGCGTTTGCACCCGTCAGCTATTGAGGGTCATTTTGAGATGAAGAATTACATACTGAAATGTTGTTTTCCAACCTCGAGTCCTTGAACGTGCTTCGATGCTGCCACAGGGCAGATTTCCCCTTATGAGAGCATTTTGCCCTCTCCCACCRGTACCAGATAGCGCAGCTGGAGACATTCGAGCGCTTTAACTCACAAGTTTTTGCCCTCCAACCCTCCTCCAGGATTTAATAAAAACCCCAACCCCCCAAAAAACAAACAGGAAAAAAAACCATTTGATTATTTAAAATGGGGAGAAACAGCAATAAAGTTCCTCCAAACCAGCAATTACGGATTACACAGGCTATAGGGAGGAGTGACTCCAAACTCCAGGATCATTAAACAAATCTAGTCCTTACAAAACGCTGCAAAACCTTCCCTTGAAAATGCTTTGAGGACAGGAAGCAAAGTAGTCGCAACGCTGACCGAGGAACCTGTGATATAAGTCTCCCTTAGCTCGTTTCTGCCTACTTTAAGACTTAATTAGTATTAAAGGCCCTAGGAAGTCTGAAGATGATTTATGGAGAACGTAGCAGTAGATATGGCCTAAGGAAAAAAAGGAGGTAAGGCTGAACTACAGAGCCTGTCCAGGTGACTAAATCTACATTTTTACTGCTTCTTTGCTTAAGGGAAAATCTAGGTGCAAATTTGAGTCGTCCCCCCNCAAGGTATTGCAGAGCTTTTCAAGCCTGGAATTGGGACAAAGAAAAAAGGTCAAAGCCCTCAAAACAATTTGGAGAAATGTTGACCAAGATGTTTCATTTTTACTCCGACAGGTTTTTTTTATTAACTTGCACACTCATTTATAGCAAAAATTGATCTGCTAAAAGACACCGAGAAGCCGCTAGCCCAATGCRGGGTTGCGGTGAGAGACGTTGGTCTCCCCAGCTCTGAAGGGCCTTCTGTGATCTCTGCCTTTGCTAGCATTAACTAACTCAGAATTTCTTAGTAATTAACAAAGAATAATAATTAATTCTTAGTAATTAATACTAAGAATTTTCTTAGTAATTAACGCAGAATTTCTAGAAATTCTTCGTAATATAAAGTCACTGAATCCCAACGCTTTCCAGATAGAAAGATGCACGTGGAGGGGGTGCTTTCTGTTAATTTGCCTAAAGTAAAAGTTGGAGACACAGATGACTATTTACAGAAACAAGAAAATAAATCAAAATATTCCCTTCTGGTCCCTGCTTGGCTGGAACATGCCCGTTCCCTTCCCGTCTCCAAAGCCACCCTGGGCTCAGCGCATCCCCAACAGTCGAGGCAGCTCATCATCACTCAGGGCTGGACCATCCCTCACTCTCAGCTCTGCAGCCAACGTCCCAGATTTTGTCTTCAGTGATCACTTCTAAAATATACCTCTAGGGTTTGCATTATAATTTTTGTTTGACCTTTAAAGAAAAGCTCTAATCGACAACCAATTTCTGTCTCATTTTATGACAGCTTGCTTTGTACTGTCAATCAAAGGTAAGTTGTTAAGGAGAAAATCAGGTGGGCAGCCTCCCCCTACGAGAGCCTTGACAAAGAAAAACCTATAATGACACCAGGAATTCCTCTAATTGCTCTTTTCCAGCTGCTGAAAATGCCACAAAGGGTTTTTATCAAGATGAAACTTTTCTAAGGATCCGTAGACCATATCTCATTGGGAGGCAGGAGAAAAACCATGGCAAGCTGCTGCTTTGGCACGGTGCTTCCCGACACACCGTTAGTGATCGATTCTGCCTGAGTCCCCCAAACCGCACCTGGGATGGACCCCGTGGATGGGATGGATGCAGCAACAGGAGATGGTTGAACATGGAGGCTCCTGCCTCATGGAAATGGTACAAAATGTGGGAAAAGAGGAAAGAAGTGGAGAGGTACATGTGGAGAGGCACAGAGCTTTGAGGAATCACGTTGGGATGCTTTGAGAGGTGGGAGAGAGGCAAAATCCCATTTTGATCCCCATTTTGGCTTGCAGAGCTCAGGCATCTCTCCCAGCCCAAACGTGGCTGCATCGCTCGCGTTTGGACAACATGCCACCACCATGGAGCCTTCGCCTGTCCCGTGGAAAAGAAATCCCATCCATGGAAGGGATGGGCATACACCGATTGCCCCTCTGCTGGGGACTGACTCAGCTCCGGACAGACACCGAGGTGCTAATAACACATCACCCCTCTGCTTTCGAGTCCCTTTTTGCCCCAAAGTGAAGCTGTTCAATGTGCTTCGTGCCAAAGATGAAATGAACTTTGCTCCCTAACTCCACTCCCAAACAGCTGCTCCGTGCTCGCTCCGGCAGCCGTATTTCACAATTAGTCCCAACTCTATGGTTGGCTCTAATTAGCTTCTTGTCGCCTCCAAAAAGAACAAGTGTGGGAGCCACAGGGCCCTGTGTCCAGGCAGGGTGACGAGCAGAGGCTGTTGGAGAAGCAGCCTCATCRGCTGCCGCAGCCGACTGCACTGTCACCGTCCTACGAAACTCCTCGCTGCTCCGGGGTTTAAGCGCTGCTCTGGGCAGGGATTGCTATTCGAAAGCAAGTGTTACCCCTCCGACGCATGAATGTGGCTCCCATTTGTGCCGATGAAAGGGGGCAAGACAAGCCTGAACGCCAACGGCATGCAGCAATTGCAACAGCTCCTGCTAAAATGCCTTGAGCAAAATTGGGAGGGCTGCAGGCTCGAGGTGGTCCACGAGAGGCCAGGGGAGCTCCCGTCCCGCTCAGCGCTGTGGGGTTTCCCCACGGCAGGGCCGGCACCTTGCAGCGGCTGGGTTTTTTTGGGCAACAGCAGCTCCATGGCTCTTCCCCACAAGTGTAGGCTGGTGTTTCACTTGGAGCCACTCCACGAAGATTAACCATCATGAAACCAGCATTGGTTTTGAGCTGATAAAGCCTTGGAAAGGCTGAAACAGGCACCTAATTAGCTAGAGATTACAGGTATTAAGCAGGTATTAGATCCTGCTGAACAGGGGCTGAGTCCTGCCTCTGTGCTGGGCCATCCTGGTCCCCGTACCCCTCCGTCACCGACTGCCACGGGGTGATGCAGGAGGGCTGCCCAGGGCTCAGCCGCCAGCAGACTTCGTTGCTTACAATATTGAACAGACAGCTGAAGACACGAGGTCTGCTTCACCCAAAAACTCGGGCAACCAACAGCAAAGGCATTTGTCACTCTTCCCCCCCCTCCGAAACCAGGAAGCTTAAACAATATGCATCATTTATGCACCTCAAGAAGCAGAGAAAATCAGAATTGAAAACAGACTGGTGCCTCTGTCTGCATGTGTCTGCATGAAATATTCAGCATAAACTCCGAGTCATGCTGTGTGTCAGGGCTCGGGAGCGCTGCATCTCCTCACTCTGCAATCAGAAACCATGACAGCTCACAAAAAAATAACAGCTGCGCGATGCAACAGATACCATTTCAGGTCAACTGCTAGGATGAAGAGGTGTTTTGAAGCCTCTTCAATATTTAAACTGAGAATGAGACACATCGAGACCCAATCGCTAATGGCTTCTTGCCTTGCACTGCCACAGTAACACCAGGAAATTGGATGACTTGCTAGGATCGCTGGAGATAGTCAGGAAGGGTGAGGAGAGAAGTGCTGTCTGTTGTAATTGCTAGATGTCCAAGTCTGCTCTGCCTGGGATTGCAGCCAGGCATGAAAACAAGGAGGAAGATGTAGGCTGACTCCTGAGAAACCCAGGCAGCCCTACCTGGGTAGACCAGATCCTGCTTTAGGAACTGCTTGCAAAGTCTTGTCTCTCTGGATAACGGTGAGCAAGATCTAGTCTTTCAAACACAGAGATGACAAGCCAAATCCTCAAACCCTCCCTGGCTGCTTAAGAAAGCTTTGAGGCTTCCCCTCGGTGCCTTGCGGGGGATCTGCTGCTGGCACAAAGCCATCACGGGCAGCTTTGCAAAATCTTCTCCTGCAATGCCACGGACCGGGGTGCTCCCGCTTGGCAGTGCTTAGCGTGGGCCCCCTTTGAGGGCAGCAGCGGTGGATGAAACATCAAGCATCCCCCAAAATTTTTCCATTATTGAGAGGATGATTTAGCTGCTAACTCACCCCAGGAAAAAAACCAGACTAGTGCCTTCTTATTTCTTGTTTCCAGCAGCAGACAGACACTAAGATGGATAGAAAAATCACCRTCCTACAGGGCTCCTGTTGAATTCCAATGAGCTGAATAGGGATCAGACATCTGCCCCCCAGTGCTGGTGTAGCCTCCGCTATCTACAGATTGCAAAATAGCTGACAGGGGTGAGCTAGTGCAACTAGCCGCTGGCACAAACCATCACCGCCGGCACGTGGTGCTGGGGAGCCCCTTCTACGACGGTGGTTGCAACCTCTCATTCAAATCGGCAGCCGTCAAGCATCCCCTGCCTGCAAGCTGCCTCCCACCACGCCAGTGCTCCCAGTCGAAGCTAAACAAGGGCCAGACCTCCTCCAGTGCAAGGAAAGGGAGGTAGTTTCCTGAAGGCAACTGAGATTGGCTTTTGGGTTTAAATTTGTGGCTATCTCCCTTTAATCCCCTCCCTGGGACTCTGAGCATGGTTTTTATTGCCCTTGTCTCCTCTCTGCGTTTGGAGTCCTTCAGAGCRGACAGGAGCACTAAAAATAAAATCACCTGTCAGGTTTCCCAGTTATTACAAACAAAATGTCCTTTACGAAAACGTAACAAGTAAAACCTTCATATTGTGTGTGCTTATTCACATAAAATATTTAGAAAGCTCCTAATGTTTTTATGGCTGTAATTAATCTTGTGTCGTGTTGGGGGAGAACAGAACATAAAAAATTACTCTGGCATTAGGCAGGAGCTCGGGCTTCCCAAGGCAAACCTGTGGCATGCCTACACTCCCAAGGGTCGAGGGGACCCACTCGGGTGCTTTGTGGGGTTCCCTATTCAACCAGGACAGCCCGATGGGGATGTTGGGGGGCTGAACTGTGTATCTGTGTCACACTGCCTCTGCTTCATGGATGCTTACGCCATTTCCAGCAGCTTCGCGGCTGTGTATGCATTGAGCGAGGGGCAACACCGTGATTTACACCAGCTCTGCTCCCCAGGGCTGTGCCTCACCCACCCGTGCTATCGGTACAGCTTGGCTTGGACTGGGGCTCCATGTGTGTCTCCCTCCGGGGAAAGCTGACCCCACAAGATACGGGCTCTTTTTAATGTCTAAAATCATGGGGATTTTAAGAAAAAGCTCCCTGCACATTCACTGCAATCGTCTGGAGGACTCTGACTAGCACGGGAGTCTGAACATACATAAATTGTCACCGATCAGAGACTTCAGGCCAAGCTTACCTTGCCAATAACTTATTTGATGGGAATATTCCCAGAAATATGATGCTTTAAAATCAGGTCCAGCCCTTGCTATCTACAGCTTCTCACCAAAGACGAAATTTTGGCCAAGAGGCAAGAGGTAACGGCTTCCTGCAGCTCCCTGCGCCACAGACAGAGAATAACCAGCCATAGGGGGGGAAAAACCAGACGGCTGCTGGCTGAGGCACTGCTTGCTGTGGGAAGACAGCTCAGCCTTGGCCAAAATGGGTGCAGATCCAACATTTCTGGTAACTTGAATGATTTGATCATAAAAGTGTGGGAGAACCTGGCCCATCGCACTGGGGCTGGGCACAGAGGAGTTTGCAATCGAAGCCCGAAACGAGAGATAGGTTGGCCTCAGCGGAGTAAAGCATTTAACCAGCATAACAAAGAAGAATGTATTTGACATTTTCATCTTGATCCTTACACTTCTAAATTGCCCTTTGGAGGGGGAAGATAATGTGTGAAGTACGGGGCTGCTCCTGGGGACCCACCAGCCCATGAAATGCCGACATCCTGATGAAGCCGAGTGCCACAGACCTACAGCTCAGGGGTTTGGATCACCCAACGGAGATACTGGGCCGATGGAAGACCTGGCCCAGGGATGGAGCTGAGCAGAGGTAACTGGGCATCTTGGTTTTCCTCCTTGGGGGGAACAGGGTGTTTATCCAGGCTGGGAATTAAGATTCAACAAGATCCATCTCCAGCGCTCACTCCCAAACCCCCCTCAGCTGGTGGGGCACTGTGGAAGGGGAGGGTGGTCCCATTAATGGCACATTGGTCAGGTGTCCTGCCAAGCACTGCTTTACGAGTTTGTATATGCCACAAGCACCATGTGGATTTATAGCCCTGGTTATTATTCAAAGCCATCTGTGCTTTAACCTTCCTCCTGCACGGAACAAGAAGGGTTCAGGTAACAGTGCACACATCCCAAACATGAAGCTGTTGTGCACATCCAGAGGCGCAGATGGACAGCAAGCAAAATAGAAAGGCTAAAGCAAGAAGAGGTGATGCATAACATGGCCCAGCACACGGCTGGGCTGGGACTGCAGAGGAAGGGACAGGTTTCTGCATGGGTTGCATTAAAGCTCAGGAGTGGGGTTCAGCTGGACCCCCAAATCCACCAGTTCCCTTCTGCAGCCACCTCCTCCTCAACTCCCATGTATTTCTGCACAGGCTTTTTTTTTTTTTTTTTTTTAAATTTAGTTGACTTTCAAAGTAGCCAAACTGCCAAAGCTGCCCATTTTGCCTGCAGATGCTCTGCTTTGGCTGCCTCTAAACCCCTTTAAATAGCCACAGCTAAATCACAGCTCTGTCAGGCGATGCTCTATTTAACAGAAGCTGCCCGTCTCGCACAGCAGCCGCGGCCCAGGAATCTCCTCCCGAGTCCATTTTCTCAGTGAGTGGCAGCAATAAATAAAATCCAGCCAGTTGGTCCTTGAAATGCTACCATGGCCTCTCGCTTGATTACTTCTGCCCAGGATTTTGCCAACTGTGCTGCAACCTCCTGCAGATGCTGCCTCCCTCCGCCTGCCACCTCCCCAGGCTAGATGGGGGGGAAGAGGCAGCGATGGGATCATACATGGAATGGGATCCAAGTGCAGGTGCAGGGCAGCAAAAGGGCCCGGAGGAGGCATTTCCAGAAGGACGTGCCCCCGTCAAAGCCTCTTGCCCTTGAGCCGTGCAGCGAGAGCAAGGTCCGGCCCGGGAAAGCTCCTGGGTTGCTTCTCGCAGGAGCGAGGAATGCTCCCCCTGCCTTGGCTGGGCTCCAGGGTAGTTAATTGCATTCCGCCTGCCCAACATTAATTAATTTGGTGTCGTGCAGAGACCGCTGCGCTGGGTGCATCCAGGAAAAAAAAAAACAACACCAAAATCCACCACCTCCCACATCCAATAAATAAGAGAGGGGGAGGGAGCTGGGCTGGCAGTTGGCTCTGAGGCTCAGCAGCCTGGACATGGGGTCCCACTCCCAGTGGGAAGCATCTTGTCAGGATTCAGCCATCTCCTTGCAATGCTGGACCCAGCTCAGTTAGCTCTGACACCAATTGGCTTTTACCTACGAGTGAATGGATCCAAGTCACACACAGAGGTCACCTCCAGTTTGCTCCCTGCATCCGTTCCCAGGGCAGAGGATGCTGGCGTCRGCCAGGAAAAGTGCTTCAAAGACCAATGGATGGACAGAGAGAGTCGGGTACCGACTGGCCACCTTGGCAGTGCCAAACTGGGCTTGTAAGAAGGTCCATGGGATTCAGTATGGCTGTGGGACTTGTACAGATCTGGGGATGCCTTGGGCTTCGTGAGCACCAGGGGTGGTTGTGCTGTGTAAGGAGATCCTCTCTATTGACTCGTGCAATCGCTGGGTGGGAAGGTGGGCATTGCTACGCTCCATCCTGTGCCCCCAGAATAGAAGAACGTGCACATCAGGGCTGGGGAGGTAAGAGAGGTCTCCTGTGGATCTCTGGAGGCTCACAGGCAGAGGGGTCAAAACTGCAAGTGGAAAACAAGCCCCRGGTATGTGTTTCTAGCAAGGCACGCTCAAGGCGATGGAAGCTGCACCAGCAAAGTCCAGGATAATCCCTACCCCCTGCAAAGATCCTCGCTGCAGAGGTGTGTTCGCCCCTGGCTAAGGACTTCTCCAAGCAATGCTTGCGGAAGGAGCTGCCAAGGGAAGCTCATCCCATCCAGGCAGCAAAGCCACGAGGGATGAGGCATCCATAGGGAGTGGGCCCCGAGCACGTGCCTGCCCTGCAAGGTTGTTTTTGGAAGGCAGAGCTGTGGTAGGAGAGCCCCTGCTCACACAAAGAGCAGATGCCAGTTATTTTAAACCCTACTGTTAACTCATTAAAGCAGCTGTCTGCCATCCCCTGAAGACAGACAAATTAGGATTCAACTCAACCAAGAGCACAACACACACAAAAATATATATGACCACATGAAATGCTAACAAGTCTGCTCCCACCACGCTGGGCCGGGGGGCTCGGGGAAAGAGGTGAAAGGAGGCAAAACAGCAGATTTGTTTCTCATTGTCAAGTTAGAGCACAGTCCAGGTGTTTCCCCAAACAAGCCAAAGTCCTGAGCTGTGTCTAGTTTGAGACTTTTTTCTTTTTTTTAAAAATTCTTGCAACAATGATTTTTCAGATTCACAGCTGGAATCTCAATCACCAGAGACGTGGCAATGCAAGGAGCCGGGTGTCCTCTCCTCCTGGCCCTGAGAGTTAATTCCCTGACCTGCAATTCCCTCCCTGATCGGGATGATCAGAGAGGAGGGAAGACCCTTAACCACATGCAGGGTGCACAACCGGACCCAGCACCCACGGCACRTGGCTGTACCAGAGCTTCACACAGCTTACATGCAGCGCATCAGACGTGCCGTGTGTCCAACGTGCAGCGCACACCTCGTCCCCGCACGATGATGGGATGCTGGAGCACACGGGCAGAGCCTTCAGGGTCACASGGCAACATTTCAGCACCTGAAGAGCCCTCGAGTCCCTTCGCAAATCTTGGCATAAACACCCCATTCCCTGCAAGGGTCTCAGCCTTGATGCCCCGTCTGCAAACAAGGGGAGCAGAACTGGGAAATTTAGCACAGCAAAACCTGCATCGCTCAGATGCTCGGGTGAATCAAATGATCATTCCCTCGATAGCCAGAGGTAGCAGCACTGACACAGCATCTTCCCATCACTGGAAGCACGTCTAGTTCAGGCTCAGTTAATAGTTAAAGGATCCAGGTGATTATTTCTGACCTCCTGCAAGTGACAGCAGACCGCTTCGGAACAATTTGTAATCTAACAGAGACATTAACCTTTTAAAGCATCTYCCAGTCTCCCTGGGGCTGTGGAGGGACACTCTATTGTGCAGGGGAACAAAGAGCCCTGGTTATTACTCAGGAGTGAATGGCAGGGATGAGCTTTACATAAAAGAGATCAATAAAAATATATCAACAGCCCACACAGGGCATTGGGAAGAGGTGGAGGGGAGAGGGTTGGGAGGAGATGCAGCGCCGACCAGCCAGGTCACGGCATCGCAGCAGTTATCAAGGAGTAGATGAAAAGACGCTGATTGGGCTTTTAATCTCTCTGCTTGACGCACGGGTCCCCAGGGCCGAATATGCGCTTTGCTTCATTGCTGGCAGGGCCGGGGCAGGCGTGTGGGCAGGGGCTGCCTGCTCCAGAGGCTGCCCTGTCCCCGCTGGGCTTCTCCAGCCCCATCCCTTCCCTATGACATGGCTGGGGGACCGAGGGCTCCCACAACAACTCCGGCAGCACATAGACCACAGCTGCATCCCACGCAGCTCTCCTTCCAGCACGAGAGATCAGAACTGTGCTGCTCGCATGTGCAATGAGTTTGGTGGGTCTCAGTTTTGCTCCCATGCACGCAGGTATCCCACAAATCTGGCGCTGATGGGCTTAACAAAAAGGAGTGAAAGAACAGAAGAGAAAAAAGCTGGAATTTCTGCAGGGATCCTCTCAACACACAGGGATTGACACTCTCTGTATCAACGAGATGGCCCCGTGAGCAGGGAGCCTCAGGGAAAGGCTGTTCTATTTCTGGCCGAGACTTTCCCGTCGGGGAAGCGTATAGCACCAAATGCAACACATCAAGCCTGGAAAGCAGATGGTCCGTGGAGGTGAGTCCCACTGTGGTTGTACAGCAAGTCTGACACCCCGGGGAGAAATCCCACAGACAGGCGAGGTCCCCAAACTCTTCCCTGACAAAGCTTACGGCTGGGGAGACAAGACAACCTGTTCAAGAAAGCCCAGATACACCCTAGCAAAGGGGCAACCTGGATTATCCTGGAGCAACCAGGATAAGGATGGTGCCACCAGCCCTTGGAGCAGCGGTGCCTTTGCCTGTACAAAATAACGCGTATTTACTGGATGCATTCAGGGAACATTAACAGTCTGTTGCTATCGCCAGTCCTCCTGCAAGCCCTGATCTCTCTTTCACTACACAGAGCATTGAAACAACACCTTGAAGAGGCTCGGAGCCGACCTCATCTGCCTCGGTACACGTGGGAGAGGAGGATCTGGCCCCTTCCACCAGCAGCCGAGCTCTTGCATCCCGCCAGCTATCAGAGAGCAGTTCTGGAGCAGGCGAATCAATGCACGAGGCACAGCAGCTCGTCTGCACTGATTTCACCGAGTGGGGTTATTATCTAAATCAGATTAGAGATGCGAAAAAGCCAGAGCGGCAGGTACAGCAAACGGAGGAGGCCGTCAGACCGGAGCAGGAACATGATAACAGCAGGGGCTCGAATGCGGGGAGGAACGTTTCTTCAAATCTCTTTGTAAAGCATCCTCCTCCAGCCGTGGCTGGATGTTGTTTTCAAAAGGGACTCTCTTCCCTGCCAGCTCCATCGAGCTCTCCTGCAGAGCAGGAGCAGGGCTTGGAAGCAGATTTCCAATGCTGCAGGCAAATCCCTTCCTTTGGGATCCACCATCGCATGTTGGTGGTGGAGCATCCAGCAGCCTTCCCTGCTCTACGGCTGGCTCCCGCGGGAGCCTGGCAAGAGCCCACCCCACACCTCTCACCCCCAGGGCTCTGTGCCAGCGTGGCACAAACTGAGCAACTGGAAATCGTTCCAGCCTCATCTCTTTGACTTGGAGGGGAAATGATTATCTAAGCAGCAGGTTTCCCGCAGATGGGGTCCATGATACAAGCTTTGCCCTAGCCAGGATCAAGCGAGAAACCAGGGTTGGAGCTAGGTCTGCTCCGATTTCTGCTTCGACAGCAGGAGACCCGGTGGGAGTGGAGGAGGGAGCTCAGCTTTCCAAGATGTTTGCTCCAAAGGTTTTGTACTGGCTGCATCAAACCCCAGCAGCAACAAAAACAGGGTTGTTTTATTACTGGGCTTTGCTGAGCAGAAAGTGGCATTTTGCGTTCCAGGGAGGGTGCAGAAAATGACACCGTGGGAAAGAGCCGCCTCCGAAATTTGACCCCAGAACAGCACAAATGTGGCATCTGCCTTTGGCCCTCCACCGTCAGAGCAGCTCAAGGGAACAAGGCTGGTTCCCAGAACGTCTCACCGTTGCAATATTTGTTTCCTTCTGCAGCAGACCAAAACCAAAACCTTTTAAAAGCCCATGTGACACAGGATCACGTTAAAACATCTATTTTGGGCTCAGCCCCTCAGGCTTTTCACTGCGGGCTCCTTTTCCCCCTCATGCCTCCTGGTCAAAGCATTAAAAAAGAGCCACCAAAACACAAAAGCCTTCACTTTTCAAACACCATCAAGACCAAAACATTTTCACAAAACAGACACTTTGGCTCCAGCAAAAAACCCCACATTTGACCAAGTTTTCCAGTTGGTGGAAAGGTCCCAACCAGCTGCAGAAGAGGGGAACAACAATTTGTGACAGCTTTACAAGGTGAACATCACTTTCTTTGCCGTTTGTAGAGCACAGAAGCAAAGATCCCAATTTTCTTCCGTAAATACCCTATCAGGGCAGTCCTTAACTAAAGCAGGCTGCAAAACTCCTGATTAACGAGCAGATTGCGCCCTCCTCGCTAGCACTACAGGCCACTCACAGCAATAATACCAGCAAAATCAGCACAGCCYTGCGAGAGAACCTGATTTTTGTACAAGCTGTTACAATCCTTTTGAGTAACATTAATTTTATTCAAATACCTAGGAAACACTGGAGGTAACGGCTGAAGCCTTGGTTCCTGCCTGACCCTTAGGGCAGGAAAATATTCAGTTAACATCTTAGACATCCAGCCAGATCACATGTTGCTGGGGCTCCTATTCCTCATTTTATATACTGAAAAATACTAAGTATAATTCAAAATAAGAAATATATTTTAAAATATGGCATGCCAGGGCTTCTTTACCGACAGATACTTCGTGTACTTTCATTTGCTTTTCCTTGCAAGCTCTCTCTSAACTATTTTTGTTTTCCCCAGTGGTGCCATTCTAATTTTCAAACTCAAGCAAAGAAATGGCTCATTCCTCACCTCTGGTCAGGAGCCATCCCAGGAGGGTTTCCTCAGCTTCTCAGCAAACATCCACTCAACCAGTGCCTGCAAACTTCTCCCAGTCCTGCAGAAGTTGTAGCCACTGAGCAGATGTTATTAATCAGCATCAACAACTCAGGTGCACCATAATGAACAACTTTGCTTCATTGGAGACCTTTTCCCCCCTCTCTCACCTGGTGGATAGGAGGGTCTCCCAAGGTATGAACTTGCAGAAGGAGGGGGAAAATAAAATAATTGTGGGTATTTCCCCTCCAGATGTGAAGTTTGGTTTGTGGCAATGGCCAAGGGGGAGCATGGCTGCCTCGGGATGGAGCCGCGTGCTTGTTACTGAGCTCCTCGGTGTCCCGACCACCATCCAAGGCAGGCCACTGGCGTCTCCCTGATGCCCTCTCTCTTCAAGGGAATGACATCAGCCTTTTGGGTCTTTTCTGAGTCTTTTTCCCCTTTCCTTTTTTCTCATCACCCTGAAAATTTTAAGAGAAGCTGCCATTTCTAAATCATCATGTGGTGGGTCTCCCCGTGGTGGCATGCATCATGCTGAGATGCGATGTGACTGGAGCCATAAAGTGCTTTTTTGTAGCTGTCACTGTGGATAAGAGCACACAGAAAAAGGATTTATGTATGTTTTCTGTCCTCTTTCACCCCACTACCCCCTCCAAGGTCCAACTGCTCAAACCAGAGCTTTGACTTAATTACACCCTGCCGAGCAGAGAGTCTGGTTTAGAAATCAAGCATGAAGGGACGTGTTTTGGGACTCTGCCAGCATTAAGAGAGGAAAGGGGAATAACCTGACTTCACAGGAGGAAGAGAGGGCGAAGCAGTGGCCATCGGTGCTCCTTTGGGCACATTACAGTGGTGGAGAGCTGTCGAGGCCCACGAGGCTTTTCAGAGAATCACCCTAATAATGGGTGTTTGGCTTCTGGTTGAACATTCAAAGTCCTCTGTGTCCTCCCTGTTACTGGGAGGTGCTTTGCTTTCCCCTGCTTGGACAGACGTGGCCCAGCCTGGGCTTCAACATCTCCCACAGACGTTGGGGTCCTGAGTGGGGACATCACACCAGGGAAACTTCAGCCTCCAGCTCGGAGGAGCACGTATGGTGGATTGTGAACCACCATAACTGACCGTCAGGGTTTGCTCCATCCCCGTCCCTTAATGAATACTGTATAAACATTAAGAAGCATATATGCATAAAATAAGCATATATGCATAAAATATATGAACGTATATAATATACTTGGGGAACAAATACAACATCAGCTACAACTTCCCGTCTGGCAGTTTAGGTCACTCAACTCTTCATCATCATATTGGGATGAGACCTTTGCTGCACCTCCATCAGCAGTACAGCACATTGCTTCCTCTCATGG
The DNA here is from genome assembly GCA_035582835.1 of Phoebastria nigripes. Lineage (NCBI taxonomy): Eukaryota > Metazoa > Chordata > Aves > Procellariiformes > Diomedeidae > Phoebastria > Phoebastria nigripes. The sequence goes on along the minus strand of JAYKAV010000178.1, from coordinate 1,010,147 downwards.
GCATAGACGGGGCTTGGGGTGTGTGGCTGAGCCCTTTGATGCCTTCCAGGAAAGGGTGGAAACCTCACAGCCACTGTGAAACCAAGATGGGGAAACTGAGGCACGCAATTAACTTCTCCCAAAACCCCAGAAGGATTAATTGCCAAAGCTAAGCTTTCAGCCTCAAAACGCAGTTGGCTTCCTGTGCTCGCATGGTGGTGCTGCCCCTTCTCTTGTCTCCTTCTCCACATGAATCTGCCCGTCAAGTTTATGGTCTCTGGTGTAACACTGCTGGGGAAGATCCTGCCTGCACAGCAGGTGGGAATAATCTGACAAATCATTTCCAGACCAGAGCAAGCTGCTCCCCAGCAGAGATGTCAACAGGGAGAGGTTAATCCTCCCAGGCCCAGCGCTGTATGATCTGGTGACACCAAGTTTTAAGAGCTACATCCAACGCATGTCCATCTGTACCAGGCGTTGGCACGGCATCTGGCAGGCTGTGAGCTGGCAAGAGACCCCACGCTGCCCTCCTTGCTCTCTGATTAACCCTGAGGGACTCCTTGCAAGGCATCTTGCCGCTTTGTGCTTCCATTTCCCTATCTGCAATACAACTTGCCACTGTAGAGCAGAGAGAAATGTAAAAATACGGAGTCCGTTAAATATTTTTATTTATTTCTCTGCTGCTGACATCTAGTTACCTCTGATTAAATCCAACCAAGATCCTAACCGGACCAATTCAGGCTTCCAGAGGAAGCAAGCTCTGGTTAAAGGTGATCTTTGAAATAGCTCACAAGCAAAGGATCCGAAGAGGTGTAATCCAATCCAATGCAATCCAATCCAATCTGCCAAAGYCGTCTTCTACTTGCATAGATTTAATAGAGTTCAAAGCCAGAAGGGCCCATTATAATCTTCTAAAGCTGCGTTTCTGCACGGAGGGGTGGAGGGAAGGTGGCTGAGAGTCCTCCAGGCTGGAAGGGTTGCATGAGAGCAAGCAGAGATGAAAGATAAAGGCAGCATGGACAGTGATTTGTGGGATTTGGAAATGGTAAGGAGATGGGGAGATCTGGCCAAGCCCCGATCTCGGCATTGGGTCTTACCACACATCACCCCATTTTCCCCCAACAACTGGTCCCAGTTGTCAGTACAAACTGGGACCAAACACCATGGTGGCCGGACCACAGCCAGCGCCGCAGCCGTATGGCAGCATCTCCAAACCAGCCCCACCAGCCAACACATGCACTCCAGGCTCCGCGTGCGCAGCAAGGCAACCTTCAACCTCTTTTCTCTTATCAATATAAAGAGGGCTTACATTTTCTTCTACCCAAATGTTACTTTCTTTTTCCCCCTCCTTGTCTCTTGCAAAGGATGAACCCGAAGACGTCACCTCATGTCCCATGCTGAGCCCGGAGCCTGCGGTGCGCTCAATTTGCAGGTTTGGCTTCTGTCTGCTCTGACAAAGCCAAACAAAAACAAGCTCGGGAGGATTTTAATTTTCCAAGCTTTAGACGAAAAGGATTCATTTAAAGCCTTTAAAAGATTTAGCCCACTTCGCAGTTCCTTCCAGAGATCGGTGTTGTGCTCTTTAAATAGGAGACAAGTTTTAAAGCTCCTGCCATCATTTATTAAATCAGCCTCAGACTTGCAAATGCAGCTCCATCTTATTGAATCTTGTAATATTTATTTGCCAAGTTGTGATATTTGAAACGGCGCACGTTACACGTATTGGGGAAAGAGGGAGGTGATRGGGAAGGCGTGAGGGGACGGAGGAAGGAAACCACTTCTACTGTAAATTGTGTAAATACATTTGCACATCCCAAGAGGGGTAGGGAAAAGGTATTCTAATTAAAATGACTGCCAGGGTATTTTAAACAAGGGAGAATAAATAGAATTTTCTCTGCATGGCACAGGCTCCTTTAACTCGGAAACTTCGTGACAGAAGATGATTAAAAATATCTTATGGCRTGTCTGAAATCTGCAAGCTTTGATGAGAAAAATGTTCTTGGGTATGAAAGGAGATCAAGTGAAGGAGGAACAGTCTCCTACACAGTGTTTTATAGGCCCAATTCATGACTGCAGATGTCGCAGAAAATAATAATAAAAAAGCCTTTTTTTATCTTTTTCTTTCCCCCTACCTAACAGAACATGAGAAAAATACCCACAGGGGCTCCTGTAGTGAGAAGATCCCTTTACTCTGGCTCTCCGAGCAGCCGCGTTTAATACCGGCAAGAGGATGCTCCAGGAAACCATGGCAATGGCTGAGGAGCTGCCGAGCTCTCACCTAGAGATGTCACTCCCGAGTCGGAGAGGGCGCAGGGCTGGCCCTGGTACCCTGCATCCTGCTCCGGGCTGCCTTGGCAGGACCCAGGGCCATCCCATCCCCAGGGGAGAGCCGGAGCTGCGTCCTGCCTGCTAAAGTAAAGCTCTTTTATCTCTGCCAGGTTCGGCCCTGGAGAGCTGCTTTGCCCTTAACACAGCCCCGAGCTGCTCCTGGCAGAAGCAGCAGCAGCTCCTTCAAGGGCTCGTTGGAGAAGGGCTGAGCTCTGGAAGCGAAGGGGCTGGCAGCTTTTTCCCGCACCCAGCCAGCTTCTCATCTGAGTGGCTGAGCTTTAGCAAAGCTACGGAGTCTAAACCTGGCCCACATCGCTCACCTCTCCCCCAAATCACCCCTGAAACCCTCGGGTGGGCAGGGGGATGCTGCCCTCAGCCCCATGCTCCCCCTTGCCGGAGGGCAAGGTGGTGGCCGGGCCACTGGGGTCTCCATGGAGGGGACTCACTCGTGCCTTCCCCGACAGGAGCCGAGCCGTGTCGGCTGCGACCCCACTGCACCCCAGGCTCTGCTCCAGCTTGCTGCCAGCGCCTCATCTTTCCTCCCATCTGTCTGAGAGCRGGAGACCTCCTTCCTTCCCCCGTGCCACGCAGACGTGGGGTGAGGAGGAGTATGGCCTGCATCTCCCCCGCCCCAAACRCAAGACCATGGAATTGGAGCCCATGGCGGGGAGATTTGGGGTTTGCTACAGTTTGGATGTTCGGATGGGGGATTTTGCAAAGCACGCTGTGCACGGGCCCCYCTCGGATGATAAAACTGCATCCTGCAAGGGCAACTGAGCTTTGGAGGGTTAAAGCAATGACTGGGGAGAGGCGGCAGCATCCTGCTCAGCAAGGGAGACAGCTGGGATGGAGGGATCTGGATGTGCCTGGGACGTCAGGGACCATTCCAGGAGCTGGAACCATGCCGGGAGAGCTGTGTTAATCAGGCACCGCTGCCCACGTCTCACTCCACCGGCCGCTGCTCCTCTGGACAGGCTAGAAATGCTCCAAACACACTTTCCTTCTTTTTGTTTCAGTTTTGCAAAATTTACTACGAAAGAGCTTTCCCTTAAGAAGTAGACCAATAAAAAAAGGAAAAAAAAAAAGAGAGAGAGAGAGAGAGAGAGAAAATAAGGGGGGGGAGAGAGAGACAAAAAGAAAGATTGAAAAACTCCCTTGATCAGAAACCCTGCAACACAATTACTCACCCTGAGCTGGCAACATCATCCCAGCTTTGGTGCTGCATAAAATTCCCTGTAACCTGGGCCCTGCCCCGAGATGAGCTGGGATAACGCCTCGCCAATAGGTTTTGTGAAGACCTTAAAACTGGGAGTGCCTGATTTGCAAAATAAGCTATTTCAGATCATTTTGATCAGGCTTTTTTTCTTTTTTTAATGATTCTAATTTTTCTGCTGCTCAGAGCCCTGGACCCCGTAACCACGGAAACTCAGCTTCACAGGCAGAGGGAATCAAAAAATACAGGAGCACCACCACCAAATACAGAATCTAATAATCTCCCCTAACTGTGACATTAAAAGAGCCACGTGATGATGCATAGCTGAAAGAGAGGATTTTATTAGTGTTCGCTTCATAAAACACTCTCCTTGGTATTAGGGTGTGCTTAAATTGGGGCCCCACGATGCAAAGTGCTGCACAAGTTACAGCCCCTGTCTGAGAAGGTTTATGAGTCCAGCGAGACACGGCAGACCCGGAGGAAGGACAGGGAGGTTGTGTCAAGGCATGCTGGGGAGAAGCATCCCTGCAAATCCCCGATGCGCTCTCTTCCTGCCCAAGACAGGAGAGCAAGGTGGAAAAAAGAAAAAATCAGGGGGAAAAAATTGCACCAGAGAAAGTTCTTCTTGTGCAAATGCTGAATGAAGAACCCGTGCCTCAGTTTCCCTATTTGCATTTATTATCTAAAATGCGGCAAAGAGCACCTCTCTCTTGCTGGGAGGTGCAAGCCGTTGAAAGCCTCTTCCAGAGGGGCCCAGAGCTGCACCAACAAGTGACCCCATCGCTGCTGGCTGATGGCAGCTGAGGAATTAAAATGGGCAGCATCTGGCCTTCCTGACTGCTGGCACAGTTGCCCATTGCTCCTCAGCTTCAAAAACCTTCCTCCTCACCAGCACGGCTGTTAACCTGTGTTTTCCTCCAGCAAATTAACCTGCCCCCCCCCCCCCCCCCCCCCCCCCCCCCCCCCCCCCCCCCCCCCCCCCCCCCCCCCCCCCCCATCTCCATCATCCTCACGTCCCCATCATCTGCTGATGGGTCAGAGACGGTGCCTTGGCTGGGCTATTGCCAGACTCACTCGAGCATGCAGCATTCACAAACTATTGCAAATAGAGAGGTTCTGTCATGCCTCCGCCCCCAGGGAAATCGAATCCTGCCTCCCAATTTAATTATGATGAGAGGGCAATCTAACTCTCRAGGAAAAGCCACACAGCTCATTTCGGTACCTGCCCTCTGCACGCACACGCTGCCCTTCAGCCCGGCTCTCGGTCCGGCCGAGAACAACGCAGGAGAGACCCAGGGGGAAGAGGAGGCAAGAGAGGAAAGAGGGAGCATGCAGGGAGCGAGCGTGGGGTTGTGCGGCTGGAGGGATCGGAGGGCTGGCAGGCTCCCCGCAGCCGAGCCCAGGTGCTGTCCCGCTGCCCCCCTCCGCCTGGCACATGCCGGAGCATCGCTCTAACGAAGACAGCCTTGGCACAGGCGCCAGCCAAGTTTTCTCACAGGCCAGTGGATCCTGTTTCTTATCCAATTCCTACACATGCTCCTCCTGGACCCGGCTCAGCTCTGCTAACAGCCCCAGCGCTGGAAAGGAGAAGAGAAAGCAAAGCTAAAGGGACAGAGAGCGGCAGGGAGGGAAGGTGAGGGAATGCTCTCCAGCAGGACAGAGCCTGGGAGAGGATGGCCGCGGTGGGCTGCCGTGAGTGGCAGGACTGGGCAGGAGGAAGGAAGGAGGTGACTTCATCTCATACCAGAGAGCTGACAGCCAGCAGAGGATAAAAGCCTGGGAATCCCTCGGCTCCAGTGAGGAGACCTCTCAGCTGCCAAGAGCTGAGAGGGAGATGGGAAGCCGGGCTTTGGATTGCAAGCTCAGCCTCCTGCCCTTGGTCTTTCCCACGCCAGCGAAAAAAAAAATCAAAAGAGCGGCACAAGTGACAGGCGGGACGCCTGGGAAGGGAGCCGGCTGCCGACAGCGATGCCTGCCCCGCTGCCTCCCTCCTTGCTGGCTGCCAGGAGGCTGCGGGGCACCGGGGAGGAGGATGGAGGGAACATCTGCGGCCGCCGAACCTCACCATCCATCACGCATAGCTGCTGCCGGCGACAGCGTCAGGGCCCACCTCTGAGCGCCTGGTGCAGGCAGCGGCTGCGGAGCCTCCCACGCTCTGCCTGCACCTCTGCCTGTTCCCCCCTCCAGCCTCCCCAGGGCACGGTCCTCACTGCAATCCCGGGGAAATCCCCTTCTGCTTGGGGGGGTGGGGGTGTCAGCCCTGCAGAGCCACCCCAGCCTGTCCGCACATCCCCTCGCTCTTCAATACATTCGAATGAAGTAGCTGACGGGCGGTACGCACCCTGCTAGCCCAGCGTGGGAGAGGACGGCTGTCACCCAGCACGTCTGGTGGCATTTAGCACTGCGGGAGATGCACGGGGAGCCTGGCTCCAACCTGCTTTTGAGCAGCTTCCCCAGTCCGTGCCGAATCGCAGCTAGCCAGCTGCACGATTCCTCTCGGGGCTGTTGCAATCCCCACCAAAGATGCCGAGTTCTCTCACAGGAGGGTTTTACCACGCCAAGTTTAAACTCCTAAAAGAAACCTCACTTTTTTCCCCTTCCGTCTCTCATTATTTTTTTTTTTAGCTGCTACTCCAAACCCGAGGCCCAACCTCCAACTACCATTTTGAAAAAAAACCCATAATCAAAGTAATTACCACCTCCACTTCAAACATTACATTATCAAGCTAACCAGCTACCCATTGAAGACAATTAATCTGCACATAGGCACCAAAAGAAACTGTCAGCAATTAGAAGTGGAAGCACACCTTTGTAGTTAATTGGGAATATTGCACCTCTGTTACATATTTAATTAGTTGATGGAGTGTGTCCCTTCTCAGACATTTTTCTTTTTAAATTATACCTGAAATTAATTTTTTTTTTTCCCCACAAACTTTTTTTTCCTGTGCAAAAAACTAAAGGAAATAAATAAAGCGCGAGTAATCTGAAACCCGATTCTGGCTTTTCCTTAGGTTGCAGCTTATAGCATGTACACAGGAGTTTATAGACCTCCAAGAGATAAGGAGGAAAAGTTCCTTCTTTTCTTTCAGAGCTTCTCTTTTTTTTTTTTTTCCCGTTCTTAATCTGATTTTAAGACTTGCCTCTGCATTTTCACACTTCTCCCATAAATCTCATTTTCTTCCCATTTCCCTTGGGATTATCGGGTGATCAAAGGGGAGGGCCCAGGAGCCGAGCGGAGCCAGGCACATGCTGCGATACATTCATTTCAACACTTATTTTACAAAGGTTCTAAATTTTATCTTTGCATAATGATGCTGCTTTGCATATCTATAGCCGCTTTCGTCCGATGATCTCAGTACATTCTGCCGACTGTTAATTAATTCTCAAAACACCCTGGTGAAGTCAATAGGAATGCTTTATTGGGGGAGTTTTTATCTAATTTGTAGGAGGGAAGGGTAAACTGAGGCAGGGGAGACTGATGAGGCATTTACAGGCACGGGAGAGCACGACAAGGCCGTATTATAGAAGCCTTGTCTTTGCAAACCCTGTAGACAGAGACATCACAGTCAACATGTCACTTGGTGCACTAACCGCACATCCCTGGTTACCATATAACCAAGATTTAGCCTCGGCATGGTGTTAAACGGGATGTGCCTCGACCCACGAAGCTGCGCTCAGCGACTCAGGTACCCACAGCTCCTCCAGACCACGTTCCCCCATGGTTTCATGCCAACGCACACCTCTCAGCACAGCCTGGGTCTCAAATGCTCTGGAAGATGCACACACAGAGCGCTTCTTTGCTTGGGGGGGTCTTTGCTTTTGTCATCCTTGGCACCGCTTTCCAAACACTCTAAAATGAAAATATTTTTATACCCAGAAGGGCCTATTTTTCATCACCTCAGAGCAGCATAGACCAAGAATAACTTTGCTGAAAGCTAACAAACACACACGCTGGCTCAAGGCAAGAATCAGCCTGGCAATATACGCCTGCTTGCCATGAACAGAAAAACATCACAGGGCCCGTCTCTAACCCCGGCCGTGACGAGCATTGCTCCCGCACCATTGAAATTGCAGCATGGGTGGCACACATGGTCCTATCTGCCAACTCCAGCTCGCCTTGCTCCAGCTCCAAAAGAAAACCCTCTGCCAAAATCCCATCATTTCAAGCAGAAAGATCCAGCCTGGAGGAATTCAACGTGCCTGGAGGACTGCTGGAACAAACCGCAACAACGAACCTGCAGAGAACTGAGCTGGCAAAGCCAAGAACACCAAGGCAGCTGCCGTCCTTCAGAAAATCTTCCCTACGTTATCGAACGTCATTGACTTGTTCGGAGCATCGTTGCAAGAAGCGGCCACCCTGGCTGCAAATCAGCTGCTTCATTTTGTTATTTGCTGGAGCAAAACCATCCAAGTTACAGCTCAGGTTTGGAGATAGGAGGAAACACCTCCAAGCAGTTGAGCTGGTAGAAAAAAATTCACTTTTCAAGTTGCCTGAGGACAACTGCACACTTTAAAGGGCAAGAATTTGCGTGGGTGAGTCTGTGTTGCTCTCCATCCTCGGGTAGGAGGCATTTCAGCAGCTCAGGAGGACCCTGTTGGGGTTATGTCTGTATTTGCCTCTTCTCTCATCTCCAGGTAGTAGGTACAGCTCATCAAACACACCGTCTTCTGGGGATGCAAGCAAATGAGACAGATCACAGAAACTACCAGTACCATTAAGTCATTGCAATTTCAAGCCGGCAGCAGCACAAGCTATTCAGTGTAGCGGTGATATAATTTAGTGCTGTCGGCCGAAATTCAAACTGCGTTGAAGTCAAAGGGAATGTATCCACCAGGCTTTGGATCAGCCTGCAAAGCACATGGAGAGCGTGGGCGCTTTCTCTTTTTGCCAGGGACAATCCAAGCAAAACTCAACCTCCTTCTTCCTTCAGCTGAAAGAAAGCATCAACAGAAGACTGAAATTTTGGCCTGAAAAGGAGCCAAGTGCTGCTGAAAGCTGGCCCGTGGTCCTTGCACTGAGGATAATGAGAATTACTGAAGTGCCTTTGAAAAGTGCCTTGAGATTGTGCCATCTCATGTCCTGCTATAACACAGGGATGCAGGGAACAGCCAGACTCAGAGCACGGCAAATCTCCCACGCTGACCACGAGGTTGCGGTCTCATCCTCCCCACTGGCTGGGCATCTTAGGCCATTGCAACGCAGCACCAGACTTTTTCCCCTTGCCCTGAGCCTCTATGGCAGATACAGGCAGTCAGGCTGCTCTGGGAGCTGTGCTGGGTACCCGGGGCTAGGGAGCAGGAGAGATGCAGTGGTGGGAGGCAGAGGGGGGTCCCCATCTCATGAAAACCATCCTCAAAAAGACCCCTACTATGTATTACATCCCCAACTGGACCCTGATGAACAAATCCCATGCACCCCCTTTCCTCCCAACACACATCTCTTGTATGCAGCAGAAAGCGGATATTTGAGACATCCCTTGGTCAGTCCATCTCCAATAGCCCACGGTATCAGCTGTTGCAGGCAAAGGTGCAAAACTCCACCTATCAAATCAAMCCCCCTTTTGGAAGTTATAGCATAATCTGCTAAAAGGAAAATTTCCATCTTGTCCCCTCCTTTAGAGTTTAGTGTGTGCCCTAAAGCAGGAGGACTTAATCTTAATTCCAACACTCATAGATGCTTTTAAATCCTTGCTTTGTAGCTCTGGCCGCTCCAGTAACTTCCTATGATAAAGGGAAATCTCTTTGCTGGAGAACTGCGCAAAACAGCTTGCCTGAAAGGCAGCCACGCGTTCGTGTGCTCGACCTGCTTTTCTCACAACCTGAAGAGACCCACGCTAGTAGCAAACCCAGCACACGGTGACAGTCCCCTCAGCAGCATGCCAGGTACGTGCCAGCAGCTGCCTCGGCACAATTTGGCTGCAGAGAGATGATGGGGTGAGAGCCCACTGTGCCAAGGGGGTGCAGGGGGAGGGGAAAGAAAAAAAAAAAAAAAAAAAAAAAGAGGGCTTTTCGTATTCTGCTACCAATTTTGTTTTTCTCGCAGGCTGGATCCTCTTCCCAGCCCACCCACGGCAGGCAGCTCGACCCCGCCGCGTGCTGTTTTCAGGCAAACAGCTGGGGAACGTATGCAGCCAGGCAGGTTTTATGTACCAGCATATTTGGGGGGTTGCCAGCCACTGACTGCATCCTTGTTTCTCCCCTCTTCGAAGGAGAGGTTTTCCATGGCACAGAAGTGAGAGCAAGAAGACCAGATGCTCAGGGACATCTTGAAAGGCTCACTTGTTGCTTCAGGCACCTGTCATATAGGGTGGGCATTTTTGGATGCAGGGTGCTGAGCACTTTTGAAACCCAGAAAAGCATGTGGCCCATGCAGCCTGGGGAAATGAAGGTGGGGACCAGAGCAGATCCCCCTGTCCACATTCATCAGTGAACACTGCAGGAGGTGAGGGTGGTAAAAGATGTTACCTGGATGTGAATAAATGCAGGCTGGGAATGCAAAGGCATCCCTACCTCAGAGCACAGTCCAAGTGCTAAGGCTCTGGACCAGGATCCCCACGGGAATAGAATAGGACCAAAATCTTAAGTACTGTAGGATGGAGCGTGGTTTCTGGAAGAGGACCACAGGGGCTGCGTTTGATGACTCAGTCCCTTCTGTCCTGCATCAAACAGCAGCATCTGTTTGTGTCCTGCAGCCTGAGTAAAGAATTCCCTTTTATATATATGAGCACAGCCATGTCCTGCCTTACACGCCAGCGCTGGTACAGCCACAGGGCAGAGTATTAATTCTCTCTTAAGCTGGTGTGACGTTCTCATTATAGCAACCCGCTGTCAGCTCCTCTGGGTTGTGCGGTGCTTGCCCTCACTGCTGCAGGGCAAATGGAGCCGGGTGACTCCTTGTCCCATCACAGGGAGCCGAGAGCTGCCCATGGACAATTTTCAACCACCTCCTGCCTGTTGTGACATAGTCACACGCAGAGAGTCAGCAAGGGATGGGGTGGAGAGACATGACCTTGCTTATGGGGGTCTACCAAGTGGGTAGAGAAATGGAGACCACCAAAAGCCCAAAGGTTTTGTTACTCTGGATGTGTCCAGGATTGCTTTGCTGCATGACAGTGTTTGCAATGTGGACATACCTTCACAGCGACGGTGTGTACTGTGGTCTGCTGAGCCCAGGAGCTTCTCTGTACTCTGAAATACCACAGTGGTAGGACCTCTTCCACCACACTGCGGGGACTGGAGAGTGAGGAAGGGCCCATTGCATTTGCAGAGCTCTGCGTCAGGAAAATGCCGGCTTGGCCCCATCTGGAAGGGATTATCAGAAGAGCTGTTTGTCAGCTGCTTCCAGACAGAGGAAGGGCTGCGATTTTACACCACGAGCCTCCCCCAGAATAAAAACCAGACAGGCAAGGAGATTTATTACACACAAACCTCACAGGATTACAAATGCCCCATGGAAGGAGACCTGCCTGAGAGAGTGTTTTTTTAACTGGCATGCAAGAACAGAGCAGCCTCGCCAAAATTACCTTGGAGCATGGAAAATGGAGCAGATCCCTGGCTGGATTAAACAATGGCATCAGCAAATGCCTAGTTTGAGAAAGGAGGGGGAAAGAAGAGATGAGGGCTCTGACTTGAGGACCACCCGGGAGATGAAAGATGCTTACTTGAACTGCTGCTGAGCCCTGCAGCTTTCGGCTGGTGCCTACATCAAATTCAGAGACCATGATGATCCCCCAGACTGATCTGGTTGCATATGACTTCAGTGGGATTTGAGATCCCAGGGAGCGGGATCTGGTCTCGTTCTTCCCTTCACCAAGGATGAGTTTGCAGGCGAGAAATCATCCCTAGAGATGACTGTACAGTATTTACCTGTTCCCAAATTGCAGGAGTCATTTGTATTTCTTTGTTGTTAAGTTTTCCACAAAAGCTTTGTTAAAAATCAAAATTGTGTTTGAAAGATATCGAGCATGTTTTGTTTCCTGACAACCACACGTAGAGATTCAATTTGTATATGCTTCTCGGTGAATATGTCATACTGTGATTGCTCACACATTAACTGACACAGCAGAGCTGGATGAGAAATGTTTGTTCTATTCCACGAGAATTTCAGAGACTAGTAAAAACACCAATGGGTTTGAAAGAGACCTTGATGTTTTGTAATGTGTAAGACAAAAGGGTTTACTCTTTAATTAGCCAAAACGTTAGCCCAAAAAGGATGCTTTAGATTTTGAAACAAGTCAGTATGGAAACTTATAACCGTTTTCTTCTTCTCCCAAATTAAAAGGATTTCAAATTGGGAAAACAAAAAGGAAAACTTTGGGAAAACAAAAGGAAGACTGTCTCGTGAATAGTCTCATTTAAACGAAATCGGACATTTTCTGCCGGAGCTCAAGCCAGAAGCTACGAACCCGATCCAGCCACTCTCGCAGACAGCATCACCCTGACAAATGCTCTTCTCTCGACAGTATCGGCTCACRCGTTTCCTCTAGAAAAACAAAGATAACGACTAACTTCCACACACTGTGTACAGATAGAGAGTAAACTTTTGCTGCTTATTATCCTACATGCAGGGACATAACTCTCCCCTTGATCTTCATTAAAGAGAGAAGGGAAATTCCAATGTTCCAGAGGCTTTGTTATTATCTTGAGTACTACAGCAGCAACTAGAGAAAGCATCTAGCAAGACAAGACAGAGGATRGGTTTCAGAGACAGGGCACCGCAGCTCAGATATGCATTGGGTCTGTGAAGCTGAGCTGGAGAATTCCCAGCAGGGAACTTTTCATCTGCCCATCGGCATTCCTGCAGTGGGGAATTGCAGAGTCAGAAGAAACAACAGAAAAGGAAAAAAAAAAAGTCAAAACCCACACTCATTTTTGCAGTATAAACACAAGATTTGCCTCAAACACAGATCCGTGAACAGCTATTTTCGCAGCAAGGCTACGGGAGTCCAAATTGCTCGTGCAGTCGCCAGCTGCACCAGGGCCACGTGGTGCTCCGTGGTGGAGCGGGCAGCATGCCTGATCCCCTGCACACACGTGGAGGGACACACAGACCCCTCCTCATGCCTATTTATGCACCAACACCCCTGCTCCTTGAATTTTACACCTCTCAGRCCCTACTCATCCAGGCACTATTCTTATCCCCCTCTTAAATCTGCCTGAGCCTCAGAGCACGTATTTTTGACATGCTTTGCACTGTCCCCGACGCACATGCACGTGGCCATGCGCCCATCTGCTCCCTATTGCACTCTCCCTGCCATCGCTTGCACACACCTAGGTGTCTATGGTTCGCAAACACATTTCTGCTCTCTGCTACAGCGCTTTCCCCTTGCRTTCGTCAACACGGAGACCTTTCTGCTCCTTGCACTCATCTGTCTGATCTCGCTTTCTGCACACACATCACCAGTGGGCAACCACACACACGAGCAAACCCCAGATGCTCACCAGCACCTCTCTCCCTTCCTCTCTGCATCCAACGGGGTGGCTTAYGCAGCAGCCACGGGAACCAGGGATGCTGACGGCTGGTGGTGGGCAGGCAGGTGCGGAGAGGAAGAGAAAGGAAAGGAAAATACRTATTTTAGAAGCGAAGTTTAGCTGCAGGGTTAACTGGATGATGAATGATGGCAGGTGCATGCTTAAGTGCATCCCGCTAGCAGAGCCCTCTTGCCCGTCTGCCCACTGCAGTGCCAATGTAGTAGCTCCATTGCAATGAATGCTGTTTCAAGGTTACTTAAGTGATAAATTATCTTATATGCTTAACATACCTGGAAATAACACCCACTCATGACTTGCCTATCTTCCCCATTTATTTTCCCTTTGCGGATGCATGGCTAGAAAACTGCTCCAGCTTTCACTTCATTACAGGGAAGGAGGGGCCATTTCCATTCAACAAGCTGCAGAAACAGCTACAGCTCGATAACAAAAATAACAGGGGCCAGATCCTCTACCAGCACAACCTCTTTTTGCTCCGATGAAGTTTTGGGAGCTGTGCTAATTTACACCAGCCATGGATCTACTTTCTGCAACATATCATGCAAACCATCAGAAAAAAAATCTGTAGTGGGTTCAGGCGTGAGGTAAAAACCACAAGGGTCAGTGGCAGAGCTGCTAAAGGGGAATCGTTGCAGAGCAATGCCCCCATGGGCACTGCAGACGAAAAGAAAAAGAAACTTAGAGGGCCCGATTCTCCCTCCAGTTTCAACCGTACATCAAGAGGACTGATCCCAGAGGACTGTCACCCCTTTTCCCCAGCAATTCCAGGTATAAGCAGCAAATTTCAGTCCTGGAGAAGTCCTTTTATGCCCAGAGATGGACACTTTCTTTCTAGCACTGAGACAGGAGCTGACCTAATCTCATACCTCACATCAGCCTCCACCCAGCTGCACCTTGGTTAAATGCATCTAAAAGGGCAACACATCTGCTCCTCTATCCTGCCCGGCACTGAGCATCCCCCTGGGGAGAGCAGCACAGAGGGCTGGTCCATCCGTCCTTCCTCACGATGCTGTCTGGCTCCATCAGTGGCATTGCCCGACATGCTCTACCGTCAGACCTTTGCGTGCCAGATGCCCTTGTAGGCAGCTGCACGCAGAATTAAGAGCAACATGTTCAAACCATGTACAATTATGTGCAACTGTTTCTCCACTGCAAATAGATGGAGTAGCGATGGAGCAGCAGTTACCGTCTCGCATTAGTAATTTCCAAAGGACAGTTGTGTGGCCATTGTCCATTATAGCCAGGGCAAATGAAGATGAATGAAAGTGAGTTTGGATGCTCCGTATGCCTCTGTTTACTGGATTACAGGAAACATCACAAGGGAAAATTTACAAGGGGCAAACAGTTACAATTTCTACCTGAATCCCAGAAAATAATGCATTTAGCTGCAGATGCAAAAATCAAGTCACCTGAGATTTGAGTTTTACCTAGTCCTACCTCTCCATCGCTTTGCTGCAGTGGCTCTCAGAGCTCTTATCAGCCATAATCTCCAGCAGCACTAGATGGGAGATGAACAGTGGCATCCCCAGACTGCAGAGAAACCACAAAGAAACAAAGCCATGATGAAAAAATGAACCTGGGAAGACCATTAGGAGCTGTCTCAGAGGAATGGAATACCACCGGGTCCCAGCAACTCCACCTGGTAYGGGGGCAGGAGGGCAGAACGTGGAGCTACTAAGGAATAAACCCTCAGCATCTCAAATAAAACTCCAGAAGACAGGAGGCAAAACAAACTTCATAGACATACCTGAAAATTTGGCCTGAATTTCAAGGTCATGTAGTAAATTAGCAAGAACAGGACCCAGGTGTCCTGAGCATGATCCCTTTCTACTCTAATCAGCATGGTCTCACATAACCATTTGTGCAATTGGCTTATTTCACAGAGTGACTTATAGATGCTATTGTAAGCAGATCCAGTCAATATATTTATTTTCCTTTTGATATACAGCTACAATAGGAAGCCATGCATGAAGTTTATTAAACCTGGCTAATTTTCTATCAGTTCTGCAAAATATCGATTCTATGCATTCAGTTATCTGGCTCAGCCTCAACCTGGAAAGAGAATCATTTAAAAACAACAACAACAAAAAAGCATCCAATTCCTCTGAAACAAAGCTAATCTGAGGCTGCAAAGTGTCACTGTTCTCATGGGCAGAGCCCTTTGATCGATTGAGCCAAAGACAACTGTGTTATTTAGGAGCCATTTGCAAGCTGGCAAATTAAACAAGGCTTTTTTTTTCCTAGAGGGCGGGTGGGGGGAAGAAGTAACAGCTTTACAGTAGCAGTAAAACATCCAAATGATATTTTTTTTTTTTCCCCTCTGACAGAGCCAGATTCTGCAGGTTATCAGGGCAGGAAAGCAGCACAGAAGGATCTGCTATTCTCCATCTCCCCAGGACCACTGCAGGGGCTAAATCCCTTTGCTGTGCCAATATTTTGATGCCAATATGACTCTCCCTGGYGAGTCAAGAGCACAGCTGGCCTCTATAGGGGTACAGGGCAGGATCCTGACACACAGTGAAAGCATGGAGGAGGTACCCCAGTGATGCATTAGCAGGGTCCAAGCCTCACAGGAGGGTGAGCATCTCTAAGACTGTAGCTTGCACTGCTCCTGAGCACCCTGGGCAGACAACACTGGAAACGATGAGTTTTTGCAGGTGTCTGGTTCTTGAGAGCACAACTGCAAGTCCTGTCCAGCAGGCAAGTCTCAAGCTTAACCCTTGACTCTCTGCCTTTCTGAGGGCATTTGCATAGTAAGACCAGAGGCAGGGAGTTTCCTATCTTTAAATCTTAAAGCTTAACTGATATTCTGCACAGGCGAACCATTATTGTGTCCATATTGTGATGGAAACCAGCAATAAATGTAAAGATGCTATCTAAACCAATATGGCGACGTGTTTTACCACATCAATCTCAGGGTGCCTACACTTGAATTAGCACGTCAGGCCAACTTTCAGCGACTTCCTTTGGTTTAAGCTTAACCTGCTGCTTCTCCTGTGCCGTAGGCTGCTCGAGACCAGCTGCGAAGCATCATTGTACAAGACAGAACATATGCACAAGTAAACAAATTAAGGCTATCTCCAAAACAACAGGCCCCTGGCTTCCTGGAAGAGCTGCAAAGAGAAACTTAATCAACAGCAGCGGGTGAAACGGTAAAGGGGAGGAGATGGACCTCTGCTAATGAAGGCGATGCTTTCAGATTGCAAATGCTTGCTCGCAGCACGCGAGGAGGCAACGGCAGGGTCAGCGCCAGCGCCACGAGAAGCGCGTGGAGCCGGCAACCACGCTGGCTCCAAGGAAACTCTGGTTTTCACAGCACAGAGCAGCCACTTTAAGCATATGCGGAAAGAAAAACAAGGAACTGAGCGGGGCACAGGCTCAGCCTTGCCCCTGCCTGTTACGGTGGGTGAGAGCTCAGCTGTCGAGGCCGGATTAGGGCCAGTATCACGGCCTCTCCGGGCCTCCCTGGCTCCCTCCCCAGGGGCTCATTAACGGTCTGAAGTTGCAGCAGTTAAATCAGTTGAATACCAAGGCAGTTAAATCTCTGCACACCTCTGCGCAGATGCTTTGGCATCAGTTTAAGCCTGCTTGCCACTGGCTTCACCTCGTGTCTTTAAATGAAGGAGTGCTGACGTGGGAAAAGAAAATAGCAGAAACCTTTCCCTGCGCTTCCCAACTGCAGGCAGGTCCCTCTCCAGCTTCACCCCGGAGCTGAGGATTCTTCTCTGCTAAAAACCTCTGCCTTGACCCTACGGGCCCAACCGGAGGGCAGTTGCTTACAGTGTATCCTCTTGGGAGCTCACGACCAGCAAAATTAAACTGCAACAAATTTCATTGCAAAAGTGTGATAATTTAGCATTGAAGAAAATCCATATTTTTCAAAAAACCACACGCATGCACCTGGCCGTTTGCTCTTCTCTAACCTTACGTTTTTATGACCAGCTAAATCTCCCTGATTTTCCTTTTACCCAGAAAGAGCAAGACAGACAGCGTATGTTCTCTTAGCAAACCTGGAAACTCTGAGATATCCCAGGGTCTCTCAGGCCAGTTCTTGCAGCCTGCCTCCTCGCTTTGCACCTGCCAGACTCACCTCCCTTTGCCAAAGCAAGCTGCTGGAGAGACAACTGGGAGCCCCAGCTCCTCCTTACCTCAGGCCCCAGTCTCAGAGCAGAGTCTGGCACTGAAGTCTAACACAAATCCCTGATACGATAACAAGCAGTCAGGGCATCCGAAAGCATGAGCAAACTGTCCACGATTTATTTGGGGTTACGTACGCCATCACTGGGTCAGAGCTACTTTGCCTCAAGAGGATGCAACATCTGCTCACAGCCATAAAAACAAAATTAGGACAACCTGACTTGCGATGGGTCAGTGTATTCACACGCTCACAGCCCGATGCAGGATGCAAACATCCTACAAGCAACCCAGCTAGGGGAGAGCGCTTTCACCCGTCATGCACATGGCTAGACCTGGGCAAGCCTGAATTTGAAGGAAGGGCTGTTCAAATTTAAATCAGGTGAAAATACAACTCCTACCTGGTCAAAGGCTGAAAGGTATGAGCTGCTTCATTATGGTGTGTACCCTTGCTCATGAACACAGGCTAAATGGAGAGGGGAGAAGTTTTCTTTGACAGATGGATGCCTACAGATTATCATCACACCTCCAGGTCAAACAGATGTTTCCTTCCAGATACAGATGTGCCAATGGAAGAGATCACTGCCCCAAGATGCTATTCGCTCCCTCCCTGCCAGATGTTCCTAGGCCTACAGTCCTGACAGCTAACAGAGAAAAGTATTTAAAATAACTGGCTGATTTAAGAGAAGTGTCTCCTTAATCCTAAGCAGTTAGAGGTTGTTTTATGGCCTGGACTACAAAGGTTTGTATAGCTAGTTTATTATATTTTTAGAGCTGCCTTAATGTAACAGTAGAGGATCTGCTATTCATCTTAGGCAAGGCAGGAGGAAAGCTAGACTCACACTTAAATTGGAAGAAATAAGAAATATGTAATAACCTAGATCTTATTATTGCACAACCCAAAATCCCCTAGAAGCACATGAGAAGAAATCAGTGTCTTCACTACCATAAAACTGGTGGAAGTTCATTGCTTTTTTTTTTCCCTCTTTGCAATTTCCCTCTCTAGCTGGAAGGGCCTGTATCTGGGACTGAAACGTGGACAAGTCCGACTCTGCACAAAGAATCAGCACCTCCATTTGCAAAAAAGCAGCACAGCTCCGATCTTCTTGTTCTTCCCAGTAACCAGGAAAGCTGCAATTCTTTATTTCTGAGCAACTTTTCTCTGTCAACACACACATGGGCACACCAGGCCCAGCAAACATGGAATCAAAAGCCACAGAGGAGCCCATTCAGCTGAGCACCTGCGTCGGTCTGGATGGGTTCCCAATCCACYGTGTCAGAGGACACCAACACCAATGACCAGCACTGTCAGGGAATAAATCAGGGAAGTTATTCCTCGATGGCTGTTTCTGGGTAGCAATATCTGTGCAGATCCCTGAGCATCGCTGCTGAGCACAGCCAGCACCCCTTCCCCTCTCTTAGCACCCTCTTTCCTTTTACCCTTGCACCATCTCATTTATAACCTCCTCATTTAAAACCCCAACTCTTTTCTGAAGTAGCAAGTTCTCCAATCCGAGAAGGGACCTCTTTAGGCCATTCCCATCTCAACAGGAGGGGAAATCCCAGCCCATTTTGTGTTGCAGGAAGCCCACAATACCTACAGCATTTCTGCCGGCTCCTGGAGTCTGAATGAGCTATGCCTTATTGCTTTTCCAACCCATGAGGGTTTTCCAAGTCCTCTTCCCAGACAAACCAGCATCAAAGATGAGCAAGGCAGCTCGAGCTGTACAGACCTGCGTGGTACTTGCAAAAGGGGCTCTGTGTCACTCAACCATTAAATCCTGACACAGGGATGTGCTGACTGTGGTCTGCCATGTAGTTCCAAAGGTGGTGAGAAGCTCCATCCACAGCTCCTCCAGCAGCCTGGAAACCCTATACCTGCCCTGGTGGGATCGCTGCAGGAGGCTGTCAGTGCCCTACGGTGTAGCTGTCATGAAAAAGGGGGTCTCCGAAGGGCTGCGCTGGCATTAATCACACCTGATCAGTGTAAGATAGCAGGATCCCCTCCATGACTACCAGGAAAAGAGCTGCACACGTAGAGAGTTGCCTTCACAAGACGGATCTGGCACATCGCCGTGCCAAGCTGAGATGCAGGTCTGATTTTGGCTCCTGCTGCCCAACCCCATCTCGCTCCCTGAATCCAGTAATTTTCAAATCTGGGCTTCTGCTTGGGTCTCATCACTCATCAGCGCTGGATTGCGGGAGCTAAACTCCTTGTTGTAAAGCAGCGATTCCATTTTCTTCTGGTCTTAAGCAGCTTCAATCCATCTTACTGCATTACAGAGCCCGCGCTGATTGTTCTGCTGTAGTGAGTAATAACAACTTGTACTTTGCAGATTACCCCAGGGAACCACGCTGCTGGCTCTGCCGTTCGACTGGCTCTGCAGGGCGGGCACACATCTGCCCACAGCACCCCCAGAGAGAGGGATGGGACCGCAGGAACGAACGCACAGAGAAATTGGGGTGGGAAGATGTGGAAGAGCAAAGGGAGCTGGCCTGGGGCTGGTAGCTGCGGGGAAATTGGGGTGCCCAGTCCTGTGAGGGGTGAACGTCCAGGTGAGCGTCATGGGATGGGGGACAGGGAGAGGGTATTGGGGAAGGAAAGTGATGAAAAAATGGGACTAAAGGGAAGATCAGAAACAGCTAGAAGAGCATGTGCTTGTGCCATCATGGTGTAACCTTGCGTGGAGAGCAGGATGGAAAGCTGCTGTGACTGGGCTTCACTGGCATGGCACAGAAGAAGGGCAAAGTGTGTTTTCAGCCATGAGATGGGGCCAGAAGCAGTTTTTGCCCAAATCTCCTCCTTTTTTGCACACCCAAATTCCCCGGGGCAATCCAAGAGGAGGAAAAAACAGTCCCCTGTGAAACAACCCCCTCAGAGCTGCAGTTGCTCGCTGCAAGGCCCTGTCAGGGCTGCCACTGTGATGGACCACAGGAAGAAAGAAATAAAGATGGGAGATAAATGGACGTGACAGGGAGAAGATGGGGAGCTGTGGAAGAGGTGTGAGGGGAARGCAGAGGCACCCCCTGAGGCAGCAGCCCTTGCGGAAGGGCAGAGAAGCTTCCAGAAGGCAACAGCCAGCCTGGGCTGCCTCAGGTGCCTGCCAAGAGCCTCCCCCTTGGGGCCAAGGCACCCCCACCCCCTGTCCCTGCTGCCACTGGTATGTGGCACCCACTCCTGTCCCCTTTCTGCATGGCCACCATGATCTTGTGCCTCCAGTAGGCTGCCAGCAGCCATGCCAATGGCACTGGGCCAGGTGGCCTAGCTCTTGCTGCGTGCCTGGGGCTGCCCCTCACTGAGGATGAGATGGTGGGCAGCCCTGCTCTCGGCCATGGCCACACAGCTTCCTTGGCCCTCAGTCCCCAGCACCGCTGGGCCGAGGCCCCTCCTGCTCAGCAAGATGGATGCAAGACCACCACCAACTCACCAGGCTTTGGGGATGTGGCACCAGGTAATGGGGAGATTAAGGGAGGGACCATGGTGGCCTTCATGGAGGTGAACACGAGGCTTTGGAGGAAGACCTGCCAGGCTGAGCGAGGGACCATCGTCCTCCTGGATGAGTGCTGCTTCTGGAATGACGTTGTGTAGAGCTTCAGCCACCATGCCTGCAGGTGCCTCACCCACAATCTAGACCTCCTTTACTATGGTTTGATTCTGCCAGTCTGCAAGGTCACCAGCATCCTGGTCACCATGATAACAGGCATCCAGCTTCTTGCAAGATGCATGAAGAGCTACCAAAGCCGGAGGCAGAGCAAACAGCAGAGCAAGGAACGGGGGCCAGGGTCTCCCCCCAGCATGGTTTGGGGGGCTGCCGACTACCCTGAGCGTGCCATCTGCCTGCAGGCGTATGAGCACAGCGAAGCACCGAAATTGCTGTCCTGCTCCCATGCCTACCATGGCAAGTGCATCAACCTGTGGCACTGTGCTCAGCCCGGGAACAAGACCTGCCCGCTCTGCCTGCACAGTGTGACCACGGTAGTGTTGATCCCCCTTGGTGCGCACAACAGTGAGCAGGAGTAACCCGGGAAGGCTCACCCAACCTCCCTCCTGGAAAAATCAAGACACCTCCCTCCTGGAAAAAATCAAGACACCCCCCGCCATACACACTCCCACCAGCTCTGTCTTCCACTTTCCCTACAAATTCAAGCACCAGCCAATGCCTCTCAGGAAGCATGAGCACAGCACAGGATTAAGAAAAAAACATAGGGAAATGTAGGAGTAGGGAATAGAGACTGGAAGGACAAATGGAATACTGGAGACATATCCTTGGCTCTGCCCACAGGTCTGCTCCACACTAGAACATTTGTGAGGGCCACAACCACAGAACAGAAGCAGCGGCTAGCTCTTGCCAAGCCCCTGGACAGCTCATCCTGAGGTTCCTCCTCTTACTCTGTTTCTTAAGCTCTCCCTCCCAAAAGCCTGCACAGACAGGTTTATTCCAAAGGGGCCAATTACCACAGTTACCAGCTAATTTTTACCACAAAACCTAGCTTGACAAAACAAGTACAGTTCTCTACGTTCTTTTTTTGCATGCAGATAGTTAAAAAGAACAAAAAACCTGATAAATGGAGAAGACGTTTTTGCTTTATGTCCAAGGTTTGCAGGGCGTTTTGCCAAAACTAGAAAAGGCAAGATATTTTTTTCCAGCACCAATATCTAATAAAGAAGATGTCTTCCTCCATTGCAAGGAAAAAAGCTGGAACTGGAATCCCTTTCCAGACATGGGTACTAAGTTGCAATGGCCCAGATTCACTCAACTGCCTTTTTTAATTGTGGGCATTAGCAGATTATGGGTACTTTTGTAGCACGTCCATAAATCACTGCTTTGAAATCCTCTGTATGCATTAGGGCCCAGATTATCATGCTTGTACATGGTAATAACAGAGGAGAGATTGCCTGGACCCCTGGGAAATCCAGGAGAGGCACCTGGTAGAGCAGAGGAGCACACGGTGCCGAGACACATGTAGGGGATRGTGCACACAGCAGGGCTTGCAGAGCTCCCACAAACCTGCTCTCCATCCCTCTCCCATAGTGGCAAACAGCGAGGCACAAAACCTCTCCGCACATACGACTCCATTTCTCAGCTACCCAGCTCTCATTTTGGGTGGTGACTCCGGCTGTTTCAGCTATCTATTCTGAAAAGACATGGGTCATCCTTTCCTTTCATCCTAGATGAAAGGAGGTGGTTACATGCRCCAGTTTCTAAATCAGCTCCTAGCAAAAAAAAAAAAAAAAATATCATTAGCAAAAGGGTGCAGGTCTGCCTTCCAGCTGGCTTGCTGCAGAGCTGGGGACTTGCTCAGTCAGCAGGAGGGAGGTAAGCGTGTCCCATATATCTTTCTTTTAAGAGCAACTGGGAGCACTGGAAGCACAAAGGTTTTCACTGGAAGGTCACTAGATGGCCCCAGATCTTCCTTCACAGCAAATCACTAGTATTTCCGCTCCRGGAGCCAAGTCCACACTAATCCTATAGCATGACCCCAAAGGAGCAGCATGCCCTGATAAGAAGGGCACCAAGCTAGAACCAGGGATACCTGCCAAGATATCTTGAGCAAAGCATTTAACCCCCCATTGGCTTTTCTGCTCCTGGCCTTTGGCTGTTGAAGGCAGGGAGAGGCTGTTGTGGGTCCACAGGCAGTGGCATTGCATGGACACAAGACACCAACCTAATACAGATAAAGGACAAGATGTCTGATTATGTACAAACTCACATTATCCCACTGCCAGGCTGCTCTTTTCATGCTGCAAAAACCTCAGAGGGGAAAAAGGCATCTAGACTTATTCCCCAAGTTAAATCAGTGCTGGATCTGGAGCCTGTAATGCGTGTTTTGTTGGAGTTGTAATGATGTCCACATAAGTCAGTCTCCTCTGCATCTCTGTTACAGTTTAAGCTGTTTGGGCAGGACCAGGGTTAGATTTTGCTAGCAGTTACATGGGTCTAAATCAGCATTAAATTCCTCTGGGTTGAGCAGATACTTCTGTGGAATACAAGCAAAAGGAAGAGCTGGTTTTATATCCCAGCTCCTGCACTAAGTGATAGCCCCAAAGAAGAAGTATAAAGGAACACAGGGACTTTGGGAGTGGTGGGGTAAGTGATCGGTTAATAGAGGTAAATGGTCTTTTCCTTTCTTCTAGCTTGGATCTTTGTTCAAGTGGTAAAATGGGACCCGTTCCCTCTAATTGCTCTGCTCATGCAYACAACTGCCATCTCCCACGTGTGGCTTGTTGACATTTAAATAAATTGCAATTATTCYGACAAAGTAGATTGCGGGGACTCCAGAGAAAAATGGGTCAAGAATACATCCAGGAGCATCTGCAATGTATTTAACGTATGAATATAACAGGGGTAGGGCAGGATGAGAAGGAGAGTATGGTGCTGGCTATAATGAATGC
Source organism: Phoebastria nigripes (assembly GCA_035582835.1). NCBI lineage: Eukaryota > Metazoa > Chordata > Aves > Procellariiformes > Diomedeidae > Phoebastria > Phoebastria nigripes. The sequence goes on along the minus strand of JAYKAV010000178.1, from coordinate 986,610 downwards.
AGCATGGGGCTGGAGACAGCCTGGCACAGCCCCACACCACGGTGGGATGCTTGGCTTCACCTCAGCCAGCGGGAGCCAATGCCTCCAGGGCACTGACGATGGAGGCGGCAGACAGCAGGGATGCTAATGGAAAGCACGGAGGGAACCAGAGCTGACAGGGCACCGCTTTGGCTGAACGAAGACCATCTTGGCCAAAGTCCTTCAGCCCTCCTCTCCCTCCTTCTGCAAAAGCATTCAGGGATTTCAAAGGAGGCCACGGGCTAGAGTTTCCTATCTCATACTGCCTGTGGGTGGGATATGGGTATCCTGCTCCCCATCCAGACTTCAGCCTTTCCTCACTCCTCAGAGCCTTCTCTGTACCCCATTCCCCTCTTCCTTGCCCTCCAACCTCTCTTGAAGAGGATTTGTCCTTTTGCTCACATCTCTCTGGGTTACTGCTAAGAGTTACTGAGATCCAGGTTGGAGACTGCAAACACCCGATTCCTCCTTTTATCCAAGGGTTTTAGTGAGCAAGCCAGGATGGCTGCTCGCTCCTGCCTTGCTGATTTTAGGATAAGAGGTGGTGCTGGAGTCAGCCAGGAGATAACAGCACACAGAATACTAAGGGGATTGTTCCTTGGTCCCACATCTGTCACAGCTCACACAGACACATGGCTCCTTGGCCAGCCCCAAAGACAGACCTACTCCTTATGCAAGCAGCAGGTCAGTGGCAGTACATAAAACTTCGATCTGGAGGCAGAAGTAGAGCATTGAGTGCAAGTAAAGAGGCAAAGATTTTAAAGAACAACTAGGATGATGGATGCTACCACAAGAAGCATAAGACCAAGCCAGAAATGCACCCTCAAAAAGGTCTTCCAGTGTACCTCCATTTTCTTCTTCATCTCTCATTCTACTAGAAAGCATTTGGCTTCTCCCCCCTCCCCAAACCTTTTCCTTGTTTTGTTTTTTTAAATGCATCAAAATGTCTCCCTGCAAGTGTAAAACTCTTTAGATGAAGGGAAAATAAAATCGATTTGAAATCACAGCTGCTGGGAGTCTCTGGCGCACACACACACTGTCTGCTGACATTTTCTGTAGCTCTTTTCCCAGTGAAATCTGTCTCAAGCAGAGCCCAAGGGGGCTAGTAACAAATCAGTTGCCTAGTACACGAGTGATTTTTTAACTACAGGTCCAACACAACTGCACTGGAAACCACAGGGCTGCTCTCAAGTGGATCATTAAACAAAAAAGGGCTGTTTGTTAAAAGGTACAGGTTTTTAGGGATTTGTGGTTCCAAACTGACCTGGGTTCACTGCATATTCAGACCTAGTTCGTTCTGACAACCAGGAGAGCTATTGCTCCATCAGGCTGGTGTTCCTCAAGGCACCGAGCAGTCACCATATGAGTTGGGAATTGCCTGAAAGATGGGAGCTTCTGCTGTCACTCTGGGAGGGAGGGACAACACTGGTGCCTTATGCTTTCCCCTCCTTTTTCAGCTTTTTCACCATAACCAGAATTTTAAAATCAGGTTTTAATTGCTAGAAGCTAAAGTCTTTTTTCAGCCATTTGATTTCCAGCAGCTGAGGTTTTAAAGTAAATAAGGTAAAAAGACCCTGATACAAAATGGTAGCTCTCCCAAGCTCATCCACCACCCACTCTCACTGTGGTAGGACAGGAGTCCAACAAACTCAGCCCCAGCAAAAGCCCAAGTCTATCAGCCTCTTCAGCAAAACTAGCTGCTCACTCAGGGACCTTGAAGCTGGATCTGCCCTCTCAGAAGTTTGGGTGATGGCAGAGTGAGGCCACACAGGCGAACAGAGACTTTCAACTTCTGCTAGCTGCTGTTTTGACTGACAGTTACTGATTGACTTATTTCAAATGACAAAAACCCCTTTGACCCCAAGCAATTTATTTGGCTTGGTATCAGTTCAAAGATCACAATTTTAAGGAAAAAGTGCATGTTCACCAGACCAATCCAAGCTGCCACACAGCCCCCCAGCAGCGGACAGAGGCTAACAGCTCATTCCCACTCTGCCACGTTTTCCAGGAATTGCTTTGGCCACCAGCATTAAGCATTCCAGTCTGCAATGGGCCTGTAACTGATGGGGAGGCTCATTTATCCTGCCTGCACATCATCAGCAAAATGAAGTCAGCATCCTATCGGTACCCAGAGGGAGATGAAACTAGAAGCTATGTGCATGGAGCAGATCAAAAAAGGAAGGGGTGAAGAAGTTTAAGCAGGTTGGCAGTAACGTTACATGACCCAGCCTTGGGAAAGAGTCACTGCGTGATGTCACAGATCTGCAGAGATGATGTAAGGGTGTTGCTTAGCAGCTGGAGACAAGAAGAGAGACAAGTTCTATCCTGGGAACCTCCAAGCCTACAGAAAACCTGCAGAAACCTCTAGGGCAGAAACAGGTTTTGATCTCCATCCTGCTGTGGCTCCAAGGCATGGCATGGTGATAAAACCTGGATGGGATAGTTCCTCTGTGACTGTCTCTTACACTTTTCCTTTGGGACCAGCCTGGAAATCTGTATTCAGAGCTACCCAACTGCATTCAGCATGAATCTTCAGCTCCAAATTCTTCACTTTGTGGTTGCCGCTGCCTTCTACAATGCTGCTCTTGCAGAAGTCTTTGGTTACGTGGCTTACAATGACAGCTCCAAGTGCGTTGCTTATAAAGCCCTGCCTGCATGCTTTGGGCCACGACTCCCAGCAGAAGGGCTGACAGGGTATTTGATGCGGGTGATACCACCAAATGCTTGCCACGCAATAGAGAATCCTCCAGCACCAAGAAAGGCCTCCGAGACGTATATTGCACTCATACAGGGGTATGACTGCTCTTTTGTTGAGAAGGTCCTTCATGCCCAGCAAGCTGGATACCAAACCGTCGTTGTATACAACGTGGATTCAGAGCAACTGATTACCATGACGGCTGATGACAAAGAAATGCAGCAGCTGATTAAGATACCATCACTCTTTACTGGACAGTCAGTCTCCCTCCACTTGCAAAGGACTTTGCAATGCGAGAAGGGGGCATACGTCAGACTTCTACCACCCAAACACTATTTGAGTCCTTGTCAAGACGATGCTAAAGTGCTGCAGGAAACTTTCATCATGCAAGATTTCAGGGACATACTCTACATCATTATTGCCACTATCTCAGTTATGGTTGGCTTAAGCTGGTACAAGAGGGCTTGCAAGATAAAGCTGCACACATACAAGCAGGGAGAGAAATACGAGACCTGTGTGATCTGCATGGCAGAGTACAAGGAAGGGGATTGCCTGAAGATCCTGTCCTGTTCCCACGCTTACCACAGTGCCTGCATTGACACCTGGTTCAACACCCAGCCTAGGAAGAAGACATGTCCCTTCTGCAAGCAGGTGGTGAACACCTACGGGCGAGGTGACCTCCTGCCAGAGCAGGCTGGTGAAGATGCGAACGAGGAGGAACAGGACCACGAAGACAATGCATTCAGAGGAGGGCATGAAGATGAATATGTTGAAGAAGAGAAAGATAATGCAAGCACAGTGGAAGGGGAAGGGTTTGGTGCACTAGAGAAAAGCACCATTTCAGCTGTGACAGGGATAAGTTATCATTAAACCAAGGGAAATCTCTCCTGTGCTTTCCTTCAGCTCTTGCTCCAGGCTAGCTTTCATTGGGAAGCAATTAACACTACAGTTTTGGCTCCCCTCCCCTGGTCCCCACAATGAAAGAACGGCATGAAATCTCAGCTGGAAATATCAAAAACTCCTTGAGCCAGAGCAACAGGGGAAAAGCAAAAAGGAGGAAGGAAGCAGGGATTTAAGAACATTTGGTATGGGAGCTGGTTTGCATCTGCTAGGATGCTGCCTCAATTCCCTCCCAAAATACATGTGCATGGACACGCAGGCACACACAAACACATTGAATCTTGCTTTTCGGTGTTACCTAAAGGGAGTGCCCAGAAATCTCAGGTGAGAACTGTCCCCTGTGTGTTGCAGCCAGCAGGAACCATTTCCTAGCCTGAMAAGTAGAAAGGGGAAAAAAAAAAAAAAATAGGGTACTAAAGCATAAAGATGAGGCAACTCCCCCTTTCATCAGCAGTAAAAACAGAGCCCACAAGCCCCCAGCACCTCCTCATCACCCACCGCACCGACACACACTGTCCCCACGCGTTGGGTGGCTCAGTACAGTCCACTGCAGAGGACAGAGTGGCCTTTAACTACACTGGCAGAAAAACCGCGCTGCAAATATTGAGGGCACTTTAAACACTATCTCCTCAGACAGGAGGTGATGCCAGTGGGAGGTAGAGGTCTTTACAGCAGGATTCGCTTTGTGGAGCAGGGTAGATGGAAAAAAAGAATGAAACGCTTCTGAACGTGGCATAATTGGCTGCTTTTGCCTGCTGGCTGGCAATCTTGCATGTTCACAGAGGCTGACGTGACAGGTACGTGTAACCTCCTGCTACCTAGGTTGTTCCAGGTCATTATCTAAGTGTGCCTAAGCACCTTAAGGGGAGCTGGATTTATGTACTAACATGATGCAAACAGATCTTCATCTCTTCTCTAGATACACCAGGTATAGTCTTATTATCTGGGCAGCCTCTGAATACATTTCCAATCCTGCTTAAAGCAAGAGCACAAGTAGAAATCAGCACTAGCTCTCCAGGCTGGTATGGGTGGCTCTAACACCCACCGTGGATGGGGCAGCCAGCCAAGTCCCAAACTGCATATGTGGATACAGAGCTGGAAGCACTCACAAAACCACTATTAGCATTTGATCTCATATAAAAGAAAGGCATAAAACCTCTTTAGTAAATGCCAAAAATTAAGGAAGTGAACAGCTCTAACATACTGTGACCAAGACATCAAACCTGCACAGCTGTACAAAGGCTAAACTCCCAAATCAAAGGCTCCCCTGGAAACACAAAACATCCTGTTTCTTATGGGCAGTATCCAAGAAGTGGGCTGTCATCAGATCATTCTATTAGGACCATGCAACAAGATGACACAACTATGGCCAGCAAATAAGACTAGTGCCTTGGAGTATTTTCCTTTTGAGTGGTCACATTAAGACTCAAAAGGCCAGGAGTTTAGAAAATCTTGTCTGAAAATGTCATGCTGCAGAACCGAGAAGCATGGTCTCCACAACACAGAAACCTTGGTGACTTTTGAAAATAACAGCACCTAGATTACTTGAGTATCTTTAAGATATGTATATCTTAAAGGGCTGGGAAAAGATATGCGAAGAGATGTGATGGCCATCAACAAGGCAGACCTGAATTGATCACTCCTGCCCTGGGGAAACCCAGACAGCTTCAGGTAGGAGGAAGAGAAGAAACTGCAGTTTCAGAATTTTTTTGGCAGTAGAGAAGTTTCAAACCAATTTCTCCTGGAATGAAACATGACAGCATTTCCAAGGACTTGATGGAAACAAGTCTTTCTGCAAGTCCTCAGACTGAGCTGTTTCATTTCGTTTGTGGAACAAATGGGGAAAAAATGATTTTAAAGTCAGTTCACAAGAAAACTACCCTCCTCTGCAGGGTGTGCAGCCTCCTGGGAGCCATAAATCACTTCCATTGCAGAACAAGGCCCCCCAGAGTGCCTGAGAAGGCAAAGGCAGTTGTCTCCATCTGAGGAAGGAGACGGGTCCTTCAGATGGCAATTAGTGGCAGGAAGTTCATTTAGGTGCCTTTAATTGCTTTCTGAAGGTAACTCTCCTGTCAGCAACTTGGAAGGAGACAGGACTAGCTGAGCTAAGCTGCACAAACGTCKTCTTCATCCACTGCTGATCATCTGGAGCCAACCTGAAAGCTCCCCTGGGTCCATAGCCCCCACTGAGATAGGCAACCCCAGGTCCTCAAAGGGAAGGAATAAAAGGAAAGATGTTGGTAACACTCCCAGCTCCCGTCTCAGCACACTCTCACTGCCCTCATTCTCCCTCAGCCAAGGTCTGAAAAAGCACAGATGCTGCAAACGTACAGGGAGAAGATTGAAGAGCCAGTATTTTCAGCATGCTGGTGGCACGATGGGCCAAAACCAGGCTGCTGTCTCCCACAGCAAGTGTCTCGCATCCTACTGATGAAGGAGGAGTGATTGAACAAGACCCCTGAGCCAGACCTTGAGATGGTTCTGGGTAATCACACAAAAAGCCAAGGTGTCATCCCGCTGCAGAGTGCTGGGCTGAAGAGGAGAGTCCAGGGGGAATTCTCCAGGCTATATTATGCATGAGGTGAGATGAGCTGGTCATAGTGCCCTTAATATCTATGAATTTCTTTCCATCTTCAAAAGCAGCACATGCTCTAGGTAGGCTGAATTTTTACTGAAATGGGTCAGTAGAAGAATAGATCCTTCTTACAACACAACACTGCATTGCCTTCATTTAAAAAAGGAGAGGAAAAAAGGAACAGAATCTGGGTAAGAGAGAAGCTCTTCACTCCATTTAATGTTATCAAAGCCTATCACACTGAAAATCTGAAATGTGTGCCACAGCAAACCTGACCTCCAGCCCTACAGCTGTCAGATCCACTGCCCTCCACCAGCATTAATGGCGCTCCTAACAGAGCGAGGTTAGCTTATTGCCAGGGTGGGACATGCAGCCCTCATAGCCTGAACGAGGATTATTAACTTCTCTGGAGGTAGCACTATCCCAGCGTTTAAAATAAACTACAACAGACAATACACGAGAGGGAAAGGGAGGGCGAGGAGTCTGGGTCCTGCTGGGGCAGAGCTGTTGACTGTGTGGGCAGTGATGGAGCTGTATATCCTACAGCAGCACGGGGACACGACTGTCCCAGTTCAACAGCGCTGCAGTTTGGTTGTTAACCAGGAAAGAAGTTAAGAGAAGCACAGGTGGATGAGGTCTGGAAAAGACCATGCTGGGAGGTGGTACGGGCAAATCTTACAGGAAGATTCATGGCTTCTGCAGAGATGCTGTAATAGCAGTGAATTTAATTGTCACCAAACCACACAGAGGAAGAAAAAGATGAGAAGACAGCAGCTACTGGGAAAGGAGCCCTGATTTCTCTCTGTCCCAGAGCTCAAGCAGAAGGGAAACGGTATCTGCAGAGTTTCAAACTCATGCCAGAAAAAGGATAACTAGAAATATTTTAGACAAACGCTGTGCAGAAAAAGATTAACTGGGGGTGAGGGGGAAGGCAAATGCAGTTTCATGGGTCCAGCCAGGAACAGCTTGGAGGAGCAGCCAAAGTCCTGATGAACCCATCAGAAAGCCCTAATGAGGGAAGAGCCAAGGATCATCCAACATGAGCATTTTTGATCAGAGCATCAGTACAACCCACGTGGGGCAAACCTCCACTGATCTCTCCGCCTTGGGGGAGCACCCAAACATTGTGCTTAAATGAGCTGTCAGGAGCCCTCCTCCTTTTAGCATGCTCCTACCCCATAAACCGAGCTCCACTGCACATACTCTATTAAGCAATAACCAGGTTCCAGCATGGCCTCAAAAAATGACTTACAGATCTCATTTATCAGGGAGTTCTTTGCAGTTTCTTGCACATTTTATTGCAGGCTTTTTCTGCACAAACATAGTTCAGTATATTGCTGGGAGAGTCACCAGACTGTGACCCAGAGGGAAGCAGCTGATGACCCAACGCTAGGAACTATTGACTTCACCACCAGAACGTCAATGCTATAGATCACCGGGAGCAATTAGGGTGGCTGATTACCCCATGTGCAGCCTACAGGCAACTGTCCAGTGGAGACATTTTCCCCATGCAGAGAGCCAGCACTAAGCCTTGACAACAACATTTAAAGAACTACTCTGAGGGTTTAAGTAAGATTTGAGTGATCTATAGATCCTGCACAGGCCAAAAGGTAGGAATTTCAACCTTGAAGACTCAAGTTTAATACCTACTGTAATTAAAAGGAGAGCGCCAACTTCCCTGCAGCACAACCTGATTGACATCAATAACATTACAGCAGCAGAGCACCTTACCTTTGATCTCCAAAAATCCACGTGGGATGGAGATGAAGAACAGAATGTGCCTGCCCACAGGGCCAGGAGTCTCTGCTACCCAAAGGCTGCAATATGCATGGAACCCTTCCTTCCTTGGGCCATACTGCCTACCTCCCACACCATCGTATCGCAGGAGTTTTTTCTTGCGAGGTAGGCATTACTCAGCCCATGCCTCCTTTTCACCAAAAGGACCTTCCTTACAGACCCCCCATGTCCACTGGCGCTCCAAGCCTGGTGTGCAGGCTGCCCGTCCCCCTCGCAACAGGGATGGGGGCTGGCTCTGGCAGCTGTGCTCCATCTCACTCTCAGGGCTCGTGCAGGAACAGCAGGCTTCAGGTGCTTTAGGCAGAAGCAGCTTTGCTACCCAACTCTGTTCTTCCTAAAACATCTTGAGCGCCTGGGAACATACAGTTGGCCCTTTATAGCTCTTAGGACCTAACTGTTCTTCCTTCATCCAGTCTATTTCTCAGCTTCCTCCTTTTCCAGGTCAGGTTTTCACACCCCAGGTTCTGATGCCCAGTTTTCTCTCCCACCAACCCATCTCCTTGTCCCCTTCTGCCTCTTGTCCACACCACATGATGCTCTCCTTTCTCTCCTGCTTGTGGAAAGCTTCATGTGTGCCTTAACAAATCAGGTTACCCCAAGGCGTCTTTGCACTCAGGAAGCCTGGTACAGCTAAGCCAGGCATCCAGCTCTCTGGGGTAATCTGCAGAGTACGGCTGGTTATTAGTCACTACAGTAGAACAATCAACACAGTTTCTGTAATGCAGTAAGATGGATTGAAGCTACTTAAGAATACAAGGAAATGGGATCAGTGTTTTGAGAAAAAAAAAGGTAGCTTGACTCACCAAATCCGCTTCTACTATAGCAGCTCTGAGCTCACGCACAGCCTCTGATTGCATACACTACTGCTGCAGCACAGATGCTTACAGCTGGCAATGCTGGGCCTGAACAGCCAGCAGTCAAGCCCACACCAGGAACACCAACACCTTACTCTGATGGAAATACATGACAGTCCCATGCTGAGGTAGCAAGGAGCAAGATACAGCTCCGCTGTGTTGCTCTTATTCCTTTCTTGTCATCAGAAGAGATCACACCTTTGCTCCGTGTCTGCTTTTGCACTAGAACAATTCTGCTCTTTGGTACTTTTCCCTTTCAAATGTACTTGGAAAATAAAGTTCCAGCTCTTCCCATTGCATCTGCACCAAGACCTGAGCAGACTGCAAAGTCTCATAGGCTTCAAGCTACCTGCTCTCTCGCTTAATCACAAAGATTGATTCCACACCTCCCTTAAAGAGATGAGGCGTGATCAGGGAAGGAGTCTTGTACCTGGCCCCAAAACATTCTTTCTCCACAGATCTCTCCCCTCATGAATCAGCAGAGATGCTACTCCAGAAATTTAAGAAATGACATATCAACAGGGTAAAAAGTCTCCCCAGTGCCAGATCCCACTAGCCATAGTAGCACTGGGAAGGAGAGAACATACGTATCACTAGCCTGGCATTGGAGGTGTTGGGAAGCATCCTCCATAGAGGCATCTCCCGCCTGAAGAGCCAAGACCAGTGTGTGACAGTGATCCTAAAGAAAAAATTAAAATGTTGTCTTCTGCTGACTCAGGCAAGTGTCTTTTTCTCTCCCAGGAATCAGGGGATGTGAATGGCTCTGTAAAGAAGGCTGAGAGTCTGGAGGAAGGAACTGAGAAACAGCCAGGGAGAATGAAGCAGGCCTTGAAAAGGCTCTGTAGAGGAGAAGCAGCAACATTACCTCTTGGAAGACTATTCTGTGCTTTCACTGCCCTTGCCCTGTCTACAGGAGGGCTACCCTGCCCTCCCATGCCCAGAGAGGGCAGCTAGCCCCGCTGCCAGCAGGCTGAGCTTGCCCAATACAAGGAGGGAAGAAGAGGACCAGGAACTTGGGAAAATGTGTCTGATGCAGCTTATTTCTATGTGAATGAAACCCAAAAGTCTCCTGAGAGAGAAAGCAGGGGGAAGTGGATAAGAAATCACCACTTTATAGGTAGGGAACAGAGATGGTTGGATAATGGGGGCACATCCAAGACTCCTTATTTACCCATTCCACAAAGCATCTCCTTATTACTCCTGTTTATCGACTAAGTGTAAACTACTATAGTAGTCTAAGGGTTGAGATCTGAGCCAATTTTTTTCTCCTGACCTTTATGCCCCTCTGTCACAAGGCTGGTGGAAAGAGGGGAAAAAACTGACCTGGCCCCAACTGCCCTAATTAACTGGAGTCCTAATTGGTTTTGATAAGTAGCTCTGGCCTCATTCATCAGCACAGAATTTACCCAGATAAGCAGAGGAGCGGTGCATCAATCCAGACTACCCGAGCAACACAGAGCTGGTCTAACAGTGCTGATCTACCAGGAACAGCACCTTTTATACACCCCTTCATATGATGAAACCTAATCATCTGTCCGATTCTCCCCTCTGACACTTTTTAAGACCTTCTGAGGAAAATCATCCACCTTCTGCAGATGGATAGCAAAAATTATCCCTAAGGGCTGAACCTTGTTAAACTTCAAGTTTGGGGCTGTGGGAAGCCCTGGCTCCATCAGAACAGTGGCAGCACCCATGATTACAGGGGCCAGATGCTCTCAGCCCATCTATGTTACAGGACAGGGAGTGCAGCTCCTGTGCATCGCTGTAAGGAGAYGCACCACAGGCCAGCACAGAGCTAAACTGAAGGTCAGTAGGTAGAAATCAAACAGGGAGACTGGAGGCCTGGGAACACAAGGCTTAAGATGGAGATTTTGATTAAAAGGAGAAAGGGGGAAGAAAGTGCACGCAGAGCGGCATCCGTCTCCAGCACCAAGAGCCTCACCAGAGCCCTGCAGTCCAAAGGGGGAGACTCCAAGCTCTTTACACATCAGACTTGAAAACCCTTTCCCCTGTTAGCTTGGTTTTGCTTTCCTTCAAGCATGTGTTAGAAGGAGAAAGTGAATGCAAGAAAAGAGAYACTGTTGATTTAATTGGCCATATTCATCACTGGAGCAAGAAAAATAACCCTAGCAATAGCACTGGCTGAGTGACATGCATTTAATTAGTGTATGAGATGCATTTGCTTTGGTCAATGAAATATATATAAAAACCTTCATCTTAACCTGACCTTTCCAGGAAAGCTCTGGTCTAAATAGCACTGCCCAATGCTGCTGTGACAGCTGGGCACTCCCCTGCCACTCCAGCAAGCCCAGAGCAGCACCCCTGCACCACCAAAACCTCGCTGCTCACCTCTGCTTTGACTTTCCCAGTGCAGAACCCAACACTGAGCTATGTCTTGCTTTGCCCTCTTTTCCCAATCCATTTACCTCCTGGCATCTTTACACTGCTTTTCCCAGGCTTGAACTAACTGCCTTCCCCCCATGGTGCCAGTGTAACCAGTGTCATCCAGCAGCCCTACCAGGGGCTGAGCATCCTCAGGTCCCAGTAAAATCAGTAATTTTCCCCTGGCAAATTCACTGCCTGGTGATGAGCAGGGTGCCAGGACATGGGACCTAGAGACTGACAGAGGCAGAGCTGCCCCAATATTTCTTTAGCTGTGGAAGGTAACAAAACCAAGCTGTTCATTCAACCTTCACTCCTCTGGTCAGAGGTTTACAGCCAAACTCTTTTACTGAACCTCCCCCCAAAGTCCTTCCCAGTGTAGCCCGAAGGATTATTTAGGACAGTATCCTGGGAGCACTTGGTTGARCCAGTAGTGCAAAAGCAGAACCAGACAGATTTGGTGGGGTCTGGTGTCCGCACCCAGTCAAGATTCCCACTGCAGGAGTAAGAGCTCCGTGAAACAAATTACGTCTAATTAGAGCAGGTGCTTGGTGCCCAAGGAGCATCATCATGCAAATATTTATTCAAGTCCTTAAAAAGGCCTTTGCGAGACACAAAGCAAACGGTGTTTCTGTAGCCACGGATGGTCGTTCCAGCCAGGCAGGACCGCAGCACTGCAAAGCCATCTGTCAGCACCCGAGCTCACCCTCCAACACAAGCCATACATTTTCCATGCCTCTTTGAGGCAGGATTTGTGAGGCTTTGATGATGGCATGTTCCTTTGCCACATGAGGTCAAGCCAACCATTTCTTCCTTTCCAAGCCCTCAGATTTACCCCAGGCATAACTCCCTCGACTTCACCAGATAAGAGTCTGGCACTGTGGCCTCTCTCTTTTTTTTTTTCCTCCATAAGTCCCTTGCTACAGTGTGAGGAGACACCTGGCAGAACTGTTCCGCCTGGAAATCCATCCTCGGATTGTTTTATCTCTATTAGCCCTTGCAAGCAGATGACAGGGGAGCATGAACATAGACAGTGTGGGATGAGACATTCACCCAGCTGCTAGTTCAAAGGCATGTCATCATTTATAACACTCCCAGCTATTCCAACTCTCCCTACTTGTTCTCAGTTAAAAGAAAGAAAAGCAAGCCATTTCTAGTTCTGTATATTTAGCATTCAGGGAGATGCTGTTTATTTTGATGCCTTTGCTTTTGGGGTAGCACAGCTTCCCCAGCTCCACGGGGCATTTCTCTTCCAGAGCAGCGCTGCCAAGTTGCACTGTAACCCCTCAGCATCCCACTAGTGTGACAGCGCAGGAGCAGCCAGCCAAAGGAGAGATGGGGAGAAGGGGACCATTTTAGGTACCAGCTTGGTCCTGCCTGCACCTTGCACGTCCCGTCTGGCAGCCGTTTAGCCCTGCCACGCTTGACACGTGGAGTCCTGTCATTGACAAGTGAGCCACTGCTTCCCTRGACTGGGAAAGAGTTCAAAAACAATATCGACCCAATCTGCTAAAAAGGCTTTTATCTCCATTGGGTTGGCATTCCCGCAGGGCCAGCCCACGGGCACCTCACTGAAATGGGCTGCCGTGGGCTTGAGAAAAACCCCCACGTCCAAGCCTCAGCCAGCCCAGGGACACAGCAGCACCTGGRAGCCACAGCACAAGCAGAGGGGAACCTGCTCTGCTGAATACCTCCATCGATGTCACAGCCTGCAGGTGACATCCAGCCTAAGCCTCCCTCGGTGCCTCGGTCCCCCCCCCCCCCCCCGAATCAACTCCACCATCCCCAGGCATGAGCCAGACCCACCCCGTGGTCACTCCCAGTGTCTCCAGTGGGGAGCAAAAGCCTGACCCAAAGTAGGTCAGTGAAGAAATGAAAGCAGTGCCTGCACATTTCCCATCCAGATCTGGGCCCCTGCCGTGATCCTGGTGGGTCCGTACCACCTGGGAAACCTGGCCGGGACTCCCGGCTTTTCTGCAGTCCCCACCAGCAGATGTAGGATGCTCAAAGGAGCATCTTACATTAGGCATTGCCACCCCAAAGCACCTCTCTCGCTCTGAAAAAGGGCAGCAGCAGGGGGGAGTTAAGATGAGTCCCTTCGAGTTGCAAGCCTCTCTGGAAATAACTTGGGCACGTTTCCAGCCCATTACTAAGGCRACGCAGAACCGACTTATCCCCAGAGACTGCAAATGGTCTGATCCAAATTCCACTGAAGTCCAYGGCAAGGCTCATTACCTCCGTCTGGCATTAGCTCTGGCTCTTTGCTCACAATAGCTTTGGGCAAGAACTCCCTCTCCAAGGATCCCCGACACAATTAACTGGGGAAGCATCGCTCCCATCTCAAAGCTGGGGAAAAGCCCCCGACCCTTCCCCACCTAATGTGGGCACATCAGCACTGACTGAGCCTTTCAGGCTGGGTCCAACAGAGGGCAACAATATCACACAAACCACTTCATTAAACTAATCGCAAACAGCCAAGGTGAGAATCACTGCCCACACTCCTCCAAGGCTGGATTTATCCCTTCCCTCCTTCTCCATTTCACTGGGAGGTGAGCGGATGCACAGGCAGCCCAAGGCTTCAGAGATAGTGGCATGGTCAGGATGGATGGCTCCAAARCATTTGAGCTTTGGGTGCCTTTCAGCCAGCCGTGCTGATTTTCCCCTTGATGTGGGACCCTGCAAAGCTACTGAACCACCCATCCTCTCCTGAGTCCTACCAGGCCACAGCCACAATCCCCACTCAGAGCTCTGCCTTCCCCTCCCCACTTGCAGCTTATTACAGCAATAACAAGATGCACTCCATGTAGAACCACAATCTTTTTGCATAAGGACACCTTCTACACTAGCRAACATTTGTTTAATTAACACTGTTGCTTGCCAGAGGTCTGCTCACAACCCCCATCGCTGCGCAGGGAGAGGGACTTTCCCTGCTGCAATCCGGTTCTGACCCCTCCGAGCAGGGGAGTCCTTAGGATCAAAGCTGGGGATGCACCATCCCCTTCACCCTGGGGAATCACCCTGCGCTGTACTCACTGCAGCCTCCCCAGCACCACTCCGTATCCAAGCACGTCAGCCTAACGAGTCTGTGCAATCGTATTGCTCAAGGAGAGCGTATCCCAGGCTGGCAAGCAAGGAGTGCCCATGGGATGCCGGCAGCAGGCATCGACACAAAACACCTTGGCTAGCACAGCTGCATACTAGCGAGGTCTGGATTGCAGAAGGCCTGGCAAAACAGGGACTTTTTTTGGGGGAAAGCAGTACAAAAAGCAGAGCTCTGAGTTGTCTCTCATCAGCTGATCTGCAGGAATTGCCAGTGCACTTATATGGTGAAATGAATTAGTGTAACGACTGTTGTGGGAGGTTAAGCTAATATTTTACTCTGCATCCACAGCAGGCAGGGAGCTTGCAGGCAGTCAGGCACTGTAACTCCCCATCCTGGGCTAACAGGACTGTGTGCATCCATGATTTAAGCTCTTATTACAAGAGGGTGCAAGTAGAGCTGTAGACAGCTTCTAGGAGGTAGGATTTCACCCTCGGTCCCACCTGGGAGTCCATGAAGGATTCCCACTGACATCAACAAAGTCAAGGTTTTACCCTTTCCCACCCCCAGGGTTAGCTCATCCCTCCTTGCGTTTGTTGGTTACAGCATGGGTGGCAACCACGTCTGTCAGTGTGTTACACACCACATGTCTCCTGTCATCGAAAACAAACTGTGCCCAAGGAATTTGGTGGAAGTAGCAGAGATGAAGAAGCTGGGATTTCACTTGGGTTGGCAGCAGAGCCTCAGTCCCCGCATCCCCCGTGGGTTTCATTCGAGCAGGCTCAGACAGGCTGCTCACATCAGAGTGGGGATGAGAGCCTGAACTGCCCAAATCCTGGGCTCCTGCTGTATCCCAAGCCATCCTCCCTCCCTGCAACACATGGGGCTCCTCCGGCCCATCAGCTCCCTGCCAAAACCTGCTCACCAGCTTTGAACCTCCCTGTGAGGGGCCACCAGAGAGGCTGCATTGCCAACACCAAGCAAGCCCCATTTAATCCCCACAAGCCAGCACAAAGGCAGAACTCAACTCCTCGGGACAGAAAAGGCTGGACCCAAGTCCCAGCGTTGAGCTCAGGGACTCAGTTACCTCCACATTTGGGGGACTGGGAGGAAAGGCTCCATTCAACCCTGAAACCAGCAGCTGAGACAAGCTGGGAGCTGCAGTTTGACCAAAGGAATTCCTCCCACCAGCAGCTGCCGAGCCCTGTTCAAAGCCCTCAAGCCGAAGGCTTGGCTGAGAGCCTGGAGGACGAGCTCATCTCTCACTGGATATGTATTTGTTTTCATCTGGATTTACATGATGAGATCAAAGCAGCTGCACTGAGGTTAGACAGGATTTACTGAGGGCAGAGCTCTGGGGCATTTGGTTGTATAGTTTTGCCCCCATCTCCATTTCACCCGGGGGGTTTCTGAGCTGTTTGAAGGATGAGCTGGGCTGATTTGCTGTAGCCGACTGCAACCTGTGCGCACCCAGTGCTCAGTGCCACTCACCTCCTGGCACTAAATATGCCTCCAGACAGCAGCCTCTGGCAGAATATACCAAAACGAGCTCCTAGTGCTTGTTTTTTTGCTGACTACACGCTAAGGCCATTCGTGTCTCTGCGTAGGGGATGGACAGCCTGAAGCTGAGAACAACTGCAAACCTACCTTATGGGACACAACCAGGGGACCTGGCACTTCTATGCAGACACTCAAGTCCTCCTTTCAGGCTGGAGAAGTTACCAACTTTGCTTTTACAGAAGCAAGGATGTTGGTGCACCTTCGGCAGTACTGGCGCAGACCCATCCTCCAGCAGGGCAGCGAATTGCTTTTTCGGAGCCTTTCTCCCAACCCTGATATCTCATGTGGCCACACATTCCCCTACATGGTAAGAGCAAAATGCTCCCACACAGTGATGTAGCATGCAGGGCACTGGCACACGCTGCTGGGCCAGCCCAAGTGACAGAACTCCCCTCTGCAGCAACACTGCAGGAAAGTAAGAGCTGACCCTCCACTTAAATATGTAATACAGGAGRCAACATTGCAGGGAAGCACATGGACTCCAAAGCCATGTTCTCCAAAGCTGATCCCTACATGGCAGCAGCACTCAAAGCTGCGATTCACCCTGCAGCGCTTGGTGCTCCATCACCATCGGCGGGTGACACCCTCCCATAACGGCTGCGGTTACACTGGGTCCACCGGAGCAACCTCCTTGGCACCAAAATTATTAGGGCTGAAATTTGGGGGAGGCGGTTTAAAGAACAGATGGTCGTGCTTTAGTATTGCAACACACTGCCAGTTAATTAATGCTAGCTGTAATTAAACTTTACACAAATTAGCTGTCAGCTATGCTAAAGGGAATAATTTCTCTCAAATGCCACCTTGAATCGCTGAGTTGTGAGACTTTTCTACAACGTAATTAAAAGCAGGAGGCTGGCATGGAAGGGGGCGGGTGGCAGGGGAGGGAATAGCCAGGAGATGAAAGCTGCAGGCTGGGAAGCGGCTGGAGATCCCCATCCTGCACAAGCAGCTCCTCTTCTTTGGTCTGGGGGACCCCAGGAGCTCTGCTTGGTTTTTATCCCCTCCAGCATACAAAGGAGGTTCTTCCCCATGAGTCAAAGTTTTAGTTTGAAGCTGAATTTTTGGCTTTTGGAAGGAGAAAGATTTGAGCTCAAGAGGTGCGAGCAGAGGTGGTAGGACATTGGCAGGACAGGGAGAAAGTTGGGTCAGGAGTTGCTGCAGTGAAGCCCTTCTATTTGGAAAAAGCAGAAAACAAGATGTGTTTGCAGAGAGAGGGCTGGTTTTGACAAGTCTTCTGCTTAGAAGCAAGAAGTCTGTCAAAACAGCCATGTTGACATTTTCCAACAAGTTACATTTTATTCCGAGTGATGATTTGGAAATTTTAGCTCATTCCTTGCTTTGCGTGTTTGTCAGCGCTGATTGAGCTATGAGATGACTAACGCAAGAGCACCACGACCAAGCAGGCGAGCGCTCACTTGGGCTGGGGGGAACCGGGAATATTAAGGCTAATTTATCCCAAACTAGCACAAGCTTTGGCTGGAAATCAAATTAGGGAAACAGACAACAAATATCTTAGCATCAGATATATTGATGGCGACCAGTAGAGGTTTTTAAACATGCCCCTCTTTGCACACACAAACACACAGGACACAGCGTGGGGTACCTGAGCACGGTGATAGCCATCTCTAGACAAAGCTGCAGGGTCTGGACAGGCAGGAGATAAGGCTGGAAACAAGGCAACAGAAGGTCCATAGAAGAAGCAAGGCTGGAAAGGAACACATCCCCACCACAGCCCATCCTGGGCTTAAATAGCACTCCTGGCTGAGTGGGTGGGGGTCCAAGGTGAGGCTGCTCAGGGCAATTAAAGCCAATTAGCGCAATCAGGATCCATGAAGTCAAACCACAGCCTTAAGGAAGAGCCCAGTAACCCCAGTTAGACTTAATGACTTCAGTCCTCGGGGTTATTTCCCCACTTTCCGGTCCTGCGAGCCACCTGCAACCCTGTCCAGGTGCTGTGGATGGTGCATCGCCACCCCAGCCCCATGTGGGACTAGGGCAATGGGCCCCAAAGTCAGCTCAGGGGCTGTGCATGTCCCTTGGGGATCCGTCTCAGGCAGCCCGAGGYGTTACTGATGCTCACGTCTCCTGCAGTCATGGGTAATTGATATGCCCAGATGTTTTCCACTCCATGATACAGAGGAAAGCAGAAATCTCCGTGGCTCCTGCCAGACTGACATGTGGAAAATTCCTTCCTGATCCCAAATCTGCTAATCAGATCAAGCACTTCAGGGAGACTTGGCGGGCGAGTGTGTCTCAGGAAGGAGTGCCTACACCCCCATCGCCGCTCTTGCTGCCCATCCAGCATCCCACCTCCCACCCCACCGCGATTTGGAGCACCTGGGAGCACAGCTGGCCAGATGTGCGCCAGAGAAATCATTTCTCCTCGACTCCTGCAGACAACTGGCTGAGGCTCAGGGTAAGTTATAGTCATGGCCTTGCCACAGAGCTCCAAGTGTTACGAACATCTTGAGGGCAGAGCGGGACGGCCTTCTCTCTGAGGGCAGGAGCGGGGGGGATTTATGAATTAAGGTCGGGAAGGGCCACCATGACTCTCTTCCCTGCTCCTCCCAAATGCATACGCTGCAGCTATTTTTCTCCTCCAGCAACTGAATTAAAGCCTCTGGTTTGTAGCAATACCAAATCTCATTTTGGAGGCTCTGAGCAACAGTAAATCCCTGGTCCCTTGCTCTCCGTCAGCCCTCGCTGCCCTGCAGCGTGTCCTCCTCCAAGGTTGCCTTCAGCTTCCAGCAATTAGGGCTTCTCCGGCATTTTGCTTGACAGGCTGTAGGCTCCATTTCCAGCCCAATACGCACAGAGGAGTTTAATTCCTCTGCACCAGCGCTCTCCAACCTCTCCTTGGGGACCCCGAGCCTCCCACCCCACCACTCGCCTCTCACCACCATCGAAGCCCTTTTACCCTTTTGGGCCGGCCGGCGCGGCGAGCAGGGCTGGCCCCAATGGCTGGGCAGATTAGCTCGACCATATCCCCCTGCACACTGTACAGACTCAAGAGTACTTCTCAGCTTTTCTTTTCTTTCCTTTCCTTTTTTTTTTAAAGCTCAATCAAGGATCACATCAACTTCTCTTTCTCCCGCAGTTCTGCGCTGGGAGCTCATGATGAGGGAGTTATACACCCATGACCCCTAAATCCTTTTCTGAGTCACTGCCGCTGCAAGCTCTGCTCTCCCATCCTGCAGGCAAACAATCCGGCTCCTTTGTTCCCACCTAAGCTACAGTGGCCTCGTACAAAGCACCAAAGTCATTGGTATTTTACTCTTCGGGAGTGCTTTTTTTTTTTTTTCCCCCCAAAGCAGTACAAACCAGTCATAGTACAGCAGTACCTGGACTCCCCGGTGCAGACCAGAGGGGATTGAGCTGCGTATTGCTAAGGTCTGTGTATTACTAAGGTAGGGATGAAAAGGCTGAAGATGGGCATTGATGTGAGCCTGGGCCAAAATGTTTGTCCTTTCTGGATTTCTGAGCTCACTCAGCCTGGTGGCAAGAGGGACCCCAACCCAAAGAGCAGGAACATCCCCAAGTCTTTTCTCAGCCAAAAGGGACTTTTGTTATTGAACAATTGTATTTGAAAGCTTTTATACGAGGCTTCTCTGCCTCCAAGTCCTTACTCCAGGGAAGCCCCGATCCTTGGCTCTGTGTGGCAGTTTGCCCAGCCAGTGCCTGCCTTGTCCCCAGGCCAGGAGTGATTCAGCCCATTGCAAACCTCATGGGAACCATTTGGTGGCCTCCCCTTTGCTTCTGCAATGAGGCTGGGACGTGCAGAGTTTGCCTGCAGCATTGTGTTTGGCCGTGGAGCTCCTCTGGGCTCCGAGAATGGCTGCACCGATCCTGTCCCACCGTCAGGGCTGGAGGAAGGGGACAGGGCTGCCGGGCACAGCARTGGCCAGGGTCCGGCACACAGACCAGGCTCTGCACCTCACCCTGCTGCCAACAGCACCCGCAGGAGCTCAGTCGTGGCTCGGAGATTCACCCAAGCTCATCTCATGCTGAACCCAGGACGTACGCCCGCTTCTTGCTCCTCTAAGCAAAAACGATGGGATTCATTTTTAAAAAGAAATCGGAGCACACTCGAGAAGCGGTGGATGGGAAAGCACTGTGCATGTGACTCAGGGCTCTGATTTTGTTCCTTTTTTCCCCTGCCAAAGGACGCCTACCTGARAGTCAACCAGAAACAGCCCCCAAACGCCTGCCTCTGCTCCGTCCCAGCATTACTGCACCAAGAACTGCAGGAGGTATCGGCTGCCTTCCCCCACCTCCTCTAGTTCAATTAAGGAACAACATGTTTTCCTCCTTGCTGCCATCCTTTTATCTCCATCTCCTTCTCCTGCTGCTGTTCTGTCTCTCCCTTCGCGTGACAGCAGCATCGTGGTACCCAGCTCACGCAGCCCCAGGGAGCACG
This sequence comes from Phoebastria nigripes, assembly GCA_035582835.1. Classification (NCBI taxonomy): domain Eukaryota; kingdom Metazoa; phylum Chordata; class Aves; order Procellariiformes; family Diomedeidae; genus Phoebastria; species Phoebastria nigripes. The sequence continues at coordinate 966,372 of JAYKAV010000178.1, read as the reverse complement.
GCTTCATCTCGCAGCCTGCGGGCTCCGGGGCTGCGGGAGCGGGAGGCTGCAGTGACACACGCAGCTGTGCGTGTCTGCATGGGTGTGCACGTGGGTGTGCACGTGCGGGTGTGCGTGTGCATGCGTGTGTGTGCATGCGTGTGTGTCCATGCACGTCTGCATTGCACGTTATCGCCACCTCTACAGCAGCACTGGCACTGGGGAGTCACTTTGTTGGCTGCCTCCACTGGGGTGGTTTAAGGTAAGAAAAGGTGGTTTTGGTAGCAGGAAAGGAGTGGGTGTTTGGTCAAGGATGTGCTGTATCCAGCTGCTGAGCTGTGCCTGCCCGGCCAGCCTTGCAAACACCCCGGCAGCGCCCAGCTTGCGGGATGCTCCTCTGTGTTTTCTGCACCATGCTCTAACGTGGATGCTCAGCTGGGGAGAGACGAAACATAGCCCTGGGGAAAGGTCTGAGCGGGGTTAACGAGAGGGCTGGTGTGTGGGGGGTGTGGGGAGGAAGGTCTGTGGGCACAGCGGGTGTTGGTCAGGGCTGGGTGTGCATTTCCTCCTCCTGCTGTGCTGAATCACCCTTTACATCTCACTTGCTGGAGATTTGAGGGCTCGGCTGCCCGGCTGCAGCGCACGCCCACTTTCCGATGGTAAAGGGAGCTTTCCTGGAGGAAAGCCCAAACAAAACCCACGTGCAGATCTCCCGTGCCCAGGTACAAGGTGTCAGCTGTCACGGAGCATCGCAAGATGCAGGGATACGGCCCCAGACAATTTGTAGACATCACAAAGTTGACAGCGTTGACAGGGAACAACTTGAGGACATTGCCTGCAGGGAGACCCCACCGAAGCTACAGGCATTGGCTGCTCTGAAGTTGTTCAATAAATTCCAGGATTTAAGGCCAGGAGAGATCGTTCAATCATCCTGGCTGACCTCGTCCATCGCAGTTCCCCACCTTGCGCTGAGAATCGCGGAGGTGAGGGTTATTAGAGCCGTTTCGGAGCGGTACCCGGCGGTGCTGCGGATGGGAACCCACCGCTCCGCTCCACCGCCCACCCACCCGAAACGCGTCTCCCCACCTGAGTCAGCTCCTGTCTCGCACGTCCCTCACTATATCAGAGGCCTCTCATTCTCCCCGAAGGTAACGCTGTGTTGTAATCTCAGCAGGGAGCTCTTCACATCGCTCACTGTCAGGCTTTTTCTCCTTGCAGTCCCTTCGCTGCATGCCAGCCCCAGCTTCGGGGACAAGTCTGGCTCCGTGTAGGAGCCATCTAGGAGGCAAAGGTCTAAACCGAGCACATCGCCCTAAACATCACTACGGTGAGCGAGCAAGATGGGCATCCTGAGGGAGACTTGACTATTTACACCGAATTACAGCGGGCAGGGTTCTGCCCCACTGCCTCTTGCCAAGAGCAAAGGGACAGATCCTGGGGCAGACACGGGTCTGGTCCTGCTCGCAGAAGCTCTGCCAGCCCGCTCCGTGGGCTCACCCCGACTGACGCCAGCTTAGGAGGAAAATCAGACCCATGTCACCGCTTGAAGGGATTGRTGGATTTGTCTTTCAGGTGAATAAATGGGGATAACTGAACAATCTTTCCAAAGCGAATGGGATGTTCAGGCCCCGAGCAGCTGCATGGTACAATGGGGAATCCTGCCTGGGCGCAGGACCTGGTCCTCGTTCCAGCTCCCCCATGGCAATCCTTGAGGAATTTAGCAAAAAGAAAAGAGCTGCTTTGAATTTGTAGTGAGAGGATGGAAAAGCAGAGCTGGGCTATTCAGGAGTGAGAATAAAAAGAGAATAAGCCCTTATAAAGTCTCAGGCCTGGGTGGCTATTGCTACGCTAAGCCCAGGTTTTGATGTCCCAAAACGCTCCTCTGCGTTTCCCGAGACACGGTGGCAGACGCCGTGCAGAACACACGGACGGAGGGCTGTCYGTCTGCCAGGTCTCGCTCCATCCAGTGCTGAGGATGGAGACACCGCTCCTACTCCCAGCCCTGCCGCTGACAGACGGTGCGGGACCTGCCCTCGGGTACCCCTCCTACCCGCTCCTCAGCTTCCCCATCCTTAAATCAGGGACAATAAATACTTTCTCCAAGCTGTATTATTCATGCGTTAACTTTATTGATGAGCAATACAGGACATCAGGCAGGATGAGGACCCTGGTAAATGAAGCAACACACAACTGGAGCTCAAGGCAAGTAGAAATCTGCCCATCTGTAGCTCTGGAGTTCAAGAAACATCTCCTTAAACCGGGTTGCAATTTCATGAGTCTCTGCTCTGCACTATTTGCTTTTGCTTTCTATTGTGCTTGGAGGGCTCTGGATGACAAGGACGCTGTTATTATTATATACTCCTGCATGTGTGTGCCTGCACACTGGCTCAGGTGTCTATCGGTCGGAATAAATTACAGAGAGACGGCGAAAGGAAATGTTGCGTTTCATTAAAGCCCCGCTTTTCATTTGCACTGGGAATTTCTCCGGTTAGAAGTCAAACTGCACACCCGCCACTTGCTAATTGCACTTTTCAGAATCAAAGGCTTTAGCCAAAGGGATAAATATATAAAATTGTCGGGAAGGAAACATTTTCTTCTTGAATTCCAAGTGAAAACTGAACTAATACAGACTTCTTTTGATAATAAAAGCAGCAGAAATAGATATCTGATCTCTGTGGCTAAAGGCAGCTTGAAACAGAAGTAAAAGATTCGCTTATCAGGCCAGGAGGACTGTTCTAAGTGACTGAAATTACATYAGGAAAATCATGTTCCTGTTTTCTTCTATAATTGCCTCTTGTTGTTTTAGCCTCTTTTCCAGGTAGCTCAGTCACTGGGATATTTGTTCAATCACCGCTTTTCTCCCTACTTCTTGGATCATCTTGCCACAGGGGCCAGCAAAGAGCATCGATGAGACAAACCACGGCACGCGGGCATCCCGACTGCAGGATCCCCCCCACGCCCCAACCACCCATCTCCTTTATTTTCTTTTATTTCCCTTTTTATTCTTCTTTTCCCAGCCAAACCATGGCTATTCCTCACTCCTGGAGCCGTGGGACAGGGAGATGGAAGACGGAGTCACGCGTTGTTAACCCTCACTTTCCTGTGGCTGCTGGTGATTTATTACGAGCAACAAGGCGTGAGGACAGCGAGGCGAGGACCAGGGAGCATCTTGCTCCGTCCCAGCTCAGGGCTGGTTAATAAGCCATTTTAAAAGGGAAGGGGAGGGGGGGGGCAGTACTTACTGGGTGAAAAAGTAGAGGACATGAGGTTTTATTTATTTCATGCCTTGGTTCTTAAGGAGGAAAAATGTCTCCATTTCAGATGGGGCAGCTTGAAAGCACAACGTCTGCAACACGCCAGGATTCAGCCTTGAGCGGAGAGGCCAGATCCTGCTCTTGGTTGCGGTTTCAGACACTCGGGTGGATTACCGGGCGAAAGCTTCCTCCGCCGCTGCGTAACAAAGGCAAAACCCACGCACGTGCCCCTGTATTTATGCATTTGCACCTGGTGTCTGGCTCAGTTTTCATCATCTGGTTTCCTTTTTTGCCCTGAGAATCAAGTTAGTTCACTGATTTTAAAAAAAAAAAAAAAAAAAAARRARAAAAAAAARARACGTGATTACTAAATAAATAAATAAATAACAAGAATAAAAAAAAACCCTACTGGAAACTGCAGCTTTTTGCAAAAACGACTGTGAAATTTATGGAACGACAGCTAAATTGAATGAGATTAGGAAGAAAAGGGTCTGTCTATTTATGTGAAGAGTTTTCAGAGTTATCATAATTAATTATAACAAACATTTCACAATGCACATTACATCTCAGGCTTGGAGGCTTAGGCTGGTTCCTAACACTCCAGCTTGGGATGAGGGGCTGAGCTGCCGGAGGCATCCTCGCAGTGGACCGGAGCAGTGGTGTAACGTGGAGCAGAATGCGATCCGAGCACCGAAATGAAGCCAGAAATGCAGTAAAACAACTCATATTGCTTAAAAACGTATTAGGCAGGGTTTGTTTAAAGAAGCCAAACCTGATTTGTGCATCCCGCCAGCTCTGTGGACCTGCTGGGCTCCTCGCAGCAGGATCCGACCCAGGTGTGCATGTGGAAATGCATCATCCAGGAGGCGAGTAAAACCAGGGCAGGGTCAGAAATGCCTCGCACAGATCTGGGGGATTCCAGGAGTTAACGGTGGGCTTGGCTTTGCCTCGCTCACCCCTTCCCGCAGGTCCCGGGAGTGCCTGGCTGGGGGAGCTGGATGGGCACTAATGACTCCAGCATCACTTGTTAAGACTTAATTAAGGACTGGTGGCTGCGGCTCTGGTCCCACCTGTGGCTCTTGGCTCTGTACAAATGGTAACTCCCAACGTGTAGCAGCCCATAAAAGAGCCTCTGACTCTCCCTCTTGTCTACCCAGACTGGAAATGGGTTGGGGAAGGATGTCAGGGGAGCCCGGGAGAGATGTACAGGCAGGAAAATTGGGAAAAACAGGGTGATGGGGATGCCTGAGGATYCACGCAAGGAAAGAGGCTCCTCTGAGCTGAATGATCCCGACCCAGAATAAGGTTTAAATCTCCTTCCCTCTGTGGTTTCGGTGCTAAGGCAGGAGGTTTGCAGAGCCCCTCAAGCACCTCCGGCTTCGTGGCTCTCGATGGCCGAGGGCAGCAGCAGCTGCGTGCTGCTCTGATAAATGCAGAAATTGCCAAATCTGCCGAGAGAACTGAAGCGGGCAGAGGAAAGGCAGAGAAAAATCCCCTCTGCCAGGCTCCGTGCATGCTCTTGGGCAAGCAAACATCAGGCTCGATATCTCGCCTGTGAGGTGGTGCCAAGAAATGGTCCCTCTTGCATCTCTGGATGGAGGCAGGAATTTGAGGTAAATCATCCCGATTTGAGCACAGCCCGTCTCGCAACRCAGCGGGCACCCGGCTCCCTCCTGGCCTCTCCGCAAGGGCTTATTGCATTCACTTCTAAACCCTCCCCAGGTTTTTAAGATATATTACTTGGGGGCTTTTGTGTTTCCTGAAGTGAAGGYTAAAAAAAAACCATAAAACCACTCGGGCTGGGTTTCCTTGCTCTGGCGCAGGGACCCAGCTCCCCAGCAGCCTCCCGGGACCAGCCCCGCTCAGCACTAATTAACCRTTGCCCGCCGCACCGCAGGTGCCTGGCTCTCACCGGCAGCTTGTGTTCCCATCGAGATTTTCCAGCCAAAAAGAGGAAGGGGAATAAACCCAATGAGAGCCCATGCACCTCTCACAGGCACAAGCCTCTTGCTGTAACGGATACATGAGGATCTCCTCCAGCAGCGCTCACCCCGCTCCTACAAGCAGGGGTAGCTCAGCACCGTGGTGCCCGGGGTTGTTTTAGGTCCCAGATACAGCAGGGCTGATCCTGCCACATCGCAYGGATGCAGCGGTGTCCTCGGAGCCAGCCGGGAGCTCGGCACGCTGCCGATCCTCGCTGTCTCCTGGCATCCCCAAAGTCTCCTTGAATATTTGGCCCAGCGACAGCAGGAGATGGTTGGTCAGGCTTATCCTGGCGTTAACCGGAGACATTTTTTTATTATGACAGCCCCATGCTGACCACCAGCCCCTGCCCCGGGTTGCAATTACCCACCGGGTACAACTGAGGCAGATGCAGGGACATGATCACAGCTTGCAAAAAAAGGGGCACRGGGGACCCTGTGGTACTCCGGTCACCCCACAGCACCCGGTCACCCCGTGGGAGACACAACCCCCGGGCACAGCATCCCTCCGCCGGCAGCATCCTGCGGCCGTGGCCCTGCTCCAAATGGATTCTCGTCCCACCGCTGATTTGCTGCTGCCTGCAGGCCTCAGCCCCCAGTGCCAGGAGGTAAATCATTACAAGTTTCTGTGCTTTCAGCAAAAATGAGAAAAGAAAGGAAGCTGGAATAATAATAATAAAAAAATCCTCCTGCCCCCCAGCAAGGTAATAAACTGCTGTGGAGCCATGACCGCCGCTGGCTGCTGCACCGGGAGGGATGCAAAGGGCACCCAGCACCGGTTACTGATGCACTGCAACACTGAGAGCAGGGTGAGACCCCCCGGGGTGGGACGTGGGACCCCCCCCCGGTGCCACCCCACCACGAGCAAACACAGCGCCAGAAAAGCTGGAAGTATCCTGGGTTTTAGTGCAACGGTCAACAAGAAGGTTGACGTGCCCCCCGCTTTCCCTCGACTTCGGTAGCGTGGAGTCATTTTATTTCCAGAGCACTAAGTGATTCGGGTTTGGCTTCTGACGCTAAAACAAATATTTTAATTTAATATGCATAACAGGCTTGATATTATAATCCACAGAGCTCATCCAAACAACGTGCTTTAACCATTCGGGGAAAACAATTGTGCAGAGCCCAGAGGGAAATCCTGAAATTCCAGCTACGTGCTCCAATAGTGACCACTGACAAAAATACTCATAAAGTGTATTGCAATTTTTAGCCCCTTCTGTGAAACCCAGGGGACAGAAGGACAAACTGGGGACAGACAGACAAGGGCCAGGGTGGCCCAGGGCATTTTTTTGGCACGTTTTACCATTTCCAGTGTTTCCCTGCGCTGCAGCGGTGAAGCGAGCGGCTCGATGGCATCAGCAGTGCCAGTAAAAGGAGCGGAGTTATTCCTCCTATAGCCCGATGCTGAACCAAGTCCCAGGTTCGCAGATCCGAGGGGTTTGGATTAAAAAAAAGCTTGTTTTGGTGCAGGATTTGGTTTTAAGCAAGGTTATGAATTCAGCTGCCAGCCAAGGGTGCCCAGGTGGGACCCACGGGACCGGCAGAAAAAAGAAAAGGCAAGAAATACAGAGTTAGATTCCTCCCCAGACCAGGAACTACCTTAATATTTAAGAAAAAAAAAAAAAACAAAACCAAACCAAACAAGTTATGCCAACGCAACACCACTGAAAATTTTTACTTAATCTGCTACCATGATTGAGCCAGATGGATAAAATTAAACCTACTGGGGAAGAGCCACAYGTGCTTTTCTTCATTTGCAACCAATATATCAACTCAGCCTTCCTGTATGGATTATGAAACACAAATCTTCATGCTTTTGGAGCCCAGAAATAAAGAAATAATGGCATAGAATTAATATAAATATTGGGGGAAATCACGTTTCCTGTCATTTAAAGAAGAAATCTTTATACAACAGAAAAGCTGGGAGGTCCATCACAGCGCTGCTGATCCTTGGTTGAGGGGGAAAAAAAAAAAAAAAATCATTAGAAAGCACCCAGGAATCACGAGACTGATGCAAAATCATTACATTTTTAAAATGGAGATTAAATCGCATCCTTTGATACATGTCCCGCGCTCCCCCGCCGCATGTCAGAGCAGCGGCAACAGGGTCCACAGGGATTATTGGTTGGTAAATTCAAGGTTTGTGCTTATATCTGAAAAGCTGTGGTTCTGCATTGTCACTTCAAAAGCTGGGTTAAATATATTTTTTTGTGTCTGAGATATATATATATATATATATATATATATAAAAATATATAAAAAATCTCTCCCAGGCCTTCCCCACTGTCCCATCCTTGCAGGGTCCGGGGAGGTTAATAGAGCCATCCCTGCCTCCCCCTTGCAGGCAACAAATCCATTATGTAAATGGAGCTGCCTTTGACTCATCAGCCTGTACCTTTGATGCATTTTGGCAGAGGAACATCATTGACTCATATCATAAATCAAATATTTCTCCCTGCGAAGCTCCAGCCAGGCTTTGAACGCTTCCATTAGGGTTTGGGGACACCCTGTCCCGGCCGACCGGGCTCGGACCCAAATCCTTCCCTCCCAATTGCGTTAGCAGAAGGGAAAGAGGTGGGGGCTCAAGTCAGCCCTGGGGATGGGTGAGATGGGGACAGAGCTGTCCCTCTTTCAAAGTGACCTCTGCTGCGGTGGCGTTGGGAGCAGGTAATGTGCAACGGGGGGGATCTGCAGGTGGGGGGAACCCAGAGCCCCCCCAGCTTTCTGCATGGGCACCTGGGAGGCAGAGCCCAAGCTCTTGCCAGGATGGCTCCAACCAACTCATTTTGTCACCCTTTGCTTCATTTTCCTCCTTTCTAATATGTCTCTGCTGCTGTTAATATTGATAATTGATTTTTGAGGTGCTCAGATGAAAAATAAAAATTAAAAACCAGCCAAGTGCAGGAAATCACTGCAGGAGCAAAGTCAGGAGGACTCCGTAACCCCAGCCAGCCCCTCTCAGCCCACCTCGCCTTTCTGTCTGCAGCGATAGCCATCCCTCATCCATCACCGTGATTCCACAAGAGCCTTCTCCAGCCTTCGCACCTCCTCCCGGGAGGCACTGATGTGCCTCTTGGGCTTAAACCTGCAGCTGGTGGGGAGGTTTTCTTACAGACTGCTTTGGGGGGCTTTAATTTTTCCTGGAAAACTGCACCCAGATGGTTTCTCAGGTCCAAAATGACCAAAAAGCAGAGTTGGGAAGAAAAACTCTAATATGCATTGGACACCAGGCAGGGAGCAAACACCCCTGCTATGCCAGAGTGGGACTGGGGGCTTTCCTGACCCAGCACCCCTGTTTGGGGGATCTCCCCTGTTTGGGGGATCACCACCACCTGCGTTTGCAGCAGCAGACTCCAGACGTTTGCTCTTCTCCCCTTGCCCACTGAAGATGGGGTGGCCAAGTCCATCTCATCGCTGTACGCAGAACTGAGCTTCCACATCCCTCCTTAACACTGAAGCCAACGGGTGCCTCTGCCAGGACCAAAGCAACCACCATTAAAGGCTCCTTTAGGAAAATTCCAGCCCAAGGCTCTAAAAGCAAGTTAGGGACAGGAAAAAAAAAACCGCAAATGAATTTAATAAGAGCTTAATTGGATTCTCCACAGCGGAGAAAGCTGCTGCTTCCCAGCAAATGCCCCCTGCAGCAGTCGATGAGTCAACCCACTCCCCCAGTTACACCAGTGCTGGGGGGGCCCAGGTCTCTCCTTGCATGACCGCTGCCCAGGGCATGTCCTTGTGTCCCCACCAAGCCTGGCCCAGCCAAAATCCATGGGGTGATGGACAGGTGGGTGCTGCAATAGGAGCATCTTGTGAGCACCAAGCCAGGCAGCCCAGGGGATCCCCAAGGAGCAAGAAAGCAACCAAAAATGATGGGGAATAAAACCCAGAGCTGAAACCGTCCCCTGCACCCCTCTGGCCASGGGGTCAGGCACAAGAAGGGTCCATATTTGTCTTTGAATCCTTTACGCAGCTCCAAGCAGTAGCTGCTAATTGCAGCCAGGGCCCGAAGCTGCCCCCACGGCAGATGAGACCCCTTGGAGGAGCAGGGGGTCCCCACGGGTAGGGACATGGCAGCGGCTGAACCCTACTGATGTGTCCCTGCAGATGGGATTTCCTGTCACCCGTGGGGCTGATGGTGCAACCAGCCCTCATCCCTGTGGCTCCTGGTCTCTCTCCGTCATCAGCAGCCCCCCTCCATCACAGCCCCACACTTAGCCATGTCTCCAACCAACCTCTCCCAACCAGGACGGCTTTGCTGCCTTGTGCTCCCCCCGATTGACCCGCACCGGCTACAAATAAAAAATCTATGGAGCAAAGCTGCATTAAATCAATGAGCCAATGTGCCTGCTGCTAAGATAAGCACAGCTACCAGGGTCTCTTGCTCTGTCATTAGTGCTGTAGGATTCTCAGAGCCAGAAAACCCAGGGAGACTCATTAGGAGAAGCGGCACTTCTGGCTGGATTTACTGAGAGTCTCTCTCCAGCCTCCGCGCGCCCCTTTTTCACTGCAGGAAGCCCTGCCCTTGCTCTGATCTGGTATGCAGCGTGCGGAGCCCATAAGGCTTTCAAAAATAACATGCTATTAAAATAGTTTTAATCAGAATTCCTCCAGCCAAGACACAGCAGCCAGAGATCCTGCTGTCTTTGGCAGAAAGGAGCTCGGAGAAATTAAGCAATGATGGGAAGAAGTGATTTCAAAAAGCCCAACTGTATCTCGCTCCATCAAGATGGACCTGGAGTTTTTCATGAGGTTCAGACCCAGGAAGAGAAACCCAGCCCGGCTCTAAGAACAAATTTAGATTAAGAGATGAAAATCCAACCGCGGTTCCTATCTCTGCTAAAGGTTTTCTCTATGATCTTGGGCAGGTCACATAATTTCTCCATGCCTCGAGTTCCCCAGCAATCAGATAAACTTTTGCTTCTCTCTTCTTCTGCTCTGCCTCCCTCTTTGGAGTCAAGGCTGTCTCAGGGTGTTTGCAGAGCAGCATTTTGATCTCAGCCTCAGCATTATAGTGAAAACCAGGAGGAGAAATCACCTCTACGCACGGGCAGGACGGTGCGCAAGGAGCTGGCAGGAGCCCTTCAGAAATGAATCCTGGAGGCAGCATTTTAAGGAGCAAGCCTTAGGTTTGGTGATTTCAGCTCCTCTTTGGCACCTGGGGAACTCAGCAGGACCAGGATCTGTCTCGGGGATCGGTGCCGAAAAGAAGCAGGTACTTCAAAAACCCCATTTCAGCCAATATGTGGCAACGGTTTCACACACAACGAGGCAACGGACTCAACTTTTTGGAGTCTCCCCTGAATAAAGATACTTTTGGCAAGATCAGCCTCCAGCCCATTGACTTTGGGATGAACCCTGGACCAAAGCGTGGCCATTGGTGGTCTCTCGCTGGAGAGCAAGGGTCTGTCTTGGTTGCTTGTCTGAAATCAAGTTTTGCTTATTATGGTCTGCGTATCTACCCATTTTGAGAAAAATCAGCCCTGTGACATCTCTAGGAGGCCACCCCCCATCACTGCCCAAAACATAAGGACAGCCCTAACTCAGCCCTCTACCAGCAACACCGCAGGGATGTGTCCACTGGCCGACGGAGACACCCAGTGCCGGTCCGGATTCACGGTGGATTTGACTTGGGTATGAGAAGCTGCAAGCCCCATCTGCAGGGTTTTTGCAGCCTTGGTGATTTTTTTTTTAAATTTTTTTTTTTTTTTTAAAGTCTCACCTGTGTTGTGTGTGGATTCTCCAGGGTCTCGTAGGGTCATTGCCGTAAAACTGTGCTCAGCCGTGGGACATGAACAGCTGGGGTAGCGGGAGGAATGCCCTGTCCAGTGGAGCTGGTGCAAGTCCTTGACAGCAGCAATGAAGATTTTTCAGGCTCCTCAGGCTCCCCTTACCCTGCAGGAACACAAAAATGAGCATAAATTGAGACCAGAGCCACCGATGGACACCCCATGGTGAAGCACAGCCAGGCTCCCCGGYCCCCAGGGAATGGGGCATTTCAGAGACATTTTTTAAATTAAATTTTAAAAGTTAAATTTTTTAACTACCCTCTGGCTGAGGGTAGTTAATTTGCCAGAGCAGGCTGAGATCTTGTTTTATTAGGGCAGGTATTAACATTCTGCCCACGAGAGCCAAAACCACTGGGCACAGAGCAACCCATCCATGGTGGCCATGGGCAGATGCAAGGAGGAGGAGGAGGAGGGTGAGGGGTCCCCAAAAGCCGTTCAAATCCCTGGAGAAATACTTGGGAGCAGAGACCTGGAGCGCACGGCAGCCCGAGCACGAGTGCGTTCACTTCAAAAATAAAACGGCTGGTTTATAGCCAAGAGAAATGGGCAAACAATGAATGGATGCGTTGGGAAAAGCCAACAAAAGCCAGATGTTCACAATTGCTTGAATAACCTTAAAATACACTTTGGTTTTTTTTTTTTTAATTCATAAATTGTTATGAATTGGGGTTTTTTCTCCATTCCCAGCAATCTTGAGGCATGTGATGGTTTTGTCTATTCCCATCCCAAATGGGGAGTGGGCTCCCCCCACTATCTCCTCCTTGCTTTGCAGGAGAAAATGGGGTTCAGCCCTCACTTTCCACCCACTGCAAAAATCCCTTCCCCATGCACACCTCCAGGCTGCCACGGCCCAGTCCTCCCAGTTTAGCAGCCCCAAGCCCCAGTGCAATGCTTCGCTGGATGGAAATCATCTCCAGGAGGTTCCTGCCCATCGCTGCATGGAAATGTACCATCACAGCCCCAGATTTAATTAAAATAAAATATCCCACGCCAACAGGAGCCTCGTTGTCTTTCAGGGTTGTCTCAATAATTATAAAATAAATTGCATTTCTATTGCGCCTTTCATCCTTGGATCTCAAAGTGTTTTACAAGCGTTAATTAATTTAGCTTTCAAATAGCCTTTCCCTCTGATGTCGTATAAAAATTTAATAAACAGGTAGTGGGAGAGGCAGGGACCTGCTCTGGGGCACGTGGCAGGTCAGCAGCAGCCTCGGAGGGAAAACCCCCAAACACCAGAGCTTTCAAGGCATGAGGGTGTCAAAAAAGAGGAAAAAAAAAAAAGCTGTGAAATAGAGAACTGACCATCGCCACATCCGTTCCCCCTTTGGGATGCCAGAGCCCCCCACGTCCCCCACGGCCACGTGCCGGCGTGGGGAATCGCTGCTGGGGAAGGGGGAAACCCAGGCGGGGAGCGTCAGGAGCTGTTAAGGCACATGACATATTGAGGGAATTAAAACACTTTTAGGGAAATCTCCAAGTAGGTTTCTTTTTTTTTCTTTTTTTTTTCCTCTTTTTTTTTTTTTTTAAGCTTTAAAGAATAACACTGACTGTCTCAAGCTGTGGTAATGTATTCAGGCAACACAACTGAGTCAGAGCTAATTGAATTTAAGAGCAGGTATTACATCTGTGCCTTCAGAGTGAGAACATCCTGAAAATCACTTCAGTGATGAAGTGTTTTACCCAACTACTACTTAATCTTTTTACATAGAAAGCAGAATTAACCCCGCTGCGCAGCCTTCATTAAGGAAACCAAATGAAGTTACCTGGTGAGGTTCAAATGTGCTGCAAGTGGTGAAACTTCAGCTGAAGTTTCTTAAATCCAAAGGGACTTTTTTTTTTTTTTTTTTTTTTTTTGGTTAAATCCTGCAAAGTGGTTTAAACCAGGTCAGTTATCTGGGTCCTGTTCGTCTTTCCTTTATTAAATCTGAGAGGAAATAAGTACACCCGGTGCTGTGTATAAATACATATACGACTAGAGAAATAGGTCAGCTTCCCGCACCCCTCTCCCCGGCACCTGCCCTCTTTTCCCCATTCCCATCCCATTTTCTCTTTCCCTCCAGACCGTCTCCCTCTCTCCAGGAGAGAGGATAAAATAAATGAAGGAGAAAACATGCCCTGAAGAAAACTCCAAACATAATCCATGCCCCCCGCAGCAGCACTGGGCATCGTCCAGAGCCCCCCTGCTCCCCCTCGGCAGCTCAGTAAGTCCCAGGGCAGGTCAGCAGCCCTAAAGCAACCAGACATTAACTCTTCATGGATGGAGTAAAAGCCCATAGCTTCTTTATATATATTTATTTGTTTATATATAGAGAGAGTCACAGAATGGTTTGGGTTGGAAGGGACCTTAAAGATCATTAGTTCCTACCCCCAATATATATATATTTAGTTATATATATATAAAAAAGTATATATATATATGTGTCTATATGTACTTATATACTTACACAGGTGTATTTATATTATATTACTTTATATACTTGGTATATTACTTTTTATGGTTTTTTGTATCTCTCTCTCTCACACATACATTATACATACTACTTTATATACTTGGTCTCTTACTTTATACCAAGTAGAAGCCCAAAGCATTTAGCTGAGCACAAGAGCTCGATGCACCCCACCATTGCTCCCATCCTCAGGCCGATGCAGGGTCCTGGGGGAGGTGATAGACCCTCCTTCTCTGGGCTGGAAACAGAGCAGGGAAAACAGCCCGAAGAATCATTTGCAAAACTTATTCCAGCAAATCAACATTTTTGGCTGGCTGTATTTATCCATCAGCTCCCGAGGCAGCCACGAGGGAGCTAGGAAAGCTGTGGGGATCCCTTCAACGCTTCATGAATTTCAAGCGCAGACAATTGATTTACATCGCCAGAAATTTGCACGGAGAGGAGGGGGGAAAAAAAAAAAAAAAAAAAGAGCTCTTCACCATTCATTAATTTTCTCTAAAATTCATTCATCCAATTAGGCAGCTGAAATGGTGCGTTGTAATTTAGATGCCCTGTGACACACCATGACTATTGATGGTTCCCGATTCAAAGGGAACAGGAACAGAATAAATCCCAGGCTACGGGCTCTTCAAAACCTAATTTCTTTCTAGTTATGAACCAGGAAATCATCCGGAGAAATCAGGAGAGATTCAGACTTCAAATTTAGGTTGGGCATCGGGAAACGGAGCAGGTTCCTCGCTGCCTGTGAGCAAGGGTTTGAGCCTCAGCTGTAAATTCGGGGGAATTTTTCTTTACAAAATACCTCAGCATTTATCATTGATGAATCTGAAATAGGGACACCCACCTTTGTGTGTCCACCCAGGAGAGCATCTCCTACAGCATCACCAGCTTTCTTAATTGGAGTTTCATTTTCAACCTCAGCATCTTTATTAGCAGGGAGAGGTACCGGGCAGGACAACTGCCAAAGTCAGTACATCAGGTTTGTGCTGCAGAGGGCAGGTTTTAACAGTAATAAACAAGGTGATTTTACGTTGCCTCTTTGCCATTAAGAGTCACTGCAATTTGCTGACCGAGATGGAAGTGGATGTTTTCAGGGTAATAAAGCAGCGATGTGGGGGCCCTATGGATGTTACCAGCCAGGTCTTCCCGCTCCACGGGGCTCGACCCATTTTGCAGAGGAGGAAAGCAAAGCACAGGGTATTTTCAAGTTTTTCAAGGTATTTTTCAAGTTGAATAGAGTTGCAATCCAAGAAAAAAATATCTCACCGAGGTACTAAAACACGTGGAAATCAGGTTTTCCCCAATTTCTCTTACTGACCTCACTGGGAGCAGGGACACTCCATCCACTTGTCCGAAAGATGCATTTAAGTGGCCCCATTTAACACAGCTGAAGAGGGAAATTTGGGGCTGGAGTAAGTCATTTGGAGGCTCCCACAAGTCAATCACAGGCTGTGGAAGAGAACCGAGGACTTCACGTTCCCCTAACGACCACGAAACCCCACTGCTGCGCTCAGGGTCCTGCTCCACCTCGGGGCTACGGTAACACGCAGCATAAATAATACAGCAATAAATATTCAAGTCAGCTGGCTTCATGCTTTAAGTGAATATGGAGATATATATAGATACGTATTTAGAGTTATAGGCAACTCATCATCGTAACATGTGAGCACTTATTGAGTTTTCCAGGATTTAGGGTGAGATCCAGAGATGCACTTTAGGTGCTGTAACTTAGGCGACGTGATGCCTAAAATAAACGATGGGATGCTCAAGGACACAGCTTGCAGGTGCGGTYGATGCCAAGACCTCCAAGAGGAAAGCTTCCTTTCCTGGCTACATCACAGGACTTTCCTGATGTCCCACAGGGCAGCACCAGGGTTTAAATCCAGATGTCCTCAGCTTCAGCCCAACGCCTTGGCTCCCAAACCCACGCGGTGCAAAAGAAAGAGATAGCAACCCATGACCTGGGGAGCCACAGAGGTTTTTCCCCGCTATCACACTTCCCTCTGGATGCATTTCTTCCCTGACCCCCACGATCCCTCCTTGTAAGGAGGTGAACCACCTAAAATCTCTGCCTGGGGAGGTGTTGGGAGGAGCAGGCGACCGAAACCTTCAGAAGCTGGTCCATGCCCTAAGGGACAGCTCGTGCTGCTCCACTGCAGGGAGAAGCGCTTGTCTTTTTTTTTTCCTTTTTTTTTTTTCTCTCCAAAAAAATTAAGCTCCAGACACAGAGTTAAGAGTTGGAGGTAAAAAGGAAACTCCTGGTGCCAGGTCCCTGTCAGCACTGGGGGGGGGGGGAAGTCTCTTTTCCCCAAAAGGCTCCCAGAAAAAAAAAAGGAAGAAGTAAATAAATTTCACTGAGCCTTTTGAAAATGCTGTAATTGCCTTTGTGGTCTAATTGCTCCTGGTTTTACAGCCTCATTTCTTGTCATAAAATTAGTCCCACTTTCAATGCTTTTTCCTTTGCTACTGGTCTGTGATTATTATTTTTTAATTGCTTTGGTATGTTGATCTCTCCCACATCTCCCGGGGGAAGGGGGCGAGGGACCTAATTCTGCGGCTGTCGCCCACGCGGAGGATGCCGCAGCTGCCAAAAGGAGATGGCCGCTCAACTTTTGGGGTGAATATTAACATTAATCTCCCCAAAATTGTCTTTAATACCCAAGAGCAGGGCTGGGCACCGGGATCGTGCATCCGAGCAGAGCTCAGCCGCGAGGGGAGGAAACAGTTATTAGAAACGCAACAATTTCTTGCAGGACTTTCTGGGGAAAGAAGAGATCTAGATACAAACCACAACCATCGGGAGTGTAATAAGAGCATAGGAGGAAACAAAACCACCTGAAAAAGATAAAAGCTGCATCGGCTGTAACCCTTTTAATAATCATCTTCTTTCAAACAGCATCAACTTCTCCTTGCCAGCTCTCCAGAACAGCATCTATATTTGTTTTCTTTTTGATATACAGCTGCAATAGGAAGCCATGCGTGAAGTTTATTAAGCCTGGGTAATTTTCTATCAGTTCTGCGTGCTATTGATTTCATCTATACTGTTATCTTGCTCTGCCTGAACCTGAAAAGTCATTTAAAAATGACAAAAAAAAGCATATAATTCTTCAAAAATGCAACTATTATGGGATGTAGGACGTTGCCATTTTAGATGCATTAACAACGTGCTGAAAATGAATGTGTCGGAGATACAAATCTTATTAAGGAGACTTTGATGATACCGAGACTAAAACGGAGGGAGCAGTTTGAGCTGAACCAAAACACTGAACCGAATCTGAACTTAACTCCGCAAATTTCTTTCTCAGGGGTGGAAGGAAAATTGGATTTGCTTTGGCTTTCAGCCAGCCTTGCTTCATCCTGAACCAGCTCTCCACTGTCCAACCTCTCCCACGTCCTTGGAGYTACTCCCAGTTTATGGCATAATCAAGAGTGAGCTCAGAGGAGCGGCTCTACCCACCGCGCTGGCGATGCTCAGAGCTGGCGCAGGTCCACCTCGGGCTTGCAAGTCTTGCAAGGTGTCAGAAATGCAGATCCTCAATGCAGAAAAACAAACCTTGAAGCCTTCTCCAGGCCACAAAGGGTTTGCAAAGATCTTCAGCCCGACCCAGGGCTTCCCACGTGCTCCTCCGTGAAGTGAGAGCACCCAGGGGCCACGGGATGGAGGGGACCACATCCTATGTGCATGCCAGCCCCATGCCCAAGAGCAGCCATCCCAAGTGAGCAAAGCTTTTTTCCACAGCTGGATCGTCAGCCTCACRTTTTGGGCTCCACAAGTCAAAAAGACAACGGTGACAGAGCAAGTTAGGCACAGGTCCCAGCCAAATCCAAACCTTCCCGGAGCCGTGGGGTGCCAGGATTTGGGTCAGGCCCATCTGTACTCAATTCATTGGCTTTCTCAGCTAACTGGCACAAACCAGCCTGCAGTGACATTTAAAACATATTAATTAAGAAATCAAAATGTAGTCATCTAATTTAACCTGTCCTCCAAGCACAGCTCCTTGTCAATCATGGGGACTGGCACAACCTGCCTCTCTCCAAGCTCAACTCTCCAGCCCTGCAGCTCTCCCTGCCCTGCCATAACCAGAAATGTCCTTTTTTTCCTCCCAATTTTCCACGGCTTTAGGTCACCTTCATTCTCTTACACCAGTTAGACCAGTGTAATCCAGGGACATCAACCACCCCAGACCCACAGCACAAGGAGAATTTGTCCTGCTGGACTTTAAAAAAAAAAAAAAAAAAAGCAAAGTACAGCTGAAGGCTGCAAGATGAGTTGCGGGAATGAGAGTGCTTTGTGGGACATCATCCAATTCTTGCTGGACAAAATCCATCGTCCCCTTGGTACTCACCTGCCTCTGCGCCAAGAGACACCAAAGATAGCCAGGAGCTTCAGAGACCTCCAAAACTTTGTCCTACCAACTCGGGGTGGAGCACCTTAGGGGGGACAGGGAAGGGAAACCCCAAATGAGATTGGTAGAGCTTAGGAGCATCCAGAAAAACCAATGGGAAGCATCAGGACTGCTCCCCACGGCTGCAGCCCGTAACCTTGTGCTTGTCCCAAGCGTTCTCCAAACTTCCCTGGAGAACATCTCTGCAGCACAACRTTGCGCCTCGCAGGCAGCCTGAGGGGAGAGATATAGGACGAGCTCAGGCTCAAATCTCCTCTGCAATTCAGTTCATCGCCAGCATCTGTGGGCATTTTGGGAGGGGGGCTAGATGCCTTTATCACCTCCCGGCCCCTGGTCTCATAGAGGTATCATCAGGGGAATTGCTTGTGCCGCTTCTTTTGTGCAGCGTATTGGGGAGGAAGAGATGGGCAAACTTCACCCGTAATGCTCCATCATCATCAGCCGAACGCAGCCAGGCGCTTCCCAAAGAGCGGAGGAGCAGCCCCATGGCTGTGACATTTGCGATGCATTAAGTTTAAACATTTTCAATAAAGAAAAACAATCCATTCAGACTTGCTTTATGATTCATAGTAATTGCAAATAGAAGCAGTTAATATAATTGTCCAGCTGAGACCGGCAGGCTGGGAACATGTAGCAGTGAGATGTACAATCAGGGAAGGTTGGGAGGGAATTTAAGTGCAGGTTAAGCAAATGCATTACTTTAATAACACAGAGAGACAGCCCTTGTAGTTATAAAGAGGATAAAATAAATATTGTACCAGAAATCTACAGAATGGGAGGTTTTATCACCAAGAACTGCCCGCTTGCTATTTACTTTCAATTTAGATTTTACAAAAGCTGCACTTGCCATGTTTTTTATGTATGGAAGTGAATGACTTGAATTGACAAATGACCTTATTTCTCCATAAGTTTTACAAGGGAGCCTCAGTTTCTCAAAGAAAAATGATCACCTCCCAGCAGTCGTCCTGGAAAGATGCTTTTTTTTCCTTTTTTTTTTTAAAAAAAAGGAGGACTATAATTCAAAGAGGAGATGGTGCTTCTGCTCCCTCTCCCTTGGAGATGGGCCAACCTCTTTGACTTCTCCAAATCGCAGAGGGAAGGGATCTGCTTCTCTGCAGTGGTTCTGTGCCTGAATTTCAACCCTTTCCTTACTCCGTCTTGGACGTGATCGTGGTGGTAGGTAATGGCCTGGGAGGAAAGTCCAGCTTTGGGGCACGGCTCTGATGTTGTGCGTGATCCRACTTTGGGTTTCCCAATCCTGAAAGTTAGGGTTTTCCCCCTTTTAAATAATTGACTTGAGCTGGTTCAGTGTGAAGCATGTGAAGAGGAGGGGGGGGTAAAGAAGAAGCTATTGAAAGACATCATCATCATCATTTATCTGGCTTAACCAAACTGGCTCTCCAGAGAAGAACTATAGTGCTTTATTTATTAAAAGATATTTCTGAGGGCAACACATTAAATTAAAGCATCTTGTTCACAGCCTCCCAACTTAACGACACATAAACAGCTAAACAAAACAGAACATCGGCTCATTACAACCATTTATAAAATATTAAGGGTCTTAAAAATTAATTATTCACAGGCACCTTCTGCTTGTTTATGGGGGAGAATGAGGATGCACAGGCTCAAGCGGGCTACCTGCAATACAGAAAGAGAAATATTGTTGTAAAACTCCCTCTGCGTGTTAGCTGGTGTCCCCCGTTATTTGGGGGGGGCAATGGGTTAATGCGATGGGTTAATTCTGGGGTGGCAGTGTCTGGAGGTTGGCACCTCCTCAGAGGACTGTATCCTCCAGCATCCCCCATCCAGGTGAAGGGCTAAGAAATGCAGGGTAAGAAATGCAAAAAATATCAATACCCACCCCCCTCCCCACCAAAAAAAMCCCCAAACCCAAATGAAGAGCGGCTCTCGCAGGGCACCCCAGGACTATCCATTACGCTGCATGGTTGCAGATGTAGTAAACAAGCCTGTATCCAGAGGGCTTCATACCAGGGGAAGGAGACAGGGAATGTAATTTTAAAGTCGCAGAATTTAGCATAAGGAGGTAATGGGATTGCAGTGGCTTTCCAGTAAATGTCATCGCTGTAATTAGGAGAACAATTATTGTCAACCAGCAGAATTGTCCCCTATCTGTCATTTCAGCAGGAACAGCCAGAGCCACAATTAACACCCGTGCAGGTGGGTCGCCCAGTTCAAACCCCACTAAATGGGATGGACGAGGGCAGAGCAGCGTGCAGCACCCGCCCCAGGGGCCAGGGATTTTGGGGGTCCATCCCCACCGGTCCCATTCCTGATTCACACCAGCTGTGCACAAGGCAATGTTGCACCTCTCGTCTCGACGGAGCTATTTATTACAGCACCAGCCCGACACTCTGGCCTTGTACAGGAAAGTCTTCAAGTGAATGCTTAACTTTGAAAAAAATAATATGCTGAACTGATTTACAAATTTGAGACCTTGGATGCCAAACCTGCCTCCACCTACAGCAGCAGGAAGCTGGAGCAGCTCCAGGGAGGAGGAGGAGGATGCCCCAGCGATGAAGCCAGCCCAGGAACACGTACGTTATCTCCAGCTTCCCCCCCAACTACCTATTTTCTTGCTGAGAGGGTTGCTAAAAGAGCAGCTGACAGCACATCTGAAGTATGGGGCATTGGTGAGTAAAAAGAAGTTCCCGTGATGTTAGAGAAAGGAGGAGGCTGCAGTTGTAACCTGCTCTTAATGGCATCCGAGTCCCCCGTGACGGCTTATCTCCGGCTCGAGCCCTGCGTTTCCCGGTACCCGGCCCCACGCTCCCAAATCCCCCTCTCCTGCTGCACAACCTGACGGTGCAAGCGCTGCTGCTGTTGAGCTGCAATGCAAATCGGGGCTCGGCGGAGCACAGCCCTTCCCCGACTCTGGGGAGGTGTCACCGCCAGCGAAGGCAAAATAAAAAAAGCAAGCAGCGGCGTGCATCCAAATTTCTCAACTTGGGTAGAGAAGAGGCTCCTGCTCAAAAGGAAAGGGGGATGCAGCGGAGGGAAGGAACAGGGGGGCAATTACATCCACTGAAAGCATTTGCAGCATCTTTGCAGCTTGCTATGATTAACCGTGGTCAGAGTGCTATTAGCAGCMTGGTATGATGATTAACAAGCTCCCTAATAGCTCTTTTTAAACCTGCCTTAAAAAAAGCCAGAGCAGAGCTGGAAGGGGGTGGGGAGACYGGGTGGTATCTCCAAGGAAACCAGAAACAAAATGGGCTTTGGCACATTGCAGAACCAGGCGGGTAATCAAAGATTACAACCAGTTTTAATTTAAGGTTAATTATTGTTTACTCTCTGGAGGCCATCCCATCGGAAGGCAGCAGCCGGTCTGACCTTCAGCAGTTCGTGGTGGGGCCCTCCGGTCCATCCCCCGTGGAAAGGCTTGCCGGCATCTCCCGGTGGGAGCGGGGATGGAGGGGGAGAAACAGGAGCTGCGAGAGAGAGGAATCGATGGAGGAGGATGGCAAAAGGAAGTGGAGATGGAGGCATCCGACGTCGAGATGAATCCCACCCCAGCTGCACGTTGAAAAGCTTCATTCAGTTTTATTTAATTGGTTGCCCCCACTGAAGACATGGTTAATTAATATTGGGCTCCCATCGATTTCCCATTCGGGGGAATCACACTGGCATTTTCGCACAAAAGCAGCCCCATTTTTCTCAATGAAAATGCTGCGTGCGGAGGCATCTTCCCCTGATGAGACCATCTACACCCACGGAGGAGAGATGGAAGCTTTAACATGGTCAGGTCATGGATGCTTGCTCGGAGATGGGGCATCCTGCCCGGGGATGGGTCAGCCAGGTGCGAGGATTCGGGCAGCTCCTCTTACCAAGGGCCACGACTGATCAGGCTCCAACACAGCCCCCAGCTCCTCTCGCTATCCCCTGGCAGGTGGATAAGGTCAGATCCTTCCCCCAGACCAGATGTCTATAGATAGAGGTGGGCAGGGACTGGGCTCAGCACCCTGCGCTCACACGTCCCCATCCCTTTTTCTCCTCCTTAGCACCCAAAGATGCCCAAGAGTCCAACTCAACCTGTTGAACTCCAACTTTGCAAAATACTCCTCCTCCTCTAATAGCCCCTTGCTCTTCTCCAGGCTGGATCCACCCTGCTTTTAACAAAGCAGAATGCAAAGACACAGGACATTTCTCAAAGTCTATCCTGGAAGACACTTTTTTCCCCCAAAAACCCATTTTGCCACTGCCCTGACAGCGCTGCTGAGGAATGGCAGCTGAGATTAAGGATAGTGACAACTCCCCTAAGCTCTCCTCTCTTTGCTCGGAGACAGACATATTTAATTATGATAGAAAGGCGATCCTGGTGCGCGCTGCAAATACTTAAGGTGATTTGAAGCGTGAAGCTGCATATGGTTTGCGAGATTTGAGTTCCCAATCTGTTTGGGCTTGTTTAGACAGTTTCTGCTGTTTATTCCCTCTGTGTTTTTATGTGCTTTCTAGCACGTGGGGACTTCAGAAAGACAAGTCTGAAAAAATCATTGCGGAAAGGTTTCAATAACTTCGTTCCCCATCCGATGCTTGGGATGAAACCTGTTAGCAGTGATGGGAGCATGAGGTTGGGTGAGGAGGGGACGGGTACCGGAGGAGGCATCACTTCTCTCCAGGAGCAGTTTTCAGTCCCTCTCTTTAGGATTCATCTCTCTCTCGCTCATCACTTTGCTGATCACTTTGCCTTGGTTTCGTAGGGGTTTGCGAAGGTCTTTGTAACCGGGTGAGTGCATTGGACAGAGGGGAAGAGGGAGAGGCCTTCCCCATGATGCTGATCCCTCAGGGTCAGACCTGTGTGTTGTCCTCTCCATGGCTGAAAATTTGGGGTAGAGCAACAAGGACACCCATGGTCCTCCCGGTGCAACACGTCTGACGCAGAGAAACTGGGGGTGCAGTAAACCCCCCCTTCTCCTGCACTCCCGAGACTTGAAGACCCAGCAGAAAGCAGCTCTTGGAAGTTAACATGGACCTTGGTCAACTCGCTGTCCCCCAACCCAACTGGTTCACATGTGGATCCTGGAGATCGAAGGCTGGTTTGGGATCTCCCCGAGCTACCAGTGAGACATGAAGACCCAGCAGAAAGCAGCTCTTGGAAGGCAATAGGGGCCTTGGTTGATCCGCTGTCCTCCGACCCAACCGGTTCACACGTGGATCCCAGAGATCGAGGGCTGGTTTGGGATCTCCCTCAGCCACCAGCCAATGTCACATCCATTTGCTTTTGATCCCGGCAGGAAAGGACCGATAGCAGATTTCAGACCTGGATAAGGACAGGTTTGAATCCTGCCTGATTGGAAACACTGCAGGTATTTGGAGAAAATAAAACAGATGGCTTTCCAGTGTTAATATTTACCTGGGAGATCAAATGATTAAACAATAATCTCCTCAGAACTTTTCTTCTTAAGTTGCTTGTGAAGGTATCTATCACACTTCCCTTCTGCAGCATCGCTACCCCTGCAGTCACCCCGACGTCCCCCCACCCCAAGGAGACCTGTCCAGCACTACCAAAGAGGCCAGCAGCAGAGCAAGGACTTCAAACCAAGATGACGCATCCCAAGACCCTACCCCAGCACTGCCCCGTTTGCCCCAAAATGTGACATCTTGGCTCCTTTGCTGTCAGAGGATGCTCTGGAGCAGCCCGGCTCGCCCCAAGGGAGGTATCTGGGTTGGGGTAATCACCCTCCCACCATCAAAACAGAGATGGGATGAATCCGGGTGGCCTTGTGGAGGACTTTCCCTTAAAGCTGCCCAAAATCTGCAGAGTCCTTCAGCCACAAAGCATCCCCCTTCCAGGCTGATGGATATTCTGGCTCCTGTGCTCACTTTGTCACCGTGCCTCCTTTGTTTCCAAGGATGCACTCAATTAAATGCAAGCTTTCTGTATTCACTTCACCGAACCAGGTTTTAAGGTACTCAGATATACATAATTAAATCTTACAGATCCTCCAGCATTTCTGCAGATGCATTTCCTATAGGAGATGTGCTACGGTTCCCTACAGTATCATTTCGATGGACAACCATTGTTTTTTATCCCCATTAAATATTAGGAGTGTCTCTTAGGATTTCTTTCACAGACATTGCTGTGATTCCCGAAAGAGTAACTTATATTAGTTTAATCTCTCTTGCTCCAGCTTCCAGTGCAGCCCTGGAGCCTCGTACCATCGGGTTTTGCTGGGAGGTCTGGTCCTGGCTGGATGCGGTGAGACGACAGCAGCCACAGTCTGGCTTTGGCTGAGCTGGGGGCTTTGACCCAACCGGTGAGTATTGATGAAGGTGAAAAGGCGAATATTTCCCTTGCTGGAAAATAAATCCCAATTTTCACACAACCGAGAAGTCACCATGTATATAAACACTGGATTTGGGCCAGATCCTCAGCAAGGCACAGCAAACATCCCAAAACCGTGGCATATAACTGTCACATGCTGCATGATGTCCCCAGGTGCGTCCCTGTCCTGAGCAACTCCTTATGTGTAGGGCCGAAGGATCCTGCAGACGTGCACATGCATCTGCACACTCCTGGGGTACATCGTTCATGTGGACAGCCAAGGACAGCCTGAAACCCTCAAAAAGGGCTCAGGGATGGAGCATCGTACCCTGCTGCTACAGCTGCAGCGGGGACATGGACAGGAATGGCTCAGTCTTGGTGTATGTGGCCATTTCACACCTTTCTTGGGCTTATTTTTCCCCTCTCAAGCTATTGAGGCAAGGAGCACACCACAAACCATAGTGCCTCAGTAGCCAAGACTGTTACCACCTCTGCAATAAGGAAGGTGCAAAACACGGAGGAAAAAATTATCTATTTTGATAAATATACTCCAAGCAATACCTGCTTGAGATATGGCCTGGGAAGACGGATACATGGAGGCAGCTGGGACGCGGCAGTTATTTACACCTCTGGTGYGGAGGGTGCCACCGGGCAGCACAGGCTCCTAATCAGGTCCCAAGAGAAAAAAACAGGTTGGGGGGAACAAGGCGAGCAGGATGCTTTGGATTTCGTGGCGTGGAGGATTTGTTTGTTTGGGGTTTTAAGCAGTGATTTTGCATCCCTGGTTGCCATGGCAGCGCAGAGCGGACTGCACGCTGCATCCCTCGGAGCCGGCAGAGCTGAGCACCGCGTTGAGCTGGTCCAGCGATGGCACAGCTGGGGCCCAAACAGGGTGTCAAAGGCAGCTCATAACCTCCAGCGAGCCTCAGAGCAGGGCGAGGAGCAAGCCTGGGGCCCTGGCACAGGGCTCCGACCCTGCCTGCGAACAGGGACACACACCGTCCCCTGCCCAGGAGCTCCTTGCCCACCGCTTTCTGCGGGACCCAGCTGCCTCGGGTCCGCTGCTCCACCACCCTGCAAATGCCCTTCCAGCTYTGCAGCCAGACACAGCACTTTTAAACCCAATTAATGGCAGCAGGTATAGAAAAATCAGCGCCTTCCCCTTCCCACCTAGGGCTGACACATGCCGAGGAGGTGACCCTGGCATCGCTTTCTCTTCAATCTCATCTTCTCAGCGGCATTAAGGGGCCGTTCTGGTTGCTGCCCATGCAAAGGGCCACGGCAGCGAGGGAAGCGGGAGCCCGAACTTTACACCTTTAGCACGTTTCCYGGCTGCTGTTTCCCTCATAGCTGCTCCCAGTGTCTCCATTCCCGTCTCAAATCCCTGCTGTCCCTCTCCCCGTTACCTTGAGTGCTTCTCTTCATTGTCCTGCTTGTCTCCTCTCCACAGTGTAATTTTATTTTATCAGAGCAATGCTGGGCCGTGTTTACTTTGTTTTACTTTTGTGGTGCTTTTTATTCTAAATTCTCTTCATCTGGGCAGCACTTTATCAGTGAGGGGAAGCCGAAGGAAGCTATCTTTCATCCTTATCAAGATTCCTCTCCTTTCATTATCTCCAGTGCTTCTACAGAGTATCAAAAGGGCATCTTTGTTCTTGCAATCTAATGTAATTTTGAATATAGCAATTCAAGCCTTTTGAGAAAATTATGTACGCAAACACACATCCATTACCACCCGTCACTCCCCCCCCTGCCCCGCAATGCTCCCACGGGAGCCCCACAACTGCTTTGGGGCTGCCTGGTGTTAAGGGATGTGAGGTGGAAGAAAAGGACATTTATAGGGCTGTGTGGGCTGAAGATGAAGGATGGGGATGAGCCAGCGTAGGGCTTGAGCATCTCTGGTCCTGATGCCGTCCTGTGGGTGTGAGGGTGGCCCCGGGGGCTGGGAGGGCAGTGGGACCAGTCAGGAGCTGGCAGTGGGCAGTGTTTTCATCTGCTGATGTGCCTGTGCTCGGCTAGAAGTGCTGCTCCATGCCAGATGCCAGTGAGATGGTCCAGATGTTTCCTCCTGGCTCCATCTGTGCAGAAGCCATCTGCATTCATCGATCTCACTGCATCTCCCACACGAGGAGCGGTGCGAGGTCCGGGGCCATTAGCAGTGACGGACGATGCTGCTGTTGATGGGGAGCCCAGCTGGGCACAGCAGAGGTGGTCACAGGGGTGAGTGGCCAAGAGGAGGTGGGAAAAGCAAAGTCATGGAGAACTTCTGCCTGGGAGCGCTTCCTGGGCAAACGGGCTCTCTGGAGAGATTTGAGGGGGGTCTGGCTTGAAATCCTCCTTGCTGGGATGGCCAGGAGTCCCATCTCTCATGGTCCTGCTCTCCCCTACTCCCAACCAAGAGGAAAACCCAAATTTTGCTCAGCCATCAAACTCTGAGAGCCAACGCAGGGTTCTCACCACACCTCAAAACCCTACGTGACTTCTTAAGCGCATTCATGAAAACCCATCCTCCAGTTCCCCCGGCCCAGACCTCACCTCTGGCTCCTTTTCTCTCCGCCACACTCAGCCAAGCCGATACCCGGAGGCCTGGATACGGCCACACCACAGCCCAGGGTAGCACGAGTGCTCGTCTCCCATCTCCATACCCCTCCAGCCGCTCCGTTCCCATCACTGCTCCAGCCTGACCCCTCTCCCCAGCTCATCCACATTTCAAAGATAAGTAGGTGTGAAGGTGGAAAAGCTTTTTAAAGCTCCTGGAATTAAGGAACATGAGGGGGCCTCGATAGGTTTTGGAATAAATTGCCCATGAAAGTGCTGGGGAAAACCTATCTAGGGAAAAAAAGAGAGAAAGAGGGCGAGACAATGATATATCTGGAGAGGAGAGCAGAGGAGAGATCGGGAAGCGACTGGCTGATTGTTCCATAAGCACCTCTTAAAAGCAAACACAATAGACATGAGCAGTTTTTAAAATGACAGACAATACAATGGGAGATAATATATTTAAAACCCATATCAGTTGTTAACAGACCATAAAAACGCCGGTACATTAATCTATGCTGTCTGTCATAGACTCATGAAGCAGCTGTGTTATTTTATAGTTTCATTCCTGCGGGCTTCTCTGACACTTCCACAAATACATCTCAATTTATTTGGATAAGAACAAATAGAAATATTGAATTCTTCTTCCTCTGCTTCTGCTGCTTTTTTATTTTTTTCCCCCAGCCCCAGCGACTCGCGGAAGGCACTCGGTACAGCTTTGCCAGTGTATTTTTATCTGCCAAAATGATTGTTTTAGGAGAAATGCACCGTGCAGATGTATGCTTCATCCCTTACTTTGGCTTTTCTGAGCTTCTTTTGTGCCTTCACAGCGAGCGGGATGAAGGCTGGGCTCCCGCAGCACCTCTGGGTGCCAATCCCGGCCGGGGCGGTGGGGAGCGGGCGACTTGCTTGCTTGGGGCAGCTCTCCCCATCCCGCATTGCTTTGGGATTCTCAGCCAGACAGTTCTTAAATGCCAAAGCGGGATGTGATTTCTGCCTTAATAAATGTCCATCTTTCACCTTTGCTTGCAGAGCTCTGTCCCCATCTCCACCTTCCTCCTCCTTCCCTGCAAGGTGGGACCAGCCCGTCCCTAAATCACGTCCAAAATCCCATTGCCTTTGCTCCCTATTCGCTTTTATTTCTAAAGAGGAAGGAGGAGGAGAAATAATGTGCTCCTTTGCTCCCAAGGAACATAAAGCATGGATGAGGTGTTTGCTCAAAGCCATAGTTTTGTTTTCCCTCTAAATTTGCACTCAGCTTTTTTAAGCATCAGTTTTGTGATCATAAATATGCACACACACACGATACTGTTGATGGCAGAGACGGCGGCTGCTTGTCATGTGCAGGATGGGTCCCGTGCAGCTCTTTTCCAGGGACTCAGGACCCATCATACCCCCATCCTATTAACCCCATGAGCAGTGCTGTTCCTCAAGGGCTCTGCAGACCTATGGGCACCCCACAAACACACCAGAGATGCTCTCACCCCCTTCCCCGCTCTCCGGCACAGCCCAGGAGCAAGGGGAGCTCTGGTCTCTGCACCACTACAAGCAAATGTTTAACATGAATTATTCCGGGTGACAACACACGGTAGGTTCAAAGCTTGGATATAGGCTTTGGTGTGGGCCCTTCAAAGAAGAGGCATTTCTGCTTCGGGTCCTGTGGGATGCTGGTTGGGAATTGCTTAAGAAGCTGCGAAACGCTCGGTGCRTGTCTCTAATGAGGGTGGAAGGAGGGCAGGAGCCTGCCTGGGGAAAAGCAGGCAGGGGTCTGGAAAGGGTTCGTGATGAGGGAGCCAGAGGGGCTTTTTTTAATGCTAAACCAGGAGCTTCGATCACCCTTAAGATGTGAGTTGAGGTCTGGTGCCACCTGCAAGGGGAGCATCGTCGTGCCCCCTCCCCGCTCAGCCTGGCTGGGCCATTGCTCTGGTGTGCAGCTGATGACTGCCGCAGCCTGTACCCCAAAACGCAGTCCCGATGGTGCCGGTGGCGTGCGGTGCTCCCGGGTAATTTGTGAGCTGCTTCCAGTGTCAGCAAAAGGAGGACAGACCCCTCTGCATTGGCAGAGAGGAAAAAGCACCCACCTGACAGCTACCATGGGTGAGCTGGTACCCGGGAATTCTTCACCGACCCATTGGATTTTCCCCCTATTAGGAAATCCCTGTACAGAGATGAGGAAAAAATCCAGATTTCTTCTTCTTCTTCTTCTTCTTCTTCTTCTTCTTCTTCTTCTTCTTCTTCTTCTTCTTCTTCTCATCATCGTCATCATCATCCTCCTCATCATCTTTCTTCTGCAGCTACTTATCTGAAGCAGAGCTGGGCTCTGCTACCCTTTCTACATACCCTGCCCCAAAGGAGGAGGCACGTACCTTGAAAACGATTGCCATTCAAGCCGCCAAGCCAACACAATTACTTCCCTTCAATCATAAAAGTATACAAATAAATACCTGTCATCCACACATAACCTTTTGGTTTGTCAGCTGAAATACTGCTGCTGTCCCCAGTATATTTTATGTCCCAGCCCAACCCTGTCCCTGCTATCTCCAGCTCTCGGGGCTGTCACTCAGCCGCAATTTCCCACTCCGGATCCGCGAGAAGGAGAAGCTGCGAATCCTCTGGCACTGTCAGGATATCATTAACCTTTGCTTTGGATTTAAATGGTCTCTTCTTGTCAGTTCAGAGCTGTGCAGTCATTTACTTCCAGCCTCCTTGCTCRCAGCCTCCTTCCATCTTCCAGGTCTTGGGCAGCGTTTTGCTCGGTCTTAACATAACTGGGAGCTCACACGTGCCCACACACACATGCACCCAGCAGACACATGTGTCTCTGCCCCACCGCTGTCCTCTCCATCTCCAAGGAGGATGCCCATGGCAGAACCGGCACATCCACCCAGGAATCCCGGCTCTGCCACAGAACCGGCTCGAAACTGGGCAACCTGATCTAGTTGAAGATGTCCCTGCTCCATTGCAGGGAAGTTGGACTAGATGACTTTTAAAGGTCCCTTCCAACMCAAACTACTCTATGATTCTATCATCCTGTATCCACCAGCATCGCAGCAAACCTCATCCCGGCAATCCCGATCGTGCTGCCGCTCTCAAAAAGATGGGGGCTCCTCCAGCTCGCTCTAGGCACACACGGGCTGCCGGGCACGCGGCTTTCATGGCTGTTTGCAGCACAGCGAGGGATGCTCAGGCCACCTCCTCCTCCACCCAAACTCACCTTTCCCTCCCCTATCGCATGTAGAAGTTAGCCATTCAATGCAATCCCAGGTGCCCCATTTTCCCCTTGCTTTTATCTTAATTTGTGCTCGTTACCCCAGGCTCCAGAGGACAAGAAAAGCTGTGGAAACCACAAATTTCCACACCTCCAATTTGCTGTGCTTCCCCCGGCAGCCCCAGTTTCTCCCCTCTCTGGCCATGCAACACTTTTAATTAGAGAGGCGGCAGCACCGGGGAGAGGTATTGACGGGGAGGGCGGCTTGATACAGATATCGGCTGCTTCTTCCCATAAATCACTCCCCGGCGTTGGTTTGTGTTTCCCAAAGCGCTGGGGGGGTGGCAGGGCTGGGGATCGCGATCCCGATGCTGCAGATGCTTCGGGGCTGGTAGCTTTTGGTCTGGTAACTCATTGGAGTTTTCTCCCCTCTGCATCCGAGGAGCTGCGGGAGCATCGCGAGCACRGCCAGCCCTTTTCCTGGGCATTTAGGAGCAAAAAAGTGGTAATTTTTCAGGTGTGTGTAGATGTGAGATACGAGCCCCAGGTGCATTTATAGCAGCAGCTCCTTCCTCGATCAAACCCTGGGAGATCTCTTTGGTTTGTGGTCTCCACTCCCCTCCCCGTGGTCACTGTGGGCTGCCTGGATCAAGCATATAAAAAATAATAAAAAACCAAAAACAAGTGACTTTTCCAAATGCAAAAGGGGAATCTGCTTCTCTGATGCTTTGCACGTGAGGTGYAGGCAGAAAAATGCACCCGCACCCCCAGCCGCAGCCGCTCTGCACCTCGCTCAGCACCCAGCAAAGCAAAAGAGCAAAAATTACAAATTCCAGGAGCATTTGGCCCCTGCAGCGCCCGGGCCCGCGTGTTTGCGTGGAGCGGGTGGGGATGTGCATCACATCCTCCTCTGTCAGCAGCCCGGAGGGCTGTCGGCGGCTTTCTCCGCTTTTGCTTTTTGCAAAGTTTTTCTCTCTGCGTTTCCTGACTTGGAAACAGAGAGGGCTGGAGTGCTGTGGTGGGGCCGGAGCRGGGCTCGATAGCGACGGATGAATTGCAGCCCGAGGGTCACTCTGTCAGGCTCCCAGAGAGACTTAACCCTCCTGTTAAAAAAAATAAAAAGAAACTAAATAAAAACTAGAAAAGAAGAATGCAGCCGAGATCAGATAGCGGGTAAGCAGCACGTATCAAATCTCGCTCCGGAGGGCTGAGAGCAATGAGATCTTCACGGACGATTGAAGAGACGTGGCCGGACTGGCCCAAATCGCCTTTATCGCGGTCAGGAGAAGCCGACCACGTTTTGGGGCAGAAATTGGCCGTTTGGTGATCGAGTTGCAGAGCTCCGCGCCGCCGAGGCACTGCTCTCCACTGAGACCCAGCYGCCGCGTGAATGTTAAATGATCATCAAATATACAAATATAATGAGGAGCGGGAGAAGGGCGGGGGGGAAGCGAAGCCATCAAATCTGGGACGGGAGCCAGGCGCTTCGCATCGGCCCCGCGCTGCTCCCGGGAGGCAGCGGCAGCTCCCYGAGCTCTCACGACGAGCGCAGATACTCAGGGTTTGCTTTTGAGCAAGGAAACAAGATTTTCTTCTTCTTTATTATTTCTTTTTTCCCCCCCGCAAGGGAATTTTCTTCTCCCAAATCCCCCATCCCAGCCCAGAGCCAAACATTTAACATGAACTAATGGGAAATGGAGGTTTTGCGAAGGTTTGGGAGCCAGGCGGAGGGGAAAGGGGCAGTGCTGGCCRAGGATTTCAGTAATATCAGACATTTCCGTCATTTTGAAGTGGTTCCTGTCTTTTATGCCACTTTGCACGTGAATTTGTTCTCAACTCAAGCTGGAAGAACAGGGGAGTTTTTCTTTCTAAGCACCAGAAAGGAAGTTTGGATCATTTCAGACTAGTTTTGTCCATCAAAACCAAATATGCAATTCAGGAAACATGCGGAAATCAGGTCTGTCCAGCAGAAAACTTGAGTTTTAACATGAGAAAACACTTCCGCAAATGAAAAAATAGCTGCAGGTCCCTTCCACAGTGATGCCAGGAGCACCCGCTCCCTCGGGGTGCAGATGCGGGTGGACCCGATCCTCTGCCCTGAACAGGGCACAGAACGGTGGGATGGGGATGCAGAAGCCTTCAGCCCCATTTTGGCCCCATTTTGGCCCCATTTTGGCCCTGGTCAGAGGCGTGATGCTGGGAGGGTGGCGATGCTGCTCAGCAATGTGCTCCAGCCCACCCGTCCACGTGCGCCGGACACTGTCTCCCCACGGTGCCATCCAGACAGATCGTTAGAAGAAAACAATTACTATGCAAATCTTAATGAATCAAGGCCGCAACCCACAACTGGGAACATAAATATCAAAGTGCGGGCTTCGATTGAAGGCAGAGGAAGAAGTGTAATTAATTCCATCACGAACCGCCGCCCCGCTCCAACCAAAAGCCGGGCTCAGACTCACCGCGGATATGGATGCGGCCGGGCTGCGCCGTGCCCCGGGCTGGAATCGGGGTGCCGGACCCCATCCCGTTCGGGCAGTGCCCCCCCCAGAGGACACAGCTCTGTGTATCTGGATCTTGGCTCTCGGCTCAGAATTAAAAGGTTATTTGAGACTTTGCCAATTGCTTTTGATCTGGTGATGAAAGACGATGATAAATCTTAAGAGACCCAAATTAATAGAGAGGAAATTGATTTTGTAACGTGTGGACTTGTTTTATTAGACTCCTGCAGGCTGGGCGAGATTGGGAAGGCAGCAGCGTTCGGCGGCCGAGCTGGATAACGGCACCCGCACGTCTCTGCCGGCCCCGTTCACGCCGGCAGCACCACATCCCACGCAGGCACAATCCCCCACCCACCCGCCTTTACATAGATATGGGCAAAATAAACTCATCGCCCAGTCCTGCCCCCACGGCACCCCTTGCCATGGGCTGACGGGGTGGCGGTGGGGACCGTGCAGGTGCCCAAACCCTTCCCCATCTCTGCCTCCTTCCTTGCCACGCCACAAGAAACATTTGCTTATTTAAAGGCTGCAGATCCTGCTGCTTCTCCTCCCTCCCCAAATGACCCCCCAAACCTGGAGCGTGACCTTCCAGCTGCAAAGGTCTGAACTGCTGGCGTGACAGCTTTGCAAAAAACGGAGTTAGCAGCCAAAGGACCGGGCGCCCGCATCTGTTTCTTAATTATAATGACTTGGTATTGTTCATTAAGAGCTGGAATTTATTTATCAGGCAGAGGTGGAGTGCCATGCGGCATTAGGGTTCGATTTTGTTCTGTGAGGTGGCAGAGGAGCCCAGGAATTAGGAATGACTCTGTGCATTGGGCAGGAAAGAGATGTACGTATCAAGCTAACGACATGAGAGAGAAGCAAAATTGAGATACATGGCGCATGCCCGCTCCGCTCCAGAGGAGTAAATGGACGTACATATTATTATTGCAATATAATTTGAGCAAAGTATTTTCCTAGGATCTAGAGCATTTGCTATAGTTAATTGAGATCCTGAAGTTCAGTGCCTTTCATTATAGCAAAGCTCTGGAGCGGAATACTCTCGGCTAATGATCAGAGCAAGATGGAAAGGGCATTTACTGGAGCCGCATAATGTGGCTCGGAGGTGGGAGAGTGTCAACAAACACGCTCCGACTCCCACGCCGGGGCTGCTCCGCGGCACGGCGGTGTAAATCTGGAGGGAGCTGGAAAAACCTTCCTGGGGTGCAAAAGAAAACCGGAGCTTGGCTCGGTGGAGTCAGGGGCTTGCAGGGAGAAGCTTTGCACGCTGGCGTGTCTGAACCCACGGAGCGGGTGAGCACCGCTGCCTTGCAAACGGGGTTTTGCTCTCTGGGTCTGTATTGCACACACAAGCTCYGCATAAGGATGCCGTGCTCTCCGGGGAAGGAGCAGGACCGTCCCCTCCAGCAGTCCCACGCAGCCTCGGGGGGCTGCAGGACTTTCCCTGCCTTCTCCCCCAGCCGCCCTTTGCAGCTCATAACCACGCCGTCTTCCGAGCAATGGCTTCTCTCCGCCTTTCTCCATCCCAAACTAATCTAAACTAACAACGGGAGCGGTTATCCTAATAACCTCCACCCTGCTGGAGAAATAATTACTGCAAGTCCAGAAGCAAATGTTAAAAAAGTAATAACGGAGCTCAATAACGGGCTGAACTGGTGGGATGGGAGCCTGGTGAGCGTGCCGGCGGCAGCTCAGGTTCAGCCCGTGCCACCGTCCCCTGCCTAAACCCCACCAGGGACAAGCTGGACCTCTGATACATCTTTGCATCAAGGAGGAAAACCCACTGTGGACCCCGCTGGGGTGACAGCCAGATCCTGCATCTGGCAGGAGGCACCAAGCCCTGGCTCTTGGGTTGCCCTCATGCACCTTGCACCTTTTTTACACTAATTCCCATATTTATGCCCGTGCAACCCGGAGCATCCATCACGGCACGAACCGACCCAGGGGATCAGCAAAGCACAAACCAGAGGTTCAGTTTGCACCGTCGGAGCAATGCCGCAATCCCTCCAACCCTCACCTCTTCCAAACACAAAGGTGCTATTTTATCACCAATCAGGCTGCGAAGTCATCAAATACCAGGGGCTTGGGGGGGTCCYCCCCCCCCGCCTCGTCCCCCCCCCCCAAAAGGCTCCCCTGGGAAATGTGAGCCCTCAATCATTTTGATGCGCACACCTCAGCGCCTGTCATCCGTCCCACTCCACCTGTGCACAGCAGGCTTCGCTTTTCATTAGAAATAAAAATAACCCTTGTCAGAAGGTGGGGTTTTTTTTCCCCGCAGTTGAACGCGGAGACGGCAGATGAGTGTCGGCTGAGCCGGGGCCCCCTGGCAAGGCTGGAAGCCGGAGAATTTCTCTGGAGTTTTTCTAGGTTTAGCGAAGCGGAAAATAGACAAGGAGAACACAAAAGCAAAGGCCGTCACTCAGGCTAACTTTATCTCAAATTAATCCTGCCAAAACGTGGCAGTGAGGGAAGGGCTGGGGGGCGGGGGGGGAGGGAAAAAGAAAATCAAATGTAATATGGAGAAAGTTCTAACAAAAAGGTGTTTTTTCCCCGTGGCCAGGGTGTCCGGTGGCTCCGTTGCAGGGTGCAGGTATTTGATTTCTGCTGCAGCTCCCAGGGTGCGGGATTTCTCCCTCCTACCCAGGAGGGTGCCTGGYATGGGGCCCCGGTGCTGCCCGACACATCACGGCACCCGCCAGCGAGGGATGCACCAGCACCGGCAAATTCAAGGCTTTAACCAGCAAGAAAGCAAATTCAGCTTCTTTTTAGAATTGAAAGTTGGGCGGGGAGGAAGGACAGCCCCAAAAATATGGGTGCTGTGCAAGGCTGGATGGTGCTGGGGGAGGAGGGGGTGATGGCACCCACCGCCGTGGGAGGGGAAGGGGGATAAGAAAGACCCCGCGGGCGCRCAGAGCTGGGGCACATGGAGGAACTGGCCCTGCTGCTTCTCCCCCGGGCCCCGTAGCTGCTCTTTGGAAATTAAATTTAAAAGCTGCACAAGAGAAACAGCCCCCCGGGTGCCTCGGCACCGCGTTCCCCGCGCCCGGGGATCGCCGGGTCCTCTCCTCCTTTTACCATCGCTCTTCTTTCCATTTTTATTTTATTTATTTCCTTTTTATTTTATTTATTTCCCCTCTCAGCTGCTTGCAAGCACCTTCACCCGGTTGCTATAGCACCTCCCGTGCCAGAAATGCCCTCTTTGGCCACAAATCTGCCTGATTTCAGCCCAAAAGAGGCCGGGGGGGCTGCAGCCTCTGCCCATCCCGCAGCCTGGGGCCGGCTTTGGGGCGCAGCTTTGTAGCTCCGGTGCATTCACCCCTCTCTCCCTGGTCCCTATTTCTAGCTGGATGGGTTCTCACTGGGAACAAAAAAACCTCCTTATGGCTGGAAACGAAAACCTACACATCTGCCTGGGGTTAAGCAAGGTGTTATTTTAAGCTAGATCTATTATAAAACCGTGCCGGTCCTGGGGGAAGTGAAGCGGAGTAAGCGTGTTTACACGAGGAGCTGGGGAGATCTGTGGCATTAAGCCTTGTCATGCAGAAAACACCTTGTTTCCAGCTGCTTCTCCTCTCTCCTGTATTTTTTAACCCTGATGCCCCGCGCCCGGTTCTTTATCGGTGTGGGAAACAGGGCGGAGAGCTCTCCCTGCTACGTCCCCATGAGCAAACTGGGACCAGTGCRAGAGGCAGCGCTGGGCGAGAGCTGTGGGGCAGCCGGTGCAGAGCAAGGGAGGGCTCAGCCCCGAGCTGCAGCTCTCTCTGCGCCTGTTTTTTGCTGGTGTAAATGACCACGTAGGTGCCAGGGAAGAATTCAGTCCTGATGGAGGCTAGGAGGGAAACAAGCTTAAAATGCAGTGTTTATTATTAGTTAACACCAGGGAAGGAGGCTACTGCAAAAAAAAAAAAAAAAAAAAACCAACCCAAAACACTTCCAGATCTTATTTCCTTCTTCCTTAGCTCAATTTTCTCCTGGAGGAATGACATTTCCTTCGTGAGGGTCACTCTCCAGCCCCCCCCAAACCCTGCGCTCCAGCAGTTCTGTGGCTGCCCCTTTCCTCCCATTTGCTGGTCCTGAGATTTACACCAGGACGTTAAGACTATCCCGGGGGTGGGTGGGCGATGCAGGGCGCGAGGGGCAGCACCCGCGTCTCCCCTCCGCCGCGGCACACCTGGTGAGACGGGGGTGCGGAGGGGTGCCGGGGCACATCTGGCAGACGTGGGTCTGCTCAGCCCTAACACATCTGGAGAGGCGTCTGACAGAGCTCAGCAGGCAGGGAGCAGGCAGGGGCTCTGCAGCATTAACCCCGCAGGAACTGCGAGGCAAAGCTGAGCTGGGAAAAAAACAAGTAAATCCCAGGGCAGGCAGCAGGGAGGGCTCTGGTCCGGCTCCCCCAGTCCYCGTCCGGCTGGGTGACCCCAGAGATGAGCCGGGATGTGCACCCATCTCCTTGAGCACCCTACGCATTTGGCAGTGGGTTATAATAGCACCCTTGTTAAATGCTAAAAAGCCGCCCAGGTAATAGGGACAACTGGCCAACACGCCTTCGGAGTTGCTCCAAAGGCGTCTGGCACATCCGTAGGAAAATCAGCCAAGCCATTTGGCAAGCAGCCAGGTGGCAACCCGAAGCTGGAAAGGGGCTTAAAACTTGAAAGATTTACAGCCGTCCGCCCTCTGAAATCCTTTTACATGATTAGAGCGATGACCGTGGGCCATGTGTCAGGGTGAAGCGGGACTGCTTGTACCCAGCATGGGGCGCGTGCAGCTGCGATGCGCCGGACCCCCATTTGGGAGAGAGGAAAAAATAGAGTGAAACCTCTATAGGTGCCTATAGGCTCATATATGCCAGTGAAAGCATCATATACGCCTATGACAGTATATCCGTGTATTGGTGTGACTGGTACCCGAATGGATGCCACGAACACAGGCAGCACATCCCCGCGTCGGTGGGTATGCAGGTGCCGCGCGTGTCGCTGCGGCGTGTGGCTGCGTGGCATCGTGTGTGCGAGCCCGTGTTGTGCACAGGGTGCCCGAGGGTYGGGGCTGGCGTGTCCCGGCGAGCCCGTGGAGATGCTTCCTCCGGGGTTATCTGCAGGTCACTTCCCAGCACCTGCAGAGAAGAAAGACTTTTTTTTTTCCTGCCCAGTGATGAGGCTGAACTTCCCAAGCTGTTCGAGTGCCTGTGAGTGAAAACTTCAGCTCATTAATTAAGCCCAGAAAATTAGAAACTGGCCTAAATATAGCTGCCCAATGAGACTGCAAAACGAAAGGAAAACATCCTTCCAAACCGCCTTGCCCACCCGCGCTGGCAGGCAAATAAAAGCCAGAAATTCCCATTTAAACTCCACTTCCCCCGTGCGTGAGTGAAGCTTCAGGGACCCACATGGGGGGAGAAATTCAATTAGAAAAAGAGATGTTTGCAAAGAGGTTGGTCCAGTCTCCCATCCTGCAGGTCCCTGGGATGCGGGAGCTTCCTGCAGGACGGGGAAACCTTCGCTTTGCTGCACGGTGAGAATGTGCGGTGCCTGTTTCCAGGGTTCGTGCAGGCAGCAGCCGGGTCTCTGGGGGCTCCTCTGGCTGACACGGGGCCAAATCTCCTGCAGTTTCCTACCAACCTCTCATCTGGGAGAGGACGACAGGAAAAGGGATGGAGGAAGGACGGGAGGAAGGAAGGAAGGAAGGAAGGAAGGAAGGAAGGAAGGAAGGAAGATAAATTTTTCTCTTCCTTCTTGACGCCAGGCAGGGCATTAAGACCTCATTTGTTCAGCGCAGAGATCACCGGCGTCCCACACGGCACATTTCATTCAGCCTTAGTAGGCTGTTTCATATTTTATATTCTGGATAATTTAAGCCAGTCCAAACAAAAGCTCCTCTCCCTGCCCCAAGCACAGCAATTCCCCAACGCACTCACACACTCCAACGGGGCACAGACCTGCAAAGAGCCACCCTGGGGGACAGATCCAGATTTTTTTACCCATAGGATCATGCTGGAGGGGTCATTCCCCCGTTAGGTCGTGCAGGACATACGCATATGCGCACACACACACACATATATATTTCAGGCATCATTTTTCATTTCCTTCTGAAGGACTTTTCCATAAAGAGGCACCGGCTTCGTCAGGGAGCTTTGCCAGACCAGGGGCACCGGAGATGGTGACGGTGAAGCATCACTGCGCGTGCCCATAGAAAGTCTCAGCCAGCTGCCACCTCCTGGGAGGTGACGCTACTGTGGCCTCGGTGCCTGAGCCTGGCATTGCGCACGAGCTTTTCCTCCTGATGCCTCTCACCACGACTCCTGAGCTCGCTCCGGTCCCTGCTATGGCGATACTAGCCTGCAGTCACTCCCTGGTGCCAGCAGAAAGGGCTCTGGCCCCGGGAGGGCAGCAGACGCATCGCCATCCCATTGCCACTTTCCTGCGGTGGGGCTGACTCCGGGGCTGACGCTGGCTCAGCGGGTGCAGCACCCAACGATGGGTGCCAGCTGGCGCAGCCGCGAGCAGAGCCGAAACGGCAGGACCTCTCCTGCCGCGCTCGCTCGCTGCAAACCGCAGGCTTTGCTCTCTGTGGGCAGCAAYGCTGCGGACCCGGCGGACACCCGGAGATGGCAAAGCTGGCAAAGCAGCCAGGATGAAGGGCTGCACCCAGGCACCCGGCATGACGGCATCTCCCTCCTCCTGGGATACAGGCTGCTATGATAATGAGGGCTGTATAAATACCAGGCATCAATCGGCCATAATTCCCTGGCTGAGGAAAGCAGGGCGGCGGGTTAACGACAGCCCTCGGGGCCGGATCCTCAGCTGCACCGGTGAGGAGAGCAGAGAGGGATTCCCTCTCCTCCTCGCGCGTTCCTCCGGCTCGGCAGCCCTGGGTTGTGTCTTGCCGCACCGTGATGTTCTCCATGGCCCATTGGAGTTTACGAGCCCATTTGTCTCTTCCGCCTTCCCCCCCTTTTAGCTTCCAGGGCCCATGAGGACAAAACTGAAAGCGGAGATGGGCTGAGTGACACCCATAAATACAGACCCGCTGGCACGGGGGGTCCGAGCGCCGGGGCCGGAGTGAGTCAGCTTCCAGGTGACAGCCATGCTTGAGCGTCTCAATTAGCAACGGCTCCTGAAGAAGGTGAAATGACTAATGACTAATCTCGCCATGCTATTCCAACCAGTTTTGTTCTCATTTCATTCAGACAAAAAGCCTCTGCTGCCTGCTCCGGCTGGGGAGGAGCGATTATAATAACGGCAATAGCAGTAATGCAGGCAGCTCCCGTTCATGCTGTGCTGCCCAAAGGGGTTTTTTTTTTTGTTGGCAGCTCCATGGGGTGACGCCGAGCACAGGGGAGGTGGGATGGGGGCCACCGGTGCTGAGCAGGACTTTGGGGTGCAGCGGGGAAAGGTGGATGCGGGGCTGATTGGGGCTCAGCCCTGGCTGCGGGGATCCTTCTGCGTTGGGCTGGAGGAGGTGCGTATGGCATGGGAGCAAACCCGYGGGAAGCAAGAAGGTGAGGATAAAGCCTGGTTTAGTAGCTGGAGGTGGAAGAAGAAGCAGGGATAACTAACRGAGGCAGGAGAAGACACCCCAACGCATGCCCTGCAACATGCTCTCTGCATCCGTGCCAAGCGATGTGCAATTGCTTTGCCTTCAAGAAAGTCTTGTGCCTGGCTAATAGCGATGGTGCCCAGGGTGGGGGCACACCGGTGGCTGCGGCCAGCCCAGCCGTGACGTGCCACCTCCTCGTAGCCCCTGCGCCAGCACCCACCTGCCTTTTCCACCGCAAAAGGAAAAATTCACTTGCAGCAAAGAGAGGAAATTCCTCCCATTGCTTCCCCCCTCCTCCCTCGTCGCTCCCGCAGGGTCCGSGCAGCGTTTGGGAAGTCGCCCTGGGAGGGCACCCATCGCAGCGCGGTTTCACGTCAGCTTTGGCTCGTGGTGGGGAAAGCCAAACCCCAGCGCGGGTGTGAGTTTGGACCTTACGTACGGAGTGGGTTACATTTGCAGCGAGGCTGCTTGCAGCATCCCACACAGCTTTTCCTTATTTAGCCTGTTCCATATTTATCCCACGGGCTCCTCTCCCCACACCAAACCCCATCTCAATTTAGGCACCATGGAGCAGAGGGTGAACTCCAGCCCCACTGAGCAGCTGACCTGGAAACGTCCCTCCTGGAAATGAAACCAGAGGGAAATGAGCTGATGGCTTATTTCCCCAACAGATTGCTTTCTGCGTGTAACAAGTTGCTATCAGCACCAGGCACAAGGATGCTGCTGCCTTGATCCAAAGCACCTGCATTTGCACGGAGTCAGGCTGGAGCACAAAGAGCCGTTTTTAGGCTTGGAAGCTAAAAAGATTCATCAAGTTTTTATAGCTTTTGCTCTGCAGTTATGAAACGGTGACCACAAGCCAAATACCTCTGTCCTTTACCTTCCTGCAACACCAATGACTTTGGTGCAATAGAGAGCAAAATTCAGCCTGCCATTTTTCACTGCAAAGACAGAATTCAGCCCGTAATGTTCCTGATAAAGCAAAGTACCAATGACACAGCTGAAAAACATCAGCGGAGCAAAGAGCAGTGAAAACTTCCCTGGGCTTCCATATGGCATCGCTCCATCTTGGACCGCGTTATTATTCTATTTCATCCAGCTTTAGCTGCTTTCTGTGTTATCTGACGCGGGGAAAATGTTGATGTGGAGGACTCCGGTACAGACACTTGGTTTTTCTCTCCCGCCAGTG
Organism: Phoebastria nigripes; assembly: GCA_035582835.1. Lineage (NCBI taxonomy): Eukaryota > Metazoa > Chordata > Aves > Procellariiformes > Diomedeidae > Phoebastria > Phoebastria nigripes. The sequence continues at coordinate 925,266 of JAYKAV010000178.1, read as the reverse complement.
CGTGCCGCATTTGTATTCTCCCCAGTACTGCGACGTTTTCAAAATGTTTTGTTAAGTTAATTTGTATCTGCAGCCACTTGTGAATTTTTCAGATTATTTGATCTGTAACTGAACTAACATGAAGAGTAACTATTGTTCTGCAGGAGCAGACGGTGCCAAAGCGTGTCTTACGTGTTTGACGCGTGCCCGTCTTCTAACCTCAAATGAGGTCCCCAGGCACCAGCAATGCTGCTGAAAACCAGTCTGGGGATGGCACTGGGTGCAGCCCTGCACCGCTCCAGCCCGAGCTGCTGCCCCGCAGCCCCCAGGCACCATCATACCCCAAAAAAACCTCGCCGGAAGGCATTTGCCTCCATTGCAAATTACCCCAGATCACAAATTGTGCCTCAAATGTGCTCCTGCAGCCCAGGGAGCTTTTTCGTGTGTCCCACGGACACAGGTTTTTTGGGGAGCCTCTGAGCAGGGCCAGCTTTGCTCGAGCCTGGGCGGGGGGGCCGAGCCTCGCAGCACATTCCCCGGCACCCTTTGCTTAACACAGGAGAGGGGTTTCATTTTTCTTTATCAACCTCGGCAGCTCCGTTGTGTTTGGGCAGCGCAGGGGCTGGGGCCGGGGCCAGCGTGCAGCTTCGCGCAGGCTGGATTCACGTGAGCTCCCCCCATCACTGTGATTATAGAGGAATTTATTCCTCACTGGTTTTCTCTGGAAAAAAACATGTTAAGGACCTGGGAGCAAGGAGAGAGCACAAGGCTGGAGCAAAACCTCCTGACGGCAGCGGTGAGCTCGGTTTTACCCCTTCCCGCGGCTCCATCACAGCCTCCCTGTCCCGGCACTGCTGCTGCACAGGAGCCAGGTTCTGGTGGGATGACAGCGAGGGAGAACCACTCGTTAAGTTAGATCAGGAGATGAGTTTCTGCCTCAGGAAGAGCCTGGGATGAGTTTTTTGGAGTGATTTCTCAGCTGCTGCTGAGAGTTTCCCTAGGAGGGCAGGAGGCAGGCTCTGGGAATCGGGGGGCTGGTCGTTCCCAGCAGCTGACCTGCCAAAATCCTCTGGTGACCAGTGAAACCGCTGATCTCCTCTGGTTGGAAGAAAATGGAAATTAAACAGAAAATCTGAGGAAATTGCAGGCTCGGTTATCCCCTAGCATGTCTACCCGAGGCCGCAGGTACATACGCATTCGGCATCTGCCAGAAGTGATAGCGGCGACTACCGCCCTCGGCTCGGGGTCGCGGCACAGGCTCCTCTCCCAGCGGATGGGGTTTATGGATCGGCACCTGTCCTTTCAACCATTGACAAGCCGGCATTGATTGCGCACCGCGCTTGTTCTTTAACTTGTTGTTTTACCAGCTTTAATTTAAGAACGGAATTCAAATGCCATCAAGGGGGAGATCAATAGCTTTTTTCACGACCCACCAGCGACCATGTCTGGGCACAGCGGCTACAGCTGCTGGAGCAGACTYGCTTTCCACCCCAGCTTTTAGATGAATTAAAAGCCAGTGGAAACAAAAATGGGTTGGAAAAGAAATTGGGAGCAAAGTTGGCTCCAGCACAAATCCCAAGGTCAAGCCCAAACCTTTGATTCCCTTAGGTGATCCCTTTGGGGGTGGGTGCTGGGTTTACAGCATAATGGATGCTCCAGCCTTCAAAAAGTCTTTGGAGGACCCACAAAACCTGTCTGTATGGGCCGGATCACATCGTCTTGGTACAACGCGATGACAAGATGGCATTACGATGTGACTATTTCACACCGCAGGAGTACTGCAGAAGTTTCTTCCGTACCAACCACCGCTGGGCTGGTGAGAAGATGTCATAGGCTTTAGCAGATCGACCCATTMAAAAAAAAAATCAAGCAGGATTTGGGAGCACATCTCTGCAGGCTCCCCGTGCACCTGAAAACTCACCCGTTAGTCATGAGGACACCCAGCAATTGCGCATCCTTGCAGTCATTCACGGCTTTATGGCAAGTCATGAGATATTTGGTATTTTCCTTCAAGCAAACAAAAGCAGATGATTAAGGAAGAGGCGCAGCTTGCTCGCTTTCAGGAGGAAGACAGCTTGCAAAATGCAACTCTCAGAGCTTCAATAAAACTCCAGAAAGCAAATAAACAGCCTGGCTGAGAGGAGAACGCTCCCAGTTTCCTGAATTTTAAGCCAAATTTGGGATTCTGGGGGGGGAAAGATGGGGATTACCTCCCGCAAAACTGGCACCAGTGAAAATGTCATGAGAGCGTGGATGCTGAAATGCAAAGAGAAATGCGTGTCGCAGCCCCAGCCTGACTTTTCAGGCTGTATATCCACCAGAAACTTCTAAAACTTCGAGTGGAAAACCATTTCCAAATGGAAAGCCAAAAAGAAAGCAGCTGAGTTTCACCCTTCTTCTAATTTATGGTTTTTTGTTATTATTTTCATTTCCAAAGCCGTTTTGGCCTAAGGCAACATGTTTATACAAAATGCTTCGCTCTCAAAAAAAAAAAAAAAAAAAAAAAAAAGAACTATTTGCAGATGGAAAAATATTCTGTCAGAAATTTCCTGGCCACCTCTCCATTTCATGCCAACGCTTCACACGCTTTGAAGGGCTATAAATGACTGTACAGCAGCAAATTTGGCCACTGAGATTTTCAACCGTGGAATAGCTGCCCTCTACGCACAGGATTTAACCCCCCCACACACTTATTTTACACTTTCCTTCACAACTATCTCTCAGCTATAAAATATACATGGATGCATCGATTGCTCTAGTGATCAAATCTCTCTCCCTTCAAAAACATAGCCTATCCAGAAATGTAAGCATCCTAATTAAAAATATGTTGGAGAGTTGAATTGCAAATGAACCAATTCCTTCCGAAAAAAATAATAAAAAAATAATCCAGTCAAGCAAGACCAGAATGGGATGGTTAATAATTGATATTTACATTTCTCCCATGTCTGATCAAAGGATTTGATTGCATGACAAATGAGGAAATTACTGTAAAGTCTTTTACATCCATTAAGAACATAGATGCAGCAGATAGGACGCGGGAGCCGTGGTGATGGGGTGTTTGCCATCAGGCTCCGCAGCCGTCCGGAAAGGAGTTGGGCTGATGGTGAAAGCGGGTATTTCCTGGATGCGGAAGAAGATCAGCGATCGATCCCCGTTTTATAGGAGATGCCGCAGGAAGGGATGGGAAGGGGAAGCCTGGACTCTTCCAGGAGATAAGAAGGTGGGGCCGGACCCCGCAGCAGCACGGTGGGCACCTTGTAGCCGGTCCTATGGGTCCCTATGGGCTCCTATGGACTCCTACGGGTCTCTSTGAGTCACCATGGGCTGCTATGGGTCTCTGTGGTCTCCTATGGATCCCTATGGGACCCTATGGGCTGCTATGGAACGCTGTGCATCTGTATGGGCTCCTATGGACCCCTGCAGGTCTCTGTGGGCTCCTATGGACGACTGTGGGACCCTACAGGCTCCTATGGGTCATATGGGTCCCCATGGGCTGCTATGGACCCCTATGGGACCCTATGGGCTCTTATGGACCCCTATGCATCTGTATGGGCTCCTATGGACTCCTACAGGTCTGTATGGACCCCTATAGACCCCTACAGGTCTTGATGGACTCCTATGGACACCTATGGACCCCTATGGGTCTCTATGGGCTCCTGTGGACCCCTGTGGACTCCTATGGACCCCTATGCATCTGTATGGGCTCCTATGGACCCCTACAGGTCTATATGGACCCCTATGGACCCCTATGGGTCTTGATGGGCTCTTATGGACATCTGTGGACCCCTGTGGGTCTTTATGGGCTCCTGTGGACCCCTGTGGACTCTTATAGACCCCTGTGGATCTCTATGGTCTCCTATAATTGGAAATTGCCCTTTCTCACAAAGGAAAAGTAATTTTAAAATCAATTTTCGGTTCCCCATCCAATTCCAGGCACCTCCCGGCGGCAGAGGGGACGTGGTGCTGCCCCACGCCCTCCCGGCTCGCGCGGCGCCTCTGCCCCCAGCTCTGACGGCGGCACTGAGAGCTGAGGGCGTTTTCCTGCTGTATCTGGGAAAATGGAGCAGGTTTAATGCCCACAATTTGTTTCCAAGGCCGTAGCAACGGCAACCTCTCGGCTGAACATCAGGCGGTTCTCGTCACGCAGAAGAACGAGCAAAATCCCGTATCGATGCTCGCGCCCGGAGCCTGCGCAGCGGAGCGGCTCCTCTCGGCCCCTGGAAGAGAAATAATAACATTTTTCTGCCGGATTTCCCCAGAAGAGTTAAAACTCGGCGTTGGGCTGACATTTGGTCAGTATTAGGAGGCCCACGAGGGGATCAAGGAAAGTTCACGGAGCAGCAGATGGGGGAGCGGGTGTTTGCCCTCCGAGCGAGAGTGCCCGGCTGCTTCGCCGGAGAGTTGGATTTGGGCCCCGGCACACTCGGGAGCTTCGGAAAAGGAAAACAATAAAAAAATTCTCTTCTTTTTTCCTTTTTTTTTCTTTTTCCCTTTTTTTTTTCTTTTTCCCTTTTTCCTTTTTCTTTTTTTTCCCCCTTTTTTTTTTGCCTGTTCGAAAGGTGCTTCTGTCTTCAAGCGCTTCCCCAGCATCACTCCTCCGGCTTTGGAAGCCAAGCCCTCCCACGATCGATGTTCTTCCACTTTGCTGAACCGCCCACCAGCGGCCCTGCTCTCCCATTGCCCCTTTTTTTGCAAACATTTGCAATTTTTGGCAAGTTTTTGCTAATTTTTGCATTTGGTCACCTGAGGCTGGGGGCATCACGGGGCATCGCGGGCTCTGAGGAGCACCAGGGGGTTTAGAAATGGAAAGGGCCGCGGTGGCGGGGCCAGACGGTCCCCGGCGGGGAGCTGCGGTGGGTGGGAAATAGCGAAGGGGAAGTATGGGAAAGGCATTGAATATGGGAAATATATTAAATATGGGGACTATATTAAATATGGGGAATATATTGAGTATGAGGAAGAGATTACGTATGGGGAATATATTAAATATGAGGAATAGATTAAATATGGGACTATATTAAATATAAGGAATAGATTAAATATGGGGACTAGATTAAATATGGGGAATATATCGAATATGAGGAGTATGCTGAAGGTGTAAAATATCAGTATGATGAATATACTACATATGAGGACGTATTCAATACCGGAAATATATTGAATATAGGTAATATATTGAATATTGGCAGTACATTAAATATGGCAAATATATCGAACATGAGAAGTAGATTGAACGCAACATATTCACTGCGCGGAAGACGTTGAAGATGAGAAATTCACTGAACAAGGGAGCCAGGGTGAATGTTGTTAGTATCGGTAAGGTGCTGTGTGGAAAATAGATGGAATATCGTCAATATATTAAGGGAAATACGTTGAATATCAGAAATATATTGATGATGGCAAATAAACTGAATATTGCAAATATGCCTAAAATGGGAAACGTACTGAAAACGGGCAATTTATTGAAATAGCCGCAGCGGGGCGGGGGGCGGGAAGGGCCACCCAGGGCCACCCAGGGCCACCCAGGGCCCCCCGGGGCCCGCTCCCCGCCTCCCTCGCAGCCCCGCGCCCACGTGCGCGGCGCCCGCGCGGCGCCTTTAAGGCGCGGCCACGCCCCGGCGGCGCGCGCCTCGCC